>JABTTQ020000671.1:0-511203 GCA_016081115.2 Rehmannia glutinosa | reverse complement strand
CAGTGTTACTTCGTTCAGTTGCGAAAACTACCAGTGAGGTTTACCTGAGTTACAAAACTCCAGCTATCCTTCAAAATTACAAATACCCCTAAAGTATTACAAACATCCCCCTGAGATTTTTATTCTCTTAACAAATACTCCTCTTGAGGGTGCAATTTGTAAAAAATAGAAACAAATGCCAATGGAGTAGTTATATAAGATAGTTGACTCTTGGTATTTTTTTAATTAACTTAGAATTTTCATTTGGTGTGCAGGAGCAAGCCTCCAGTGCTTCGGGTAAAGCGGCATCTGGATGTCCAGTGATGACAGAAATCAGGTTAGCAAGTGACTTCTGGATTTCACGATCTAACTAAATGTCAAAAGCTAACAGCTTTTCTTGGTTAAATTTGTGATTGTTCAGAGGCAGATTTCTGCTCGTGCTCTAATGCCACCACCCGGTCCATCTGGCAAGCCATTTTCACTTCACTGAAAAACAAATCAAGATTTGCAGGATCTTCTGGTAAGAAGTCATATAATAAGGCTGAAATATCCACGCAAGCAACACATCCAGCAGTATCGGGCCGATCTTCCTTCAGAAAGAGAGGCCCGATGGATTCGACTACTGGAAACAGTGGTAACCAAAGTTCCAACTCAGATGCCAGAAAACCTAAAAGAAAGAGGAGGCCTAAGAAGAAGAAGCAACAGGAATCATAGTGTGCAATATTTATTTCTTGACATTTGTTTTGACATTGCAATTTATCTCTCTACTTTCTGTGTTCTTGAAAACTTCAAATGTTGGTTCCTTGTCCGCTTAAGTCCCGTTGTTTGTTCTGCTATCCACAATTATACCTTACAAAATTGTAGAATATTTACTTTATGGAAGTTTGTGGTACTCACCCAAGGCCAAATTCGTCACAGACTTGTTTGGTTTGGTTTGGTTTGGTATTAGATGGATTTTCAGTTTTGATATTTCCACTTGAGGATTTTGAGGTTATATTGTTTTTTTATTGAAAGAGTATAGGGGCTTGTATGTGTGGATCTTCAAACTTCTATTTCCAGTTGTATATTATTATTAAAAATAGAAATATGCTCGTTTGATGCATTTTCACTGAAAACGACAAATTTCTAAATCTATAATCTCTAAAAATAGAGTAAGTTTCTATGTGGGGCGAAGTCTCACTGGATCTAAATCCGTGAGATCCTATGCCCATACTCATTTACATACCCAAACCCTAACAAAAAGAAAGAGAATAAAATCGATCCATTCAAAGACACCGTTCTCTCCTTCCCCTCGTTTTCTCTCCTCATCTCTCCCACCACCACTTTGTTGCACCTCCTCCGCCACCACACGCATCTCGTAGAAATCGCACTTTCATGCTTGTATCTAATTTTAATTCTCATGCCCTACTAATGCATTTCCTCGCATCATTTTTTATTATTCATTGTGGTGAAGAAGAAAGTACAAATGAAATGCTTTGTGTAGCTCCTACTAGTGAGCACATGGTGGAGGAAGGTAATGTTCTTTGTTGTGTTTCTGATGAATGGAATTGACTCATTATTGAATATAATTAGCTTTTTGCAAGACTATTTACTGGAATGATTTTTGTAGTTGGTCTTGGTTTAGTTTCTTGAAAGCTGGTGATTGTTGGTTGAGTATCAAAGTTTGAATAGCCAAAGAGGGACAAAAAATCATGGCCTTCTCACAAATTTGATACTTGTGATAATTTTCTATTAAAAAAAAGAATTTTTTGTTTACGAGAGCTCTTGAAGTTGAACTCTTCAACTAATCTGCACTACTTCCCACTCAGGTTAACCAGAGTGATGCGAACTTTGCAGGCCTGCACAACAAGCAAAAGTATCCTCAAATCATAGCTTTTATTTTTGGCACCAAAAACGTCAAAATTGTGGCCTATCCAAAGAAAATGGTACATCATAGAATGTTGATTGGAATATTATTCGTAGAGCATCGGAGCGCCAGACGTTATTGTCTATCTCCAATGGAACACAGGGTCGTTGATCTCATTTTTATCCCTTTCTCTTGTCGAACATTTTGTCATGTGGATTTCTCCATCGAGGAGCAGTTATCTCTTCTATACCTTAAAGAGCAAATGTAAAATAGACCAGTTGCATGTATGTGGATTTAGTCGACTAATATGGATGTAGATCTGAAGTATTGTGATACCTCTATTAATTTTGATTGTAAGCTTCCATAATTTAATTAAAAGAATTTCTTCTACAAGCAATAGAAAGTGATACTTTTCTATTAAAAAAGTGATACTATTCAACTAAAATGAAAATATTCTAGTATTGAAGAAAATTCTAGTAAATTGATTCTACACGGTCATCATGATATCTAATGGTATTTTTTTCCAATCTTGTGATAATACTTGTAACAGTTTCTATTAAAAAGAAATTATTCTATAAGAAATAAAAAGTAGTACCTATTTTTTAATAAAACGTGATACCTTTTCGGGTAAGAAATAATATTTTTCAATTGAAAAGAAATATTCTAATGGTGAAAAGTTTTGAGTAAATTGACTCCAAGCGGTCATCATAATATCTATCTAGTGATGTATTTCTTTCTATTTGATGATACATGTAATATTATTATATTAAAAAGAAATCATTCTATAAGAAATAGAAAGTAATATTAAAAAGTGATAATCGTTCTACCGAAAGTGATACTTGTAATACTTTTTTATTAAAATTAAACTATTCTACAAGAAATAAAAAGTGACATTTTTCTATTAAAAGTGATACTCTTCTGCCAAAAAGTGATACTTGTAATATTTTTTATTAAAAGAAATTATTCTACAAGAAATATAAAGTGATACATTTCTATTAAAAAGTGACACCTTTTGGATGAAAAGGAATACTTTTCAATTGAACAGAAAATATTCTAGTAGTGATAAAAAAAAAAATGAGTAAATTGATTCTAAGTGACCATCATAATATCTAGTGGTGTATTTGTTTCTTTTTCTAATCTTGTGATGATATTTGTAATAGTTTTATTAAAATAAAATTATTCTACAGGAAATAGAGTGCAATACTTTAAAAGGTGATACTTTTCTACTAAAAGATGATAATTGTAATCTCTATCAAAAATAAACTATTCTACAAGAAAATGAAAGTAATACTTTTCTATTAAAAATTGATACTTTTCGAGTGGAAAATGATACCTTTCTACTAAAGGGAAATATTCTAGTGGTGAAAAGGAAAATTTAATAAATTAATTCCATGCGGCCATCATGATATCTAGTGGTTTATTTCTTTCTATTCTTGTGATGATACTTGTAATACTTTTTATAAAAGAAATTATTTTACAAGAAATATAAAGTAGTACTTCTATATCAAAAATGATACTTTTCGACTAGAAAATGACACTTATATCGAATATTTTATATTAAAAAAATTATCGTACATGAAATATAAAGTAATAATTTTCTATTAAAAAAATGATACTTTTCAAGTGGAAAATAATAATATCTAGTGGTGTAATTTTTTCTTATATTGTGATGGTACTTGTAATACTTTTCTATTGAAAAGAATTTTTTTTTAAAAGAAATAAAAAGTGGTACTTTTCTATTAAAAAGTGATTCAAATCAAAAGTAATATTTCTCAATTGAAAAGAAAAATTGTCCAGAAAAATAATAAATAACTAATTTCAAATATGCCACAACTCAAAATCATATACATAATTCACAAAAATTAACCTCCAAACTTACCTTCTACCCAACATTCTGTTGTGTGTACGACAACAACATTAAAAAAAACTTAATTCCTCATTAAGCACATCCACCATCGTCCACATACATCACCAACTATTCAACTAATCAACAAATTGAATTGTTAAACTAGCTATGCCTTTTTCTTTTCTTCTCTACTCATCAAACACATGATTTCTATAAATGTTATGTCTCATGGAAAGCAAAAGACATGAAGTAAATTGAACAAGTTATAGACCATGGTTTCATGAGAATTTATTCTTGTAGAGTGTTTTGTCATCACTGTAAACTCGAAATGGTCAAAGCTTTTCCATTCCTCCATATCCAAGAAATGAACAACTAGGCCATGTTCAAGATTCAAGAATAGCAAATTAAGTTAATCATCAATCGATTATGACAAAAATATCACCTAACACATACTAATACAACTACAAATTCTAAAAATCGTCACATCTATTAAGCCAGAAAAAGAAAAGGAAACAAGTTCTTTGAATGTTGAGATTTACAAAGTAATAATAGAAAACTCAACTCGTCGTTTAATCAACAAAACTGCCTATAACATCAAAAACCGCGATATCGATACCTGAACAACAATTCTCCGAAAAGAATACTCCATCAAAACAGATGTGGTGTGCCCAACGATTGAGTGCTAGTTGTGAGTTTGTGAATGTGATATTTTTAGAGGCCATAAGAAAAAATACAAAAATCATGAAAGGTGCAATTCATAGTGTGTATCAAAGCAACTGATTTAAAAACAGATTTATCATATTTACACAAAACAAGAGAAGATAACAAACATAAATTTAGTTTTGCTCATCACAAATAAAGTTTAGAAGTATGTCACCATACAGTACAAAGTGTGGATCAATCTAGACCTTTGACACGTTCACAAGAATCATTGAAGCAAAATACAAAAATCATTCAATTAAAAATATTCAACTAAACCACCTTCACAAGAATCACCTTATGACTAGATTACCTTGAAATAACCAAAACCAGTAGTCTTGGATGGACTTCTAGCAGAATACAAGTGGCAGCGAAGGAGGACCCGGAGTTGTAGGCGGCGACATAACGGAGGACTCGGAGTTGTAGGCGGGCAACAACAACAACATGATCTTTCAAATCTGCTCCTATATTCTAGAATTTCTCACAAGAAAACTCAAAATTTAATGTGCTTGTAGAAGATGAAATTGTGTGGTTCCTTTTGTGAGAGAGAGAAGAGGATGTTGGGCAAGCTTATTTAAAAGATAAGATGTTAGGTCTTATTTTAAAAATAAGTTGTCAAAGTGTTTGGATAAAATAAGACAGTTGAGCTTTATAAATTGTTTTTATATCTTATAACTTGTTAAAATGTTTGGTAATATAAGATCTTTTTGTTGTCATAATGACCAAAAAGGACATGATGCTATTAAAATTATTTAAATATCTATATTTGACATATTTTTATATTCAAATTATTTTGAAATATTATCACACATATTGTAAATTTTAGTTTAGCTTCAAATAAAAGTTTAGTGGATAATTTTATTACAAAAACAACAAATAAAAGGCACAATAAACTTGATCGCAATGAATATTTTTGTTCTCTAAAATTTACAATATGTTTAGCAAAAAAAAAAAATCTTCTTTGTTTACTCATCATAGATTATTATAGAAATGTTTAAAAGTATGATCCCCTCTCATGTAAACATTATAAACTATCACGACTCTTCAAATTTACTCGCATAATTCTACCTTCTTCTTCTTCATTTTTTTTTTGCATGGGAATGATTCTACCTATTATATTTATGTTTGTATAAATTATTTATGAGATTCCACAACTACTACATTATATACAAATTAGTTCCCAACATAAATCTAAAAGTCCCACTAACAAATAAATTACAATCGAATTGTCAAACAAATGAGTCATAAAATTAAAAACGATGATCAAAATATTTAAATCACATCAATGAAATTATCATCCACTTCTAGCAATGTCCATAGCAATTGAATCACGCACCGACATCCAATAGGCATTACATTGATTATTTTCTTCTTCTACATTGAAGTTTCTAGTTGATGTTTCAACAACGCGTTAAAATCCGTATATGGCTCATAATTTTCATCCCTCGCTATTTGGAATGACTTGTCCGGAACATTTTTCTTTCTTATATAATTGTGAATTGCCATAGTTGCCAACACAATTTCTCGTTGTGTGTCAATATGAAAATACGGCATATCACCAAAATATTCCATCTTGCTTTCCAAACTCCAAAAGTCTGCTCGATACAATTCCTATATGAAGAGTGATAATAATTGAACTTTTCCTTCAAATTTCTCTTTCCCACGAAATATCGTGGTTCTAGCTCGATGAAAATCATCAAGATGATATCCGATATTTTGACCTTTATAAGGATCCATATATCCAGGCATATGTGAGTATCTAAAGTGTCAACTAAGTAATATTTTTTGAGTGGTTCATGGATTCCAACCGATTCCAATCTCATTGTACATTAATTTCTTGAACAGAATCATTCTTTCTTTAAAGAATCCCAACGATTTCAAGTTGATTGTAAACAAAACTTCTCCCAGTCAATTCATTGAATCTCTAAACTATATTTTTCCATCCATTGACAATGAAATGGCTATTTGGCCTATTACCTTTTCCAATTTCTTCTTCACAAACCTCAACAAACTTAAGGTTTAAAAATGCATCCCACCTTGCAGAGTATCGTCCTTCAGTTGATTGATTTGTTTTAGTTGCGCTCTTATTTTTATTTTGACCAAAAGTCACATTTGGCATAACTCCTCTACTTCTATTATCTTGAGTATCCATCTACACGCTTTTATTATCAATCATAAATAAAAAGAAGTAATCCAATAAATAATTTAAGATAAACAGATTGCATCTGCGTAATTTCTTTTTCAATGAACAGATTGCAAGTATAAAAATAAACAAATATTGTATTACTTTCAAAGCTAACATCATCAACCACTTATAAAGATAATGCCATCTAAAGCACAACTTAACCCATTAAATTAAGCACTTAGAATGTACTCAGAATCAAGGTTGCGTAAATCGCTAGGCGCGCAGCCGGCAAGAATCGGCGGCAACCGGCGCCTAGGCGCCTAGAAAAGCCCAAATTTTTCTTATTTTTTTCATTTTTTTGTATTTTGGCCGATTTTTCCCGATTTTTGGCCGATTTATTCCGACTAGACCGCCTAGACCGATTTTTCCCGATTTTTTCCGATTTTTTCCGCTGGCGCCCGCCTAGGCCGCCCTGCCTAGGCGGGCGCCAGGCCGATTTTTGCCCTGACGATTTTTTTTTTGGCCGATTTTGGGAAAATCGGGTCGGCCTAGGGGCGCCTAGCGCCTAGTCGGCGCCTAGGCGGCCGCCTAGGCCGATTTTTACAACATTGCTCAGAATATATTTTTAAATCTTGGAAAAGAGGATCTATATCCATCTTCTCTGTTCATATAAACAAGAAAGTATCTACATAAGATGCAATAAAATAATAAAAAAAATTAATCCAATTTTACAAGAATTATAAAAATTATAAAATAAAAAAATTGGAATCTGCATAAAATGATTAGGAATCTGAAAGTAAACAAATTTAATTTCCTCCATTTAGAACCCTCAGAAATGTTGATAATAGCTAGTCATATACATCCAAAGATAAAGAAGAAGAAGATTGAACCATTAGCACCAAGAGAAATAACACTGCTATTATCACGAACATTAGACCAAAAGTGTTTTTGTTGTTATCTCTACAAACAATCCAATTTTTCCTAATCACCAGATTAACAAAAAACAAACACCAACTCTTAACTTTCGTTAATCATGATGTCTGATTAAACAAAAAAATTATCCTCCCAACACAAATAAAAATGTTAGGCAAGAAAGCAACAAAACCCAAAATCTAAACTTATTCACACAAAAATCATGTATATATTATCACATCAAAACTTAATAAACTACAATATATTATTCAAAATAAACAAGAACTTACCAGTTACTAGGATGTTAGAGTTTAATCTCGTGCACGAAGAGATGGCCTCGCAGAACAGAAGATTCTGAAATATTTTTTCACGGAGAGAAGTTGATTTTGATAGTGAGAATTGTAAGGGTTTTGGAAGATGGAGAGAATCCAAAATCTTTTCATGAGAGATTACGGGAAAATAGATTTGACAGATTGATTATGTGGTTGGTAATATTGGGATACTATAAAATTATTAAGGATATTTTTGTTTTTTGAATGTTTAAATATAAGGAGCTTATAAGCTCTTTTAAAAAAAATTGACAGGATGTCTTTTTTTTTTAGAGTTTATAAGCTTCTTTAATAGCTTTTTTTTAGAGCTTGTAAGCTCTTTTGGAAAAAAAATTATTAAGAGTTATAAGCTCTTAAATATCTTATAAGTTGTTTTTAAAAGCTTATAAGCTCAACCAAACACCTTTAAAGAAAGGTGCGGACGACACATAAATCGTGTTGCTTCTTCCGCAATGGAAGTTTTTCCTTTATTACATACTTATCCTCTAATTTTATCATAATATCTAAAATACCACCGTCCATTGAGATGAGCTTGGATATGTAAATGGGTATGGGTATAAGATACGATCCGTCTCACGAATTTAGACTCCATTGAGATGGTCTCATATAAGTTTTTTGCTCTAAAAAATCGCTATTTACTTATTCTCACAATTTTCAAACATATTCTCAATCGTATTCCCTTACCTCGTCATTCAATTTCATTCACACAATCTCATCATAATTTACCAACCTTTCGAACTTGAACAACTCAATAAATATATAAAAACATATTTTAGAAATACTTCAAAATATATTTTTACTTTTATTGCGTAATTTCATGCAAAATAGTAATTATTAAAAATATTATGCCATGCATCACCTCATTTTTAGACCTACATATATGTATATAATATTTTTTTTTTTTTTGACTGAAAAATTTAACTTCATTCATTCATCTCGAATCCAACAAATTACAAATAACAGATGGGGGAAAGTGCTCCCAAATCCTCGATGCTGGACAAGGAATCCATTGCTTTGGCTGTTCACGAAGAACTCGATTCACGACCTCCTAATGAAAAACACAAGAAACTAATGGCAAATCATTACAAATTTATACAATCACCAATGATGTTACTAAAATAAGAATTACTATAACCCTTTCCACGTACTGCTTGAATAACACACAACGAGTCCATTTCAATTGATATCTTCACCTGCGGAAATCTCTCCTTGATCCAACTGAGTGCCTCTCGTAGTCCAATAGCTTCTACCAATGCTAGATCATTTATTCCATGAAGAACACCTTTTTAGCAGCAACAAAAACTCCGTCCGAATTACGAACGACACATCCATACCCAATTCTATCCACCTGATTAAATAAAGCGCCATCCACATTACATTTAAACTCACCTTGTTTTGGTCTGCTCCAAGAAACTGCTCCATCCCCTGCCTTTATATACCAATCTGCAATCTCTACTTGTTGGGCTGATTCCCATTGAATCAAGAAAGAAGAAGCTGAATTCACAACCAATGCTGCTGTCTTGTTTTTGCCACTCCATACTACTTCATTTCTATAGTTCCAAATGGCCCACATAATCATCACTACTAAGCTTTTTTCCTCCAATTGTAATCTAGGTCAATTATAACTCAACCATTGAATCACATCTGTTTGACCATTCATCATCAAATTGACAGATGCAATTTTCCAACATAAACATGCAAATGGGCAGCTAATAAATAGGTGGCCTGCTGTTTCCATATCGTGGAGACACAAAGGGCATCCCTGGGGAACATCAATCCGTTTTTCTAACAACTTGGCTCTCGTGGGAAGACAGTTCAAACAGGCTCTCCAAACCGTATTCTCAGCTTTTGGTGGTACCTTCAATGCCCAGAAAGTCTTCCACTGAAAATACTCAGATTTGGGTGACAATAAAAACCTTCACAAAGACTTCTATATCCACCTTTAACTGTATAACACCCTTTTCTATCCCCAGTCCATATCCACGAGTCCACAGCGATTGATCCCGACAATGGAATTTTGAGTATAAAATCTGCATCTCTGGCTTCAAAAATATCTCGAATAAGATCTTCATCCCACTCAAGCACTCCTGTTTTCATTAAGGAAGACACTAAAGTGTTTTCCATCCCTTCCACTCGTGGAGTAATAACAAAAGCATTGTTAGGATCAGGAAGCCATGGTTCACCCCAAATCTTTATATGATTTCCATTTCCCACTTTCCACACACACTTATCAAGAACAAAATGTTTCGCTGCTGAAATGCTTCGCCACACAAAACTCGGATTATGTCCCAAACCCGCTTGAAATAGATTATTATTCGAAAGTATCTTGCTTTAAACATCCGAGCCACCATTGAATCTGGTTTCAAACAAGTCGCCAAACCTGTTTACCCAATAAAGCCAAATTAAATTCATGAATGCGTCGAATCCCATCCCTCCCTTAGCTTTCTTATTACACATTTTATGCCATGAAATCCATCTAATACCTCTTGATTCTGTCCTTCCATCTCCCCACCAGAAAGAGTTCATCATATTTTCCAGTTGTCCACATAATTCTTGAGGAAGGAGAAATATGCTCATTGCATAAGTTGGTACCGCTTGGGCTACCGTTTTCAAAAGTATCTCCTTACCTGCCCGAGATAACATCTTACCTTTCCACCCTTGTATTCTACGCCAAACTCGCTCTTTAACAAAAGCAAATATATCCTTCTTATTCCGCCCTACCAAGGATGGTAGCCCAAGGTAATGTCCATGATTCTCTGTTGTTTGCACATTAAGAATCCTGCATAATTCCTGCCTGACATCCTCCCTAGTGTTCTTACTAACAGAAAGAGAGGATTTTTGAAAATTAATTACCTGGCCAGAAGCAGCCGAGTAGATCATTAGACATTCCTTGATAGAATTTGCTTCTGATAAATTGGCTTTGAAGAAGAAAAAGTTATCATCGGCGAAGAAAAGATGTGACACTTTTGGAGCACCTCTTGCCACTGCACATCCATGGATGATCCCTCTCCTTTGATAATCTTGAAGAATGGCTGACAATCCTTCTGCACATAAAATAAATAGATATGGAGATAGCGGATCACCTTGTCGAAGCCCTCTAGTTGGAACGATTTGGTGCGATTCAAAATTCCCATGAATTATTCTGTACCTAACTGATGAGACACATAACATAATGAGCTCTACCCATTTATGATGAAAACCAAGTTTAACCAGCATACCCCGGAGGAACGACCACTCAATGCGGTCATAGGCTTTACTCATATCCACCTTCAACGCTGCTAAGCCCTCCTTCCCTTGCCTCTTACGCTTCAAGTAGTGGTTTATTTCAAAAGCCACTAGGATATTATCAGAAATAAGTCGATTAGGTACAAATGCACTTTGAGTTTCAGAAATAATATGTTCAAGAATCCCCTTCATTCTATTAGCTAAAACTTTCGACACCACTTTGTAAAGAACATTGCATAAGGCAATTGGTCTTAGATCCGTAATCATCTCAGGATTTTTCTTCTTCGAATCAAAACAATGTTTGTGTCATTCAAGCCTTCTCGAAAAGAGCATTGATTCAAAAATTGAAGGCAAGCTTGTATCACATCTACCCTGTCAAATCCCAAAACTTTTGATAGAAAGTGGGTTTAAGCCATCCGGGCCGACGATTTATCCGGATGCATAGAAAAAGGGCTGCCCTTATATCATCTTCAGTGAAAGGTTCCAACAACTTTAGATTTTGCTCGTCGGTAACTCTGTTGTGTACTTTTTGTAGAATGCCATCCAACTCGATTCTGAGTAGAGTACAATTCTGAGAAATACTGATATATATATTCCCTAATCCATTATCCCAGACAACAAGTTGCCGACCGATCTCTGAGTGTAGAAATATCATTTGTCCTCCGTCTCTGGGACGCACTAGCATGGAAAAATTTTGTGTTCATGTCACCGCCTTTCAACCAATATAATTTCGATCTTTGCTTCCAAAAATCCTCCTTTGAGCCAATAGTGTGTTGTATCTCTTCTCGAGCTTCTTTAAATTCTTGTACAGAATGAGCATCCCTCTTCCCCTAAACCATTTTAATTGCCTTTTTGCTTCCATGATCCGATCCTTAAAACACTGTCTCAGTTTATCCCCCAATTCTTCAAATTGCTCCCAAGAATATCTAGTCTCTCAACCAACGGATACCCAAGACTCGCCTCCCATGATTTTTGTATAACCAAACGACACTCCTTTTCACGAAGCCAAGCATTTTCAAATCGAAATTTGAATTTTCTGACCAAAACGAGACAATCCAAGATCAAGAAATATAGGAGAGTGGTCGATGTTGCGGCTTCGAGATTCCACACTTTGCAACTATGGTATAATGAAAACCAATTTGGTGAAGCTAAAGCTCTATCTAACCTCTCCTCCACCCACCCGAGTACCTCTGCTTCTCTCCCATGTGAAGGGATAACCCATCATCCCCAAGTCCAACAAATTGCGTCACTCAAAGCTTCCCTAAAACCTGAAAATAACCATCAAAAGTGTGTCGACCACCTCTCTTCTCTGTTGGAGATAAAAGATCATTAAAATCTCCTATAACACACCAAGGAAGAGGAGATTGAGAGCCCACCTACGAAGAAAATCCCAAGAGTTCCTTCGTCTATTCCTTTCTCGATAGCCATAAAACCTCGTTAATCTCCAAGCAAAACAACTAAGAAGATTCACTTCAATATCAATATGATTTGAAGAATAGCTCATTAGTTTTGCCATATCCTTTTCCTTCCAAAACATAATAATACCTCCAATATGTCCTATGTCATTGTCGACAGAGAACATACCTTCGTATTTCAACTTACTTCGCACTTGTTCAACACGGTTTGCTATGAATCATAGTTTCTATCAAAAAAATAAAATTGGGCCGTTTAGATTGGATTAGGTCCAACAGATTTGAACTGTTCGTGGGTTGCCAAGCCCACGGCTTTCCAACACAATGTACTCATTGCTTTAGGTGGGCCTGGACCCCAGGACCCACCTCTAATTCGCTTTTGGAACATCCGATATTGGGCTACTAGTCACCTCAAGCCCAAATGTATTTATTTTCTCATGGTCCGGTTCTATGCGACGTCGCTTGAGATCGATAAATTTAATAGCGCATTATCACCATCCTTCAAATTTGCATGTACGCTATTGCATTCCCATGCATATACATTGTTGTTCACAATAACTAACATCACGTTCCCCACGATTACCTCCTGTAATCGCTTTCTTCCCTTTTTCTAAATTAATGCCTGAAATTTGCGCGTTCTTATCTTCCATCACGGTAAATCGCTGTCTCACCGAAATGTCACCCTTTTGCTTCATCGGACCCATTTTCCGGTGGATTTTCGCGAGCCAGGCGTTGCTTCTGGTCTGGGCCGAACTCTTACGTCCCGAGCTCGTAACCATGGACCATATGCTCTTTTCAAAGAGAGGAATCGGTAAATCATACAACTTCTCACAGAATTTATCCGAATGTCCAATAAGGCCACAGAAGAAGCGAACGATGGCAACCGTTCATACTTAAAGTTTATCCACACCCAATCTCCACCTATCTCTGTTTGATCTTCATTCGTCTTTTAATCGGCTTACGAACGTCCATGTTAACTCTAATCCGCATATAATTTTTCCAGCCGCTCAAAGTTTTTGGATCTAAACCGATATACTCCCAATGAAATTACCAATATCCTTTGCAATGTTTTCTACCATAAAACCAACCTAAGAAATCATAAACCTGTACCCACATAGATATATTAGATAATAAAACTTTCGCAGTTGTTCCCCACTTCCAGACACTTTGTGAGCAAAGAAGAAATTATCGAACGCCCAAGGGCCATTAGTCTCCACCCTCTGTACATCTAACTCGTGAAAGAATGAAACAGATACATGTTAGGACTCGCTTCCTTAATGACGACTCCTTTAACCGGACGCCAAATAGAAGCAAGTGTATTCTTCATCGCCATAAAGTTAACGACCTTGTTTGTGAGGAGTCTACCCACTAGACACCATTTGAATTCATTGGCAACTTGCTCCGATTAACATTTTCCAAAACTAATCCATTTTCTTCTTGGTCTTCCAAATTTAGTAATCGATTATACAAATCTTCTAAAGATGACATAATTAAATTTTAGTAATCGGGAACAATAACAAGAACTTGCCAAGTAGACAAGACAAAACTCTCAACTTGCCATAAGACAAAAATTCTTAAAGTTTTAGTCGTTTGGAACTTAGAGTTATATGTATATAATATATAAAAGCTAAATAGACTCTAATTCTGGATTTTCCCGCCAAAATGTGCATTTTATTTTTGGAATATTCTCGACTTTATCCTATTAACTTTTTTGATTAGTAAATATTAATGTAATTTTTTATTTTAGTAATTATATTTATCTTGTCTATAAAATGTGCAATGCATTAACAATGTTGACTTACACAACCTCCTTATTAAATGTCATTACCGTGCATTTAATTTATATAATTGCATTGGGCTTGGAGACTTCTTTTTCTTTTTCATTTTTATTATTCTTTGAACTCAAGTAGATGATGATATTGAAAGGTTAATATATATTTTATTTATATTATTTCAATCATTTTGCATTTGGATTGCATTGTGCTGAAACTACTTTAATTGATATTACATTATTTAAATACTTTGTACAACTCTTCATTCTACTGATTAATAATAAATTCCAATTATATAAATCAAATGAATCGTATTTTTTTTTTTGTAATAAAAATAGATAACTGATAATAAGAAAAACATAATACATAATAGCAATAGTGTTTATTTGAATTAAACATGAGTTAATTAGGACGCATGACAATTATTTTTGCAATTTACATGTGAACCTCTCTGGTTTCCATTTGCATCATAAGTATATCAGTGCCATGGATTAAATACAGAACAATAGCATTTAAATTGGATTTCTTTGGAAATACATGTTGGCATTGGGACTGCATTATACAAAATTGACAACACATTAAACGAGAGTGCATTCTAATAAATACTAAACATTAACAAAGTTACTGAGGTTTTAAATTTTAATTAAAATTCAAGCCTTGCCGACAAATCAATTAATGTTTATTACACTGGGAATACACAGTCTGCCATTAATACTATAGTTTAAAACTAATATAAATACACTCAATTAACATTTCAAAACTCACCACTTTTAAGCCTCTTAAAATAAATGATAGGCTGCTGAAATTCCCCCACTGTCGCACAGTGAACAAAAACAAATACCATACCTGAAAAATAACTCTTATTCAGTTTATAAATGATATAAATCCAAGCCAACTGCAGGGGGCCTTGAAGCTTAGCTCGGTTTATGTTTATTGTGTGCCATCAATTTGGAAATAATTTAAGTGTTTTAAGTTCAGAGGAGGTATGTAAATTTTATTTCATCTACGACATTGTTTTCAGTTTATACATATAAAATAAAAAACATAAAAACTAACTTGAATTTTCTAATGACCTTTTTATTTCTCAGTGGGATTCTCAGGCTCCATGCAACACTCAAACGAGGGGCGAGTTGAAAATTTTCAACCAACTTTGCAGGAAAATCATTTGAATGCAACACTAAATGAAGATCATACATTTTACTGTCACCATAAACAAGCACAATATCAGCAGTGATTCATCAAGAGGCCAGTTATTTTATTTAATGGTTGGACATCAATTTTGGTAGAAATCAAGTTCAGCTTGGTTAGTATCCGAATCCTTCAGATCCAAGCAAATTTTCGCTTTTTCCTCCCTTTCCATTCTTACCGATAAAGCGGTAATTTGAAATAGGAGTATATCAAAAAATGTTGAGTGAACACAAGTACATCGGTAAAGAAAATTTAGAATTTAATTTGTAGGTAATTGTATATATCTGAATTTTTAGCTCATTCATCATATTCAAAATAATTATAAGAAAAAATGAAAAATAAATATAAGTATTATCAGAAACCTGCATTCGATTGGTAAGAAACTACGATTGTACAAAATATATATATATATATATATTTATAGACTTGAACCTTTTTTGGTTCCTTGCATCGATCCGAATCGAGTATAACTAAAATCCTAGCAAAATTAAAATGAAGAAAAATGAAAAAAAATACCTTATCCAATTATTACTTCAAAGCGGCGAATGGGTTTGAAATACTCAAATGAGAAGAATGGTTTTGTGAGAAAGGAATTATTTTATTTTATTTTTGAGGGTTGAGAAAGAATTATTACTCCAAATAAAATTCTGATTCCTTCTTATTTGGGCCAATTATGGTTAGCCTATATGTAATTGATTTTATGGTATAATTATTGTACTAAAAAGTGATGGATTTGGACCATTTGGTTAAGCACATGTCAAGCCCATATAAGCTTCTGGTTTTTAAGGATAATTAATTTTACTTAATTGGGCCGAATTTCATCTTCCTTGATATTTGTAACAGTTTTTTTGGTGTTTTGATTTTTTCATAGAATGGTAAATTATTTTGTAAAAGAATATTATATCCAACATCAATTTATTTTTGTTTAATGTCACAAATGGTATGTAATTTTTTATTCATTAAAATAATTTCATCTTTTTATTTTAGATTTACAAAAATATATATTTACAATAATTCATTTTTTTTTCTGCAGGCAACACATCGCAAGGAACTATGATTTACCTCAATTTTCATCATTTACGGCCTCGAGTTTATCTATGGTTGTTGATCTAACGAAAAACGAAGATGTTGTAGTAGTTCCATTAGTGTCATATAGAACAAGAAATGACATTGAGATAAATATCCATTTGTAACTAAATGTAATTATATTTTCAAATTTATATTATTATGTTCTATAGTTTTTATATATTTCTTTTTGGTTATATTTTTTGCTTAGTAAATAAATTTTTCACATGTTTTCTTTTAAGCAACGATAAAGACTTGAATACGATCCAATATAAGCTTTCAATTTATTCATTCCTCTATCAAATTATATAAATAATAATTTAAAAAAACTGAGTTGACATTCTTCTTTCAAACCTTACATTGTTTTTTTAAAAAACAAATCAGCATATATACCAATTATATGTCGTTATCCCTAAAAGTCTATAGAAATAATATATTGTTTTGTTTTATTTATATAAAAAGATTTTTATATATTATGTTATATTGCCTAATATTTATTTATTTATCTTTACTCTTTAATTATTTTTTGAAATTAGTATACATTCTATGAAGACAATTTCGTAGATGGTATCTTATGCCATGTCTATTGATAAGAATCAGGTCATTCTTTGTTGAATGTAGGGTTATTTTGAATAATCATGTTTTTAGTCACGGTTAATTGTATGTTGCGATCTTAAAATTCGATATGTGATGAATATAGTTATAGTGGTCGTACAAGTTCAATTGTATATAAAGAAATTTTCCTGAACTTATAATAATTTTTTTCTATTCTATATTTATGTCTTTGGTTTATTATTCAATCATTTAATCCATAGTAAGTGACTTTACAATTCAATAATTTTTAAATTTGATTAATTAAAATAACTAAAATATTAAAATTACTTTTACTTAGTATATAATTCGTGCATCGCACGGGTGGATTGGTAGTATATATATACATATATATATATATATATATTTCAATATTTGTATTTTAACTAAAGATATTCTAAAGTTTTACACAATAACCAATACAACCCAATAATTTCAATGTAAATGTGAAAATTGACAATTGATAGTCTTATGTTGTTGTCTTACTAGTATTTCTTCTGTGGGGTTTGATATTGATTATTTCGGTTATTGTTTGATAGTTGATATTGTTAAATTCGTGGGACTTGGTACGGTCCCACATATGAAGTGTATCCAATATGAGGGGAGAGCTCACGCCCACCAAGTGAAGTTTCATCCAAATTAAAATCAATTAGTAACAGGAGGAGTAACTCATTTGACTTATGATGTTACTTTTTAAAAGCATCACTAAGTCAATCGGTCTTTGAAAAATTCTTCTTCCCAATGGGGAAGTCTTTAAGTCTTCTTCTCCAAAAGCTAAAAATTCTTCGATTGGGAACTTGTCTACACACGCGCAAGTATCAGAGGGCCCGGGGTTATCCCAAGGAGGCTCATCCGACGCTCAAGTTAGCACGGTGATCGAGAGAATAGAATAGTAAATGAATACTGAATTAAATGCGTAGGAGAGTTGTGAGAGAGATTGTACTTACAAATGAATAGGAGAGACCTTTTTATAATTGGGAGATGGGCCCTATGAACCGTGTAGGAGAAATCGACATGCGGGCCAGTCCCTGGCTCTGGTCGAATTATTCGATTAAGAGCCCATTGGACAATTAATATTAAATAAATATATAAACCGAATTATATATTAAATAATTAAATATCAATTTTGCCCCCAATAACTTATAAACAAGGTTCTTTTCTTCTAATTAATTGGACAACTCACAAGTGACATATCTCAACATATCTCCCTCACTTGTGAGTCCTTCGTTAATTCACTAATCATCATAACAAGATCATCCATGATCTATCACATCATATGATGACCACTTTGGGCCGAGCATGGGCGTGCTTTAATACCATGTTAAATTTAAAGAACTTGGTACAGTCCCACAAACGTACCCAATATGAGTGGAATGCCCAACTAATATCCATCGGACCATAACCATACTAGTAGAAATAAATTAAAGAAAACCATTCAGCCCGATAGTGTACATATTAGTTATTACGATTTGAATACCGACGCTTGGGCTGCAAATGAGCCGACTAAGAACAGGCTCGAGTTTGATTCATTTAGTTTTTATATCGGCTCGAGTTCGATACAAGATTTCCTAATTGAGTTCGAGATCGACTCTTTTAAAAATTATTTAGTTCGCGAACAGTTCGAGCTCGACTCGTAAAAACCTCGTTTAACATATTCGACAAGCTTAGCTCCAGTTCAGCTCGTTTAAGCTTAAACGAGCTTAGCTTGAGCTCGGCTCGTAAAAGGCTCGTTGTATGCTTGAGCTGGAATTCAAGCCCATCAAAGCAAACTCGAGCTCGTTAAAGATCGAGTTCGAGTTTGTTAAAGATTAAAATATATGTTAAATTGTCCTTCTTTATCAAATTTCATATTAAGACTAAATCACTTGTTGTAGCAATAAAAAAGTAAAAATCAAATGCATAAGAGTTAGGTAAATTTAAATATTACTAAAAAGCAAACCATAAATGAAATTATCATAAATTTTTAGAATCATAATTAGCTAATAAATTTTAGATTGGGATAATTATTGATAACATTAATATTTTAAAATTTACATGTGATGTTTTAAACATTTGTAATATGCTTATGACTTTATGATAAAATAATACTAGTTGATGAGAGTCTTTTTATGCATGTTTTATGTGTATATTTGAGTATAATTTGAGTTATTTTATTGTTAGTTTCATAAATTTTTGATTGTACATGTTCGCCTATATTTTTAGCTTCACCGCAAGTGTACGGTGTACGTTATCGAATAGGGTAGCAAGGTCGTATCCACGGAGACTAATAAATTAATATGCTAAGTATTGATCCAAGATAGTCTTATTTTTATTTAGACGATCGAAATTGGATGATTGTTGTATTGAGATTAAGACAATTTAAATCACTAAAACACAAGATTAAGATAACACAAATGAAAGAAGTATCAAGATAATGAAATGGATTTCGAGTTAAGGTTTCGATTAATAATCCTCTTATTGTCCTATTTAATCAAGCCACGTTATTATCAATATTCCTATAAGACGATCACAAAACTATTTTATCCTCCCTCTCGAGATGCATATAAAACGTAGATCGAAATACTTATGCTAGCATCTCTACTCAACATGAAGCATTCAACTCCCAAAAGCACTAAAGATCAATTGTCCTCACAAATATTTACAAACCTCTCGATTCATGCAAATATTTGTGTCGAGTATTCAAGATCTAATATTGAAACTCATCTCTCGAATTATGAATCAATATATCAAACAAGTTAAATCATTGATCAAGTGATAAAACAAGAATAAGCTCAAAATACTCAAATAGGCTTCAAGATAATAACTTCAACTAAGATTAAAACATCCAACAAGAGTTCATTAATCTACTTCCAAAACCCGGAAATCACAAGATGTTTAGCTACACATGATTAAACAACTTATAAACAAAGTGTTCAAAGTCATTACAAATGAAAATGAAAGATTGAAACTAAAAGAGAAGCAAGAAAAACTTAGGAACGTCGACAATCTCCCGATATATCTCCGTTCTTCAAGCTCCGATGCAACCCAATTGTCTCCTTGATGTCTCCTTCCAAGAGTTGACCCTTGTCTTGTGTTGTAGATCCCAAAAATGCCAGAATATCCCTTGTGTGCGCCCCCCAAAAAGCCTTTTTATACCCACCATCAAGTTTAGGGCATAATGCTTTGCAGACATGGGATTCCAGCGCAGACGCACGGGTGGTGCGCCGGAGCACGGGTTACCCGTGCGCCACCATGATGAAATTACCCAACTCTCTGTAGAGCGCACGGGTGGTGCGTCGGAGCACGGCCTACCCGTGCGCCATTCCGGTGAAATACTCCAACTCTCTGTAGGACGCACGGGTCATGCGTTGCTGCATGGGCTACCCGTGCGCCATGCTGCAGCTGCAGTTATCTTCATATAGGGGTGCACGGGTGGTGTCTGAGGCACGCCCAACCCGTGCGCCCCTTGTCTTTTTCGTAGACGCTCAATTTTTGCTCTTTTAGGCTTCATTTTTCGTATATCCACTCAATTCTCCGTGTTTCCACTTTGCTTTCCTCGTATTCGTATTCAATTAGCTTCAAATATCATGAAATTCCTGCAAAATACGCAAAGTGTAATATCTTCTCCACAAAGAGTGAATATGTAACATTTAACGCGAGTATATGCATATTTACCCATCATTATAGCTCGGAATATGCCTCAAAATACATGCAAAACTCACGCCTATCAGTACATAATTCACATTACTCCGAGGTGCTTTTATTGGTGTAGATTGATGATTTGGAGCTGTTTTTGGTGAATTTTGGGCCATGGTTTCATGTCAAAACATACCCGGGGATTTCTGGATGCAAAAACACTCAAAATCCAAAGCTAAACGCGTCATTTCGGCCTTTTTCACCAAACACGCCTCAAGTAAACAAAGTGAAATGCTCAATTCCAACTCTCAAAGTTAAGTGTATACTCATCTCACAAGGATATAGGACGTGTTTACGCTCAAATTAATTCGATGTCGCAAAATTGCCATAGGCTTGCAATTCATCTCATATCTCCGCCACTAAAGTGTATGCAATTTGTGAATCAAAAAGGACTTTCTCATTTGGTTGTAATGAAGGCTCTTTGGTTTGGGTAGGAAATTTTGGATAAAGTGACTCAAACTCGAGTATATAGATCGATGAGCATATCAATCATTTTCATTACAATCCCATATGCTACTCCAATCATCCCTCAATTTTATCAACTTCATTTATCTCCATTTCTTTTCTTTCTTTTGAGAATCGCCTCCATTCACAATCCTTCGCCCCCCGAGTTTATCGACTTTTCAATCAATTTTTTTTTACTCAACTCCTTTCCTTCCTTTTTATGTCCCATTTAACCAAGTGTGCCCACTTATCCTACTTTTCAATTCTCACCCATTCATCCTCATTCATTCCTTTACTCAACGCTATACATTCGAGTATTAGGTGATGGATATATTAAGATCAAGAGTTAAATTTCGTGGCTATCAAAGAAATAGGCTATAGGCTCAACTTGGCTAACTAGGAATTTCAATATCATCATTAGGTAAGCAAAAGGCTTGAAGGGGCTAACAAAAATGGCCTTTAATCACCTTCACACGCATACAACATGTGGCCTTGACAGAGATACCCAAGCAAGTTCTAGAATTTTAACGACATGAATGATACACTCAAATCACAACAAGATCGCGCAAGATACAAGCGAAAGGCTCAAAAGCTCACAGGCTTGCAATTATGCAATTCAAAGCATCAAACCAAGTTTTCCATATCAACATGCTCAATGTCATCTATTCAAGGCTCAATCAACTTGTAACCAACATCCAATCCTAACAATAAGAATTTTCAATCAACACACAACAACAAGTTGCAACATGCTTGGTCAACTCACTCTCTAACCACTACGAAAGCAATAGACATGCTAAAGCTATAAACGTACTCTAATGCAAATGCAACCTAGAATGCTCTAATGCAACTATATGAAAACACAAAATGCATGAATTTTTTTTTTGTATCCACACTTTTCATGTATTAAATGCTATCTCTCCCCAAACTTGAATGAAATTATAGTGTCCTAAGGGGAAAAATAGAATTTCAATAACGAAAAGTGGGGATATACCCCGATTATCATGGCGGTGGGAAGTGGCCTTGAGAAATGTGCCACATTTGCAGCTGTTGGAGCACTTGCCACGTCTCCTCAGAACGCCGATCAAATCGCTCGCTGAACGCGAGAAAATCAGCCCTATGTTGCCTCAAATCCTCTCCTTGCCGCCTCAACTCTTCTTCTTGCCGCCTCAAGTTCTCCCCAAACGCATAAAACATGTCTTGAAAATCGAGATCGCGGCCGGGGTCCTCCACTATGAGAAGGACCGGGACGATCCTAGCTTTGAGAATGTCGGGGGTGATCGCCTCCGTGTGAGGACTCGGGTATATCATACCCAATTTGGGGGTGATGAGGTTCCATCCCCATTTCGCGTCCATGTATCTCATCCTCCTCCGCCACCATATCTTCTTCATCCAAGAAACCTTCAACTCTACGCTTCTTTCTTGCCTCTATAGCTTCGGTAATTCGGTTATGTGCGTCAGAGTTCATTAGGAAGTTGGTGGTGTCCGTCAATGTATCGACGGTGGTGTATGGCGGGTTAGGCAACTAAATGCAAAGACACCTTTCTTTTGTAGAAGTACCAATGTGTTGTCTTCGTTTGCTATGAACTTCATGTGGTGCAACGATGCCAAGTTAACCCGAGTCTTTGCTGATAGGCTCAAGCCGAAATCGACATTGAAATGCCGGGCAATAGGGGTAATGAGGCCCCCTATAGAAATCGTACCC
Source organism: Rehmannia glutinosa (assembly GCA_016081115.2). Classification (NCBI taxonomy): domain Eukaryota; kingdom Viridiplantae; phylum Streptophyta; class Magnoliopsida; order Lamiales; family Orobanchaceae; genus Rehmannia; species Rehmannia glutinosa. The sequence continues at coordinate 488,393 of JABTTQ020000671.1, read as the reverse complement.
CCTTCCCACCTAGCTAACTGTTCGATTTGCTCGGCAAAATTAACGGCGGTGTTGTAGGGAGTGTTTTTGACCATACACCAGAGGAGATAGAGTTCCTTAGTCGTCATCCCTCCAATGTTTTCTCGGGCGAACACGGAGGATGCAGTCACGCATTGTATATACCGGAAAACTGGATTCCGGATCCATGAGGCTTTGGCGGTCCGTGCGGTATACAACATCGGCCCCGTTTGTGGTGTTTCCACAAGCATTCTCCAGAAGTCGTATTGATCATAATGGGGCATCGGGCGGGTACGAGCGTTTGTTGGGACCTCGAAAATGGTGTTCAATTGGGTCATAGACAGTTGTCTACGAACATTTCCCAATTGAAACTTTATCATATACGGTTCAAAGGTCCCGCCTTGTTTGAGTACTTCCACGGTACTCAAAAACTCCAATGTATACTTTTTAAATGCCGGCCACCTTCGGCTCATGAAGTTCGTCCATCAAACCTTGGCGAAAAGACGCCACACGTCCTCATGTATCCCCAAAGTTTGGGTACAATCATCGTCGGCGTAGCGAGGCGGAGCTATTTGGCGACCGATCAAGCGATTCCATCGCTCAAGATCATTGGCATTTGTCAAGTCAACCCCATATGCCGCTGGACTGTTTTGATCGACCTCCGGTGGTGCCACGTCGCGTTGTGCCACCCCACGTGCACGTCTTCTTCCACCCTGGGGGTTTTTTCGCTCGGCCATAAGGAATTTGTACCTGAAATGCATTCTATTAGCATCCCAATATCATCAATGGCAACACAAAATAGGGGATTAAAGCTAACATATTAGGTGATGCAAATTCACTTGCCTACTTTACTTTGATCGATCTACTACCCCAAGCAAGTAAAAATTATGGCCATTCTATACAAATATTAGCCTAAACAATCATTGGCCATGCCGTATTCATCCACAATTCATCCTAAATCTCCTCAATTACACAAGCCCACAAGGTGTTTGATAATTTGCCTCAAAGAATAATTCACACAATTCATAGCAAAAATATCAAAATAAGCACCTATCATGATCCCTAATACATAATTGACAACGAATTCACAAGGAGAAACGGTGTTCTTACCGGAATTCTCTAAGTTAAACTCGAAGTGGAGGATAACCCTAGGTGCTTTTGCTCATAATTCTTCAAGCAAATTTGAATTTGATGTAAAGTGAAGTTCAATTGTGGTGGGGGAGGGATTATGTGGACGAATTTGAGTGAAAACTTGGAGAAATTTCGAAAACAATGGAAGATTAGGGCGTGCGCGCGAGTTGGAGGGTTTTGAATATGAAGAACAGGTTTAAAACTGTCCAATTTATCCATCTTCTGCAGGGCGCACGGGTGGTGCTTCGAAGCACGGGCTACCCGTGCGCCATACCGGCAAACTCCTCAACTCTCTGCAGGGCGCACGGGTGGTGTGCCGACGCACGGGTTACCCGTGCGCACCTGTACAACAATTCAGGTATTTTTCTTTTTTTTTTTATAAAAACACACAAAAAATGAAACAAAAACACACAAATCACACTCATAAAAAAAACGAATTTCAAATTACTCCTAATCACACAAAACTGAAATTAAACACACATAAAAATGAAAGTCACACGAAAATCCGTTGGGTTGCCTCCCAACAAGCGCTATATTTAACGTCTTTAGCTTGACGCATGTTCTGTTAAATTACGGATCGCGCAAGGTGGTGGATGTCACCTCCTCTTGATTCCCTCGGTGGAAATAGTGCTTAATCCGTTGGCCGTTTACCATGAAAGTTTCGCCTTCTTTTGTCAACAATTCTACAATCCCAGGTGGATTCAACACTTTCTTTATCACGAATGGCCCCGACCACTTAGACTTGAGTTTTCCCGGGAAAAATTTAAGGCGTGAATTGTATAGAGCACCGGTTCTCCCGGTAAAAACTCTCTTTCTTGATCATCTTATCATGCCACCTCGTGGTTCTTTCCTTGTAAATTCGGGAATTTTTGTAAGCTTCATCCCGAAATTCTTCCATCCGATTCAAATGGAGCAACCTTTCCTCATCGGCTTTCTCAAAATCCAGTTTCGGTTGTTGATCGCCCAAAATGCTTTGTGCTCCAATTCTCTCTCGGCAAATGGCACGACTTACCAAAGACAAGTTGATATGGAGATGTGCCCAACAGTGTCTTATATGCGATCCGGTATGCCCACGAGCATCATCCAATTTTACCGCCCAATCCTTTCTTGGGTTGATGTTCACCGTCTTTTCAAGGATTTGTTTGATCTCCCGTTAGCCACTTCGCTTGTCCGTTGGCTTGTGGATGATATGCCAATGCAACTTTATGTTTGACCCCATATTTTTCCAACAAGTTGCTCATCAATTTGTTTACAAAATGCGACCCTCCATCACTAATTAAAGCTCTTGGAGTGCCGAATCTAGTAAAGATGTTTTTCTTAAGGAATCGCATTACAACTTGAGCATCATTTGTTTTGGAAGGAATCGCCTCTACCCAACGGGATACATATTCCACTGCAAGTAGAATATATTGATATCCCGAAGATGATGGAAACGGGCCCATAAAATCAATCCCCCACACATCGAACAACTCCACTTCAATTACATTGGTCATTGGCATCTCGTGCTTCCTTGAAATGTTTCCCATTCGCCGACACTGGCCACATTGTTGCACAAACAAATAACGATCATTAAATAAAGTGGGCCAATATAGACCGCTTTAATACCTTCACCAATGCGAGTGAGTGGGACCAAAATGTCCGCCGATGGTGAAGAGTGACATCTGTTGTTGTAGACTCCCTCCCATTCTTCTTGAGGTACGCATCTCCTTATGTTTTTATCCGCGCACCTCTTAAAGAGTAGGGGTCATCCCACATGTAGAACTTTACATCATGTAAGAATTTCTTCTTTTGATACGGTGATAGATCCTAGGTAGAACTCCGTGAGCCAAGTAGTTTACAAAGTCTGCATACCATGGGAACTTTGCCTCAAGCATGAGTAATCTTTCATCAGGAAACTCCTCTTTGATCAATCCCGTACCTCCTTTTGCTCTCTCTTGATTTTCTAATCGAGACAGATGGTCCGCTACCACGTTCTCGCATCCCTTCCGGTCCTTGATTTCCACATCAAACTCTTGCAATAATAAGATCCATCGAATCAACCTCGGTTTCGCATCCTTCTTGTCAAAGAGGTATTTGATAGCCGCATGGTCGGTGTGCACAATCGTCTTCGTCCCGATCAAGTAAGATCGGAATTTATCGAATGCGAAAACAATCGCCAACATTTCTTTTTCGGTTGTGGTATAATTCTTTTGAGCAATCGGTCCAACGTTCGACTTGCATAGTAGATGGATCGGAACAATTTTTCCCTCTTTTGACCGAGAACAGCCCCAACCGCATAGTCGCTTGCATCACACATTAGCTCAAATGGTTGACTCCAATCTGGGGCGACGAGTATAGGTGCGGTCACCAATGCTGTCTTCAATATTTCAAACGCCTGCAAACATTCATTGGAAAAAATGAAAGCAGCATCTTTTTCTAGCAATTGGCTCAAGGGCTTAGAAATTTTAGAAAAGTCACGGATAAACCTTCTGTAAAATCCGGCATGGCCTAAGAAGCTCCGAATGGCTTTCTCGTTTGTAGGAGGTGGTAACTTCTCAATTGCTACAATCTTTGCCCGATCAACTTCCAAACCCGAGTAAGAGACTCGATGACCAAGTACAATGCCATCGCGTACCATAAAATGACACCTTTCCCAATTTAGTACTAGATTGGTCTCTTCACATCGCTGCAAAACTAGGGAAAGATTGTGAAGACAATATATCAAAAGAATCACCAAACACAGAGAATCGTCCATAAACACCTCCATAACTTTTTCAATAAGATCGTGAAATATAGCCATCATACAACGTTGGAAAGTAGCAGGTGCATTACATAAACCAAATGGCATGCGACGAAAATGCAAATGTGCCATACGGACATGTAAATGTTGTTTTCTCTTGGTCTTCCTGCAATCATGATTTGATTGTACCTTAATAACCATCTAAAAAGCAATAATAATCATAACCTCGTAAGACGATCCAACATCATATCGATAAAGGGGAGGGGAAGTGATCTTTTCGAGTGGCATCATTAAGTTTTCTATAATCAATACATATTCGCCACCCGGTAACAATTCTAGTAGCAATTTGTTCCTCATTTTCATTTTTTACCACTGTTACCCCCCCTTTTTTTGGTACCACTTGTACCGGACTCACCCATGAACTATCAGATATCGCATAAATGATACCGGCATCCAACCATTTCAACACTTCCTTCCTAACCACATCTTGCATAATAGTGTTTAGTCGTCTTTGGTTTTGCACTGATGGTTTATAAACATCTTCCATCCGAATTTTATGCATCACAATGGATGGACTTATGCCTTTTAAATCAGTTATAGACCATCCTAGTGCCGACTTATGTTTTCGTAAAACCCTTAACAGTTTATCAAGTTGAGTAGGAGTGAGAAGAGATGAAACGATTACCGAATTTGCGTTATTTGCCCCAAGGAATGCATATTTGAGGTGTTCAAGTAATTGCTTGAGTTCCGGAGTCGGTGTTGTTATTTCAGTATCACGCACGGGCTGCCCATGCGCCGGCGCACGGCCCGTGCGCTCTTCAGAGAGCTCAACCCGTCTCTCTACATCATGCACGGGCTGCCCGTGCGTGGGACGGACATGGGTGGTGCGTTCACGCAAGTTCGTCTCCTTATTTACGTCGCCCTGCGTTTCGCCTCTTGCGCTTATTAGGTAGTTTTGATATGATCTAAGGCACAAACATAGTCGTACAAATCTTGGTTATCAAAATCAAGTACAACACTCGACATTGAGCATGAGTGGGTTAGACCAAATTCCAAATCATCTCGTAGACAATGTATGATCAACATAATTCTCAATGCATGAACTAACTATATCCAAAAATTACAATTCTCTACCGAATCATGAAATTTCATTGCCTTATATATAGAAAATAAAACATGTTCATCATTAACACGTAATGTGAGCTCCCCTTTTTGCACATCTATTAAGGCTTTACCCGTTGCTAAGAAAGGACGTCCAAGTATCAGTGGAACGTCTCGATCTTCTTCCATATCCAATACCAAGAAATCCACGGGAATATAAATTTATCAACTTTTACCAAGACGTCTTCAATAATTCCCCTTGATACGTAAGTGATCGGCCTCTCAAGTTGCAATATCACCGTAGTTGGTTTCACGCCGCCTAATCCAAGTTTCACGAAAATGGACAAAGGCATCAAATTAATACTTGCCCCTAAATCACATAACGCTTTATTAAAGAAATTACCACCAATAGCACAAGGGATAGTGAAACCGCCTCATCTTTCAATTTTTGTGGTAGCTTCCTTTGGATAATTGCACTACATTCTTCCGTCAAATTCGCCGTTTCAAAGCTTGTCATCTTCCGCTTTTTGACATAACATCCTTAAGAAATTTCGCATAGTTCGGCATCTGTTCTAGTGCGTCTGCAAAAAGGAATGTTAATGTGCAATTTCTTAAATATATCAAGGAATTTGGCAAATTTATCATCAAGCTTTTCTTTTGAAATCTTTGAGAAAAGGGAAGAGATATAGGCAACTTAGATATGTTTGAGCTAGAAGATGATTTTTGCTTTTCACCCCTATTTTTGTTTGTTCCGCCTCTTTGTTCTCTTCTTTCCTATTTTCTTCAATATCATCCTTCATCACGGATTCTCCTACTTCCGGCCTAGATGCTTCATCCGACGGTTTGGATTCCCTGCATTTTTCTTTAGGCCCCTCATATTCGCACGCCAGTAAACGAATCGCTTTGCATTATTCCATAGGATTCATTTCCGTATTACTCGGAAATTGACCCTTTGATGTTGACCACCCACAATTGTAGCCAATTGACCTATTTGATTCTCCGCATTCTTTATCTAGCTTGTCACTTGTTGTTCTAACTTATCCATCCGAAGATCTTTCTTAGCGAGCGCACTCCTCGTGTCATTCATGAAAGCATTAGATTGATTTATGAAGGAGGTGAGTGCATCTTCCAACGACGGTTTGTCTTCCCATTACCGCCTCCACTTGAAGCATTAAATCCGTGAGGTTGTAACACATTCTTTGTATTTGCATAGGAAAAATTTTCATGATTTATCAACCATGGATGGTAGTGCGTTGGGTTTGAATTATTCCGAAATTGTTGAAATTCCTAAGTTATTCACATAGTTTACCTCTTCCATCGGATATAGAAGAGCTTCACTACCCGTGCTCGTTACTTACGCCCTTCGTAAATACACTCAATTGAGTTGTCAAAGCCGCTACTTGTGCCGTCAATGTTTTAATAGGGTCCGAATCCGAGATTTCGCTACTCGTTGTACATTGGATCTTTCGTGATGGCCACCGTAACTCGTTCATGGCCATTTCCTCAAGGCATATTGTGGAAACCTTGCCAACAATGCTCCTCCCATTGCGGCATCTACAAAGGCCCTCGTTTGTCCCATTAAACCATTGTAGAAGAAGATAATCATGATCCTCCTCGAAACCCATGTTGTGGACATCTACGTAACAAATCCCGAAACCTTTCCCAAGCCTCATACAAAGGCTCGAGTCGAACCGTCGGAATTGGGTAATCTCGCTGAGCCGCAAAGTTTTGCTCGGTGGAAAGAATTTAAACAAGAACTTTTGGCTCGGTTCGTCCCATGTGCTTACACCGCCTGCGTCAAAGTACCTAACCAATTTCTCACCTTATCCCTTAAAGAGAATGGGAACAGGCGCAATCTTATGGCATCATCCGAGACTCCATTCATTTTGATCGTATTGCATATTTGGATAAAATGTGCAAGGTGAGAGTTAGGATCTTTAGTTGCAAACCCCCCAAACTGATTCTGTTGCACCATATTGATTAGTGTCGGTTTGAGCTCGAAATTGTTGGCATTGATAGGAATATGGGCAATACCACCGTAATTACGATTCGTTTGTGGTCGAAAGTAATCACGAATGGCTTGTTGTTGAACCGATTTCCAGGTAACTCGTTCCCACCATTGTTTGCCTAGTATTGGTAGTTCATTCAAATCCCCATTATCGGATTGTGTTGTCTTTCAGCCCGTCTAGTGGTAGCACTGATTCTCCTCGCGAAAGCCTCAACTTCCGGTATGAGCGTTATTAAGTCCCCCCGCCTAGAGCACGTGTTCATGCACTACCTGGACCAAACTAAAAGAAACAAGTCAAATAATGTGGAATTAAAGTCACACTAAAACAAAATAAATAATAAAAAAAATGTCTAAATTAAGAATAATTCTATCTATCGCAATATTAGCACCATAAATTGTATTAGTCCCCTAAGAATCGCCCAAAACTTGTTCGCCTATATTTTTAGCTTCACCGCAAGTGTACGGTGTACGTTATCGAATAGGGTAGCAAGGTCGTATCCACGGAGACAAATAAATTAATATGCTAAGTATTGATCCAAGATAGTCTTATTTTTATTTAGACGATCGAAATTGGATTATTGTTGTATTGAGATTAAGACAATTTAAATCACTAAAACACAAGATTAAGATAACACAAATGAAAGAAGTATCAAGATAATGAAATGGATTTCGAGTTAAGGTTTCGATTAATAATCCTCTTATTGTCCTTTAATCAAGCCACGTTATTATCAATATTCCTATAAGACGATCACAAAACTATTTTATCCTCCTCTCGAGATGCATATAAAAACGTAGATCGAAATACTTATGCTAGCATCTCTACTCAACATGAAGCATTCAACTCCCAAAAGCACTAAAGATCAATTGTCCTCACAAATATTTACAAACCTCTCGATTCATGCAAATATTTGTGTCGAGTATTCAAGATCTAATATTGAAACTCATCTCTCGAATTATGAATCAATATATCAAACAAGTTAAATCATTGATCAAGTGATAAAACAAGAATAAGCTCAAAATACTCAAATAGGCTTCAAGATAATAACTTCAACTAAGATTAAAACATCCAACAAGAGTTCATTAATCTACTTCCAAAACCCGAAAATCACAAGATGTTTAGCTACACATGATTAAACAACTTATAAACAAAGTGTTCAAAGTAATTACAAATGAAAATGAAATATTGAAACTAAAAGAGTAGCAAGAAAAACTTAGGAACGTCGACAATCTCCCGATATATCTCCATTCTTCAAGCTCCGATGCAACCCGATTGTCTCCTTGATGTCTCCTTCCAAGAGTTGACCCTTGTCTTGTGTTGTAGATCCCAAAAATGCCAGAATATCCCTTGTGTGCGCCCCCCAAAAAGCCTTTTTATACCTGTTAGGAAATTTATTGTTTAGATTTTGATGAATGCCATGTAAAACTTAGAATAGAAAGTTGGCACCCCAATTCTTGTTGTACAATGCATTGTAAAATTAGAGTCGCCAAGTCGAATTAAGTCGCCTACGACCTAACATACAAGAAGACAACTAAAGATTAGAGGAAGACTCATTGAGACAGTGAGTATGGCAAAGAAGAGTAGACGGAACTCTATCAAGAAGCATGAGATGCGGTGAGTGGAGTATCACCAAGTCAACTCAAGAAAAGCCAAGTCTCAAGTTGAAGTGACAAGAGTCATCCAATGATTGGAAGTCGACTCTAAGTCACCGGGGAAAGCAAAGAAATGCAAATCAAGTCGAGATAATCAGAAAAGATCCGTTGCAGAGAAATCAAGAGAATTACTTAAACAAGTAATATCTCCATACCACCTTTCTCGAGTGCTCGGTCCCTTGTGCAAATGGAATGAACCAATGGGAAGCACTACACCGTGTCGAACTCGAAAAGGTGAAAGAACAATTCATACGAGGAAATGGCAATTTTAAGGACTACAACAAGACAAGCCAACGACTGCAAGTGACTTTCAAAAATAAGCCTATCTCTTAAACGGGCAAATTCTTGAAAGATCACTATAAAAGGCTGAGGAATTTAAATTGAGAAAGAAGAGACACAAGTGACACAAGAGACAAATCTGAACCAAAAACGGTCAAGCAAGTATTAGAAAATCTGAAATATTCTCAATCCTCAAGCCTACACTATGAAGGACATCAATCCAACACTTATCTCGTGAAGGAAAGATAACTTCAATCGCTTGAAGAGGAAAATACGAAAATCAAGGGGTCTACAAATCCCACGAAGGATTGTAAGAAGGTTCAAGGTCGAACTAAATCTTAAGCTTTTGGAGGACTTCGTGATCAAATCCAAAGAGTTTGAGCAAGTGAGTCAGAGTAGCAAGGCATCCGCCCCGGAAGAAGCCGAGTCGCACGAGAAGCCACCGAGTGATCAAGCGTCTCCGGACCGAGTCCCAAAGGGTCACGTCACCGTGTGATCAAGACTTGTATCCGGATCATTACCACTTTGTATCGATCATTACTTAGTGGATTCCTCCAGGAGTTGGAGAAGAGAGGAGTAGAAGAATTACCCCATCTTCGAACCTCTATAAAAATTTTATTGTGTCGTTTACATTTCAAAGACTTTAATTCCTCGCACTTTTAATCGCTTATATCTCACGATAAATTTGCTATCCACTTGATAATTTATAAGTACTAAACCAAGCACTAAATTCTTGCTTAATCAAACTTCAGGGTGTTAAGTCTTCCGCTAAAAACAAAACCACAGTCGAGTTAATTTAGAGCCAACAGCTGAGTTATTCCATCAACAACTCGGTTGAGTCTCAAGAGAGATTAACTCTCTTGAGTGACTAAATTGATGTCCATCAAGGACACAAACAGTAAGTATCAACTCAGTATATTTAAAAGGACTAAATCAAAAATTTGGTAAGGTTTATTCAACCCCTTCTAAACCTTACACTTACACCCCTTGGGACCTACAAGTGGTATCGGAGCGGTTGGTTCATTGAACCCTCCACACTGGTTACTGAACTAGATCTCCAAACTTTTCAAAATCTGCTTTAGTACTTAATCTTTCAGAACTCTTTTTATCATTAAACGTTATTATCATGGAAGCAAATTTGACACGCATCCCTATGTTCACAATTGAAGAATTTGATGATTGGAAAATTCGTATGCATGCTCATCTATCAAAGATTACATGATGAGATGTGGATAGTGATAGAAGATGGGCCACTACAAATCTTAAAGGTGAACACAATCAGAAGAAGAGTGCACCAAGGAGAAGAGGATGGTGCTCCCTGCACCACCATGGTTGAAAAACCAATAACCGAATGGACAAATGATGACAAAAAAGATATAACCTGGACAATGTAGCCAAGGACATCCTTTACAAAACCTTGACAAAGCCATGTTCAATAAAGTCAAATCATGCAAAACGGCTAAAGAAATGCGGACAAGCCGACATTAATTTGTGAAGGCTCGTAGCAAATCAAAGAAAACAAATTATCGAAGAGTCGACGAAATTTGAGAACTTCAAAATGATCTCGGAGAAAACCGGATCAACTGGATGCTCGATTCACGAAATCACAAATGAGTCATGCACGCACTTGGAAAGGAATATACACAAGGAATTGTGTATGAAGATCCTAAAGAGTCTTCCAAATGAATGGGAAATGAAGGTCATGGCACTAAGATACTCCATGGACCTATCAAAGACATCCAATCATGAATTATTCTCGGATCTCTAAGCCTACGAGTTTGAGCCGAGAAGGAAAGACCGGGAAGAGACAGTTGTACCCAAAACAATTTGCTCTAATTGTTAAAGATGGGAAGAGAGCCGAGGTCAAAGAAGTCATTGATCCGGAAGAAATAGCCCTGATGGTTAAGAGGTTCAACAAGTTCTTCAATAAGAACTACAAGAGAGGAAAGGGTGAATCTTCCGAGAAGACACTCGGCTCCCTCCAAATCAAGGGAAGATAGGCCAACCAAGAGAACGGATCATCAAAAAGTTGAGTATCAAAGGGTGACAATCCAAGAATGGAAAGAGCCGATCAAAAGGTCAATATCTATCTTTGAACTCAGACAACCAGGTCACTATGCCATTGATCGCTCATATCCTGTAGTCAACAAATACAGAATGAAGAAGAAAGAAAGGTCTTGAGAGAGAGGAAGACAAGAAAAAAAAAGGCAATGATGGTTGCGAGAGATCTGGCGAGACAATGCTAAGCCAAGAGAGACAATGATTGAGAGTGTAGTGAAGTGACTACTCAAGTGACTACGAAGAAAAAGCCCGATCCGCTTGATGGCCAAAGAACAAGATCAACTCGACCAAGAAGATGAGGTACACTCTAACTCATCAAACTCGGACTCGAGTGATAGTGACCGTGACACACACACTTCATCACCCACTCGATCTTTATGATTCATTAGGCAAAATGATGAAAGATTTTGAACACATTAAATCCTCACACACACTATTGAATGAGGAAAACAGCCTACTCAAGAGTCAAAACTCAAAGTCGACTAAGGAGCCGAGTACTCTAAGTCAAATAGTTGATGAGAATGAAAGTTTAAAGGCTGAAAATGCTAAATTAATAGCGAAATTGCTCGCTATAGAGAAGAGGGAGAATGACCTCAAGAATGTTATTGCCTCATTCACTAAGGCATCTAAATCATTGGATGATCTTATTATGAGTCAAAGAGAATGTGGAGACAAGACCGCCTAGGATTTAATTCCTCTCGCTATGTCAAACCTCAAAAGTAATTTTGGAAAAAGGATCTTCAAGCCATGAAGAGTCTGAAAAATCCAAAACTCTAAATGTTGCACACACATTCACTCCAAAACACTATAACAAGCAAACGACCTTGGTTATAAAGGAAAAGGAAAACAAATTGATTGAGTGCGCCGAAAGGGCAAAATGAAAAGAGATTCAAATTTGAGTTCCTCAAAAACTCCAAACAAAAATACTCTAAAAAAGGAAGCGAGCTACCAAAACCCTCAAAGAAGCAGCAAGGACCATGTTAGTCAAGGGTTACCAAAAAGATTTTGGGTCAAGCAATCAACACAAATTGCTACACTCAAAACAGATGTATGATAAAATGAGGCGGTGACAAAGACTCCCTATGAGATTTGGACTGGAAGAAAACCAAATGTTGCATATTTCGAATATTTAGATGTAAATGCTTCATCCACAACAATGGCAAAGACAATCTAAAGGCTTTTGATGCTAAAGTCGATGAAGGTATCTTCTTAGATACTCAAAGCAAAGCTTACAGTACTCAACAAAAGAACTATGGTTGCGGAAGAATCCATTCATGTAGTATTCGATGAGCCAAATATAAATGGAGAAGACGTTGAAGTGTCACCGATAAGTTCGAATCATCCAACCATACGAAGAGTCCCTATCTTTGTCAAGTCAAGTCGGAATTATCAATTCGGAAGAAGATGAGATAGCTGAATCTCAAAAAAACCGAAAATTTGCGGCTAAGTGATTACGAGAGAGCGACCACAACAACACAACAGTAAGTCGATCAATCCGCTAACTTACTCCAACTTTGATGTAAGATGGCCGAGACCATCCACCGAAACTTGTCATTGGAGATATAAAAGAAGGTGTCAAAACAAGATCCAAAACTCAACAAGAAGCAATGTTCACATGCTTCATCTCGCAAATAGAGCCCAAAGACGTGTCACAAGCTTTGGACGACACACATTGGATTTAAGCTATGCAAGAAGAGTTGAATCGGTTTGAAAGAAATAAAGTATGGGAATTAGTGCAAAGACCCATACATCAAAATGTTATTGGCACCAAATGGGTGTTCAAATAAGATGAACGAGGAAGGTTACGTGGTAAAAACAAAGCAAGGTTAGTAGCCAAAGGATATTGTCAAGAAGAAGGGATAGATTTTGATGAAACATTTGCCCTCGTAGCAAGATTGGAAGCTATAAGGATGTTTCTTGCTTATACTGACTCACAAGGATTTCATTGTATATCGATGGATGTAAAAAGTGCATTCCTAAATGGTTTATTGGAAGAAGAAGTGTATGTTGAACAACCTCCGAGGATTTGAGCGTAAGACTCTTGGAGATAAGGTATACAAACTCAAGAAAGCTCTATATGGATTGAAACAGGCACCCGAGCATGGTATGATACTTTGTCACAATTCCTAACCGAAAATGGATTCACAAAAGGAAAAGTAGATAGAACACTTTTCGTAATTCAAGACAAAAAGAGTATACTTGCTTGTTCAAATATATGTTGATGACATCATTTTTGGATCCACAAACAAAGAGTCATGTGTGAAAAGTTTTCAAACCTCATGCAAAGTAAATTTGAAATGAGCATGATGGGAGAGTGACATTCTTCCTTGGACTCCAAGTGAAACAATCAAGGATGGAACATTCATAAGTCAAACAAAATACACCGGAGATTTAATGAAGAAGTTTGGTATGGAGGAGAAGTCTTCGTAAAAATACCAATGAATACATCACAAAATGGACATGGATGCGGATGGCAAACCCAGATCAAACAAGATACTGAGCACTTATTGGATCATTGCTCTATCTCACAAAGAAGGCCGGACATCACCTTTGTCGTAGGTGTATGTGCAAGATTTCAATCTGCTCCAAAAGAAAGCCATATGACAACAAAATGACTAAGAGAATATTGAGATACTTGAAAGGAAGCGAAGAGTAGGCATATGGTATCCAAAGGAAGGTGGATTCAAGCTAATTGGCTATTCAGATTCGACTATCTTTGATGCGAGTGGACAGAAGAGCACTTCAGCACATGTCAAATGCTAGGAAACAGGCTAATTTCCTGGTTTAGCAAGAAGCAAAACTCAATAGCCACCTCTACAAATGAGCGAGAATACATAGTTGCGGGCAATGTTGTGCCCAAGTCCTATGGATGAGACAAAGAATGAGAGACTATGAAGTTGAGGAAAAAGAAATTCCAATCATGTGTGATAACACAAGTGCAATTGCCATTACTCAAAATCTGTGTTGCACTCAAGAACAAAGCATATTGATGTCGATATCACTTCATAAGAGATCATGTTGAAAAGAAGGACATCATCTTGGAATATATCTCAACCGATAAACAATTGGCTGACATTTTCACAAAACCATTATGTGAGTCAAGATTTGAAGAACTCAAACATGAGTTGGGGTTAATTGAACGAAATGACACACGGAAGAATCAAAGAAAAGAAATGGAACAAAAGGAGGTGAAAAAGAGTGAACACGTAAATCACCAAAAATCACCAGATCGGAAGACAACTGACTACACCGAGTCACTGATAGTGAGTCACTAAGAGAACTGTGAGAAGTAGAGTTAAATTAGCTAAAGGATAAGTTTTAGTCACTTATAAGCAAAGTGACAAAAACGCAATCGTTTGACTAAGCGGGAATGTTTTAAGAAATACGTCGGCATAATGATGATGTGTACAGGACATAAAGCCGCACACCAAGCTTATGATTGGATATAAATGCTTTGCCGCATTAAATACGAGACATTAAATGCTAAATAGGCGTGCAAAATCTAAGCCGTTGATTTCGATCACATTTCAAAACCACCCGCACGCCCTTTCATAAACCATATTTAAACCATTTTCGTCCGTTTCTCTCTCACACTACCAAAACTGTTCATCTCTTTCTCTCAAAAGCAAAGGCAAAAATTCTCTCGAAACCCTATCTATCTTCAAATCAATATCTGAGTTTTTCTTTGATAAAATCCTGCAAAATGGCACCAACGTATGATTTCACCAAGTTAGGAAAGCAAATCCACACCGGGTCTACTGTGGATTTCGACGGAATGGTGAAACAGGGGTCCAACGACACCCTAGTGAAGAAAATCGCTGAAAATTTGGAAAAGACCGGGCTGAAGCCGTTTCTAACGTTAGAATATCCGATGACCTATGTGGAGGAGGTCGCACAATTCTACGTGAATGCTGAGATTCACGATGAAGGAATAAAGTCATATGTTCACGGAAAGCAGCTGACTATCTCTGCCAAGGATTTGGTGAACATTGTTCACTACTGAAGGAGCATCGAGATTAACGGTTGGCGTGTAAACCTGGGCCGATGCTTGGAAAATAGCCAAGCCCGACTTGTCTTGATAAAATAGTGTACACAAAGAAACAAGAGATCACAAGGAGGACTATCATAAGTTGTTGGACATAGTTGCCAAATGTATCGACATCAAATTTGGCGACTTTGACCAATCAAAAGGCAAAGCGATTGTAATGGCTGCAATCATCACGAAAAGAAAATAAATCAAATGAGTTTGTCTACAGAGACTCTGCTAGAACGTGGGGAACAAATCCTTCAAGGAAGATGGCACATTTGGAGGATCCCTAGGATATGGCCTAGTGATTGGCCGACCGATGGAGGTGAAAGGAGTCCTCTTAGACATGGGAAAGCATTCCATGTTAACAAGAGGATGTTCAGAGCAAACCTCTCTCTCGCACGTAGAGAGCCTACGCCAAGAGAGAGCGACACAAGTGAGGGGAATCACCACTTCAAGATACAAATTTCCTCTCCACCCAAGAAGAAAAGTGCCCCTGCAATTTGCTAAGAAAATCACGCCCCTGCAAAGAAAAGAAAGCCAAACATGCTCCCGCCGCAGCGAGTCACACCCCCTGCTTTGCCGTGTCTCCCGCCCCTGCGGCGGTCGAGAAGGACTCACAAATACCTTCTCCGATCGTCAAAAGAGGAGAACGAGAAGCCAAGACGGCCCGCTCCTCGAAAAAGACACCAAAGACCCCCCACCGCCCAAGACTCGAGAGGACACCGTTTACGAACCCGAAATTCCTCTGGTACAAACAAGGAGAAGAAGATTTAATCATCAAGCACTCCGAGCTTGAGAAACCGGGCCGAGTCGCCCACTCACCGGAGCAGATATCGGAGATCTGGCTGAGAAGTAGAGTCTCCGGATGTAATTGATGAAACACCAAGTCTCTGAAGGCGATCAGCAGAGGCAACTGAAGACACAGCTATAGTTCACGCAATTGAAACACAAGAAGAAATCGCCAGAGCGGATAATGATGTGATGATCCTATCCCCACCTTACCCGGACATCCAAAATCGTGCTGCGTGAGTGGAGGAAATGGAAGTTGAGTAAAGCAAGGAACAGTTCCAACGGCCCGAGTTTATAGAAGAAGAAGAGGAACTGTTAAACTTCCTTGACTAACCACTGCTCCAAAGCCTAGATGAAGACAATCGCACGGACATCCTGCAGATCTTCAAGGATAAGGAGAAAGAAAAGCAAGCGAGAGGAAGGCGAGGCACGTGAGAAGGCCAAGATCTGTCCTATCTCCGCACCCGCGAACACACACATCCTCTCCTCGATGTCTTCTCCGAAAGTGATGAGGATCCTGGAGAATCTTTGCTGCCCGCCACGGAAGAGTTGCAAATGCAAAGCAAGCATTGCATGAATCCGAGAATCCTTCACGATCAACGATTGATGGAGGGACCAGGAGTCCTCGAACACACCGAAATTTATCCAATGGGAGTGGTTCACAAATTGCCACTGTTGTTGCTGCCACCACTTCCCCACTCACTCGGAAGAAGCGATAAGGGACTTGGCGATGAAACGGGATAGTGGGGACCCCGGTCGAGCCAACCCCTATTGAAGGTGTGTTACCACCTTTAACGGCTGAACAATCAATCGAAACAGTGGGAGCTTGGAGACGAGTGACCCCATTCCAAGTCACTCGGGGTGCGCGCCCGTGGGGAAACTCCCTCCACTGCGGCAAAGTCGGAGAATGCTGCGAGATGACTCCACACCGAATCAAGGAGGCGAAGTAGAGAAAATACAAACACAATGAAGAACAGCAAGTTGCCATCAACGAAGCTCGGGCGATTAAGATCGTCTCACTGAGGTGCCAACCGCTCGAAGGCTAATGACACCGCTGATGCGGTCGAGGCACGGAAGGAATGTACAGGAGTTAACACTGGGCGATGAAAGTGCAATCCATGGGGTTGAGACTCAATGGATGCCACCGCAGAAGACCCTAAGACAGTGACACTGTCGAAAGGGAGGACCAAGGCCTCATTGCGAGAGACTAGCCGGAGGTAATGAAGGCCCACGGGAGGTTGAGACTTCCCTGGGGTAAAGAAAAGAAGTAGAGAACATCCTCCCTGCTATCATCGGCCCATCCGAGAAGGAGATAAGCGCACTTCATGATTCCCGGAAAAATCCCGATGTAACCTTTCTCGGGATCGGAAGGCGAAGAAAGAAGGCCGAGTCATCCCCCGTGATGCATCCAAAAGACTCACCATGCGGATGTTCCAAGCACGAGCAAGTCTCGATCCCAAGACTACTCGTCAAACAATTAATTTTGATGATGAGCCACCAATGGAAATCTCATCATCGTCCGATGACACTTCGATAAGGTCGAGGACCATCTACTCATTTGGAGAAATCAAATTTGAGACCAACGAAGATGTTGAGACAAGGCTCGGCAAGTCGGGTCCACTTCACAAAAGACCCCAACAAACTGAGTCCATCTGCGCGGCTCCTCAAGTCTGCAGCAGGTCGATTCCTAAAGGAACTTCACGCGCACCTCATCATCGAACAAATCCCGGTGGGCGGTGATGAATCCTTTATAGAATCTTTTCCTTTTTCCCCCGGAGGTACCCGACCTCCATGAAGAGTCGAGAACGAGCGCACGCTATCACGCACCAGCTCCGTTTTTTCATCGTGGCACCATTGTTCCGGTGATTATGATTTTGATGTTGCATGGCCATCACCGCAACGGAAGAATCACCAAGTCCGCGAAGTGTTCAAGGCATTATTCGGCCGAGATTGAACGGATGGAGAGGCATCGGGCCTCTATGGACATGCGGCCGACAACAGAGATGCTAATCTCACTGATTTAAGAGGCATAACAATGACGGATCGGGAATGGTGGCAATAGCGGCAAACAATGCGTGTGGAACAAGTTAGATACTTGAGACATTGTTCAACAAGTCATGCTTGGTATGGAGAGTCGAAAATGCCGATGCAAAACGAAGGCGAGAGAGCATATTGAGCACATGCATGAAGCTCACAATGCCGAGATTAAGTCTGCTGCGTGAGCAAAACAAGAGTAATCTACAGCGTTTGGAAGAAACCATGAATACAAAATTCAGCCTTCTCATGGGTTTGAGATGAAGCGATTTCAAGAGAGTCCAACGCTACTCGATCCGAATTTTGTGTTGCGTACTCTGCAGCGAGACTCGAGACAAAACTCAACCATCGCAGGGCTCGACTTCCTACTTGCAAGTCTATTTCCAGCGTCCCTCTCTCCTTTGATGATGCCAAAAAGGGGAAGAGGAATACCTAAAGGCGCAAGGGGATCCGAAGTTGTGAAGGAAGGAAGCATTGCGAAGGGAAAATCACCGAGGAAGTGTTGAGACAAAAGAAAAGAAAGCTTGTTGAGGGGAAGGATCAACGGATGTGACCTTGATGATTGCACAAACCCCTCAACAGGGTCACATCACACAAATGACATTATCGGCCAAAGAAACTCCCAAGTGACTCTCGCCACTCCAACACTCTTTGTATCTATGGTTGAAAAGAGAAAACAATTGAAGCGAGGGATGAAGGAAGTGGAAAGAAGAATGGATGCCCGGTTATGAACATCTTGAAAGAACATGGAGGCATTCCAAAGAGACAGAGACACTTATGCCATTTCGGATGTCGGGACAGAGCCACGATCGGTTGATGAATTTAAAACGCTCGCATCGAAGGATATTTTGCAAAAATGTCTATGGCTCAAGCTTGGACTTGTATCTTGGGAAAAGGGTCTCACGTTATGTGAAGAAGGCGACGAGCGACGGACTACCGGGATCACTCCGCTGGAAAGAAGAAGACCCCGACAAAGATATCGCCCGAGGTAGAGGAAGAAGCGGTGGTGGAGAAAGAAGCTTGCACCTGGGCCTTTGCCCAAAAACATTGAATACGTGGATCCAGGAAAGAAAGGAGGGATCTCTTGGGCCGAGCTTGACCAAGTAGCAAATTTGCAAGTGGCTAAAACCAACGCCGAGTATGCAAAAAGAATAGACGAAGAAAACAAGAGACAAACTCAGCTATGGGAGGAAAGACAGAAAGAATAAGAAGAGATGAAGGCGCCCCAGAAGGCATATGAAAAGAAAAAGAAGCGGTGACGACGAGAAAAAGAGAAGAAGAAGAAGAAGATCTTGAACAAGATGAAAGAAGGAGACAAAGAAGGAGATGAAGTGTTCTTTGTCCACCCCCCCTTCGTATTTTATTATGTAAATACATACAATGTAAGTCTTCGTATTAAAGCTATAAATTCTTTATTTTTCGTAGACAAATATGTGCTCGATATACCTTGTAAATTGTGTAAAAGTACAAGAATGATATGATCAATAAAAAGATTGATTCTGCATACATTCTATGTCAATACACTATCTGTATGTATCTTTGTTATTTGCATTTTTGAATGGTTTAAGTTTTGGCATCATCAAAAAGGGGGAAATTGTTAGGAAATTTATTGTTTAGATTTTGATGAATGTCATGTAAAACTTAGAATAGAAAGTTGGCACCCCAATTCTTGTTGTAAAATGCATTGTAAAAATTAGAGTTGGCCAAGCTGAATTAAGTCAGCTACGACCTAACATACAAGAAGACAACTAAAGATTAGAGGGAAGACTCCTCTGCGAGACAGCTGAGTATGGCAAAGAAGAGTAGACGGGAACTCTACTGAAGAAGCAGCTGAGATGCGGCTGAGTGGAGTATCAGTCAAGTCAACTCAAGAAAAGCCAAGTCTCAAGTTGAAGTGACAAGAGTCATCCATGATTGGAAGTCGACTCTAAGTCACCTGGGAAAGCAAAGAAATGCGGTCAAGTCGAGATAATCAGTAAAAGATCCGTTGCAAAATCAAGAGAATTACTTAAACAAGTAATATCTCCATACCACCTTTTTCGGAGTGCTCGGTCCCGAGAAGCGTGCAAATGGAATGAACCAATGGGAAGCACTACACCGTGTCGAACTCGAAAAGGTGAAAGAACAATTCATACAAGGAAATGGCAATTTCAAGGATCGCAACAAGACAAGCCAACGATCTGCAAGTGACTTTCAAAAATAAGCCTATCTCTTCAACGGGCAAATTTTTGAAAGATCACTATAAAAGGCCGAGGAATTTAAATTGAGAAAGAAGAGACACAAGTGACACAAGAGACAAATCAACCAAAACGGTCAAGCAAGTATTAGAAAATCAAATATTCTCAATCCTCAAGCCTACACTACGAAGGACATCAATCCAACACTTACCCGTGAAGGAAAGATAACTTCAATCGATTGAAGAGGAAAATACGAAAATCAAGGGGTCTACATCCACGAAGGATTGTAAGAAGGTTCAAGGTCGAACTAAGTCTTAAGCTTTTGGAGGACTTCGTGATCAAATCCAAAGAGTTTGAGCAAGTGAGTCAGAGTAGTAGCAAAGCAGTTGCCTGTGAAGAAGAAGGCTCGAGTCGTACGAGAAGCCACCGAGTGATCAAGGCGTCTCGGATCGAGTCCCAAAGGGTCAAGTCACCGTGTGTGATCAAGACTTGTATCCGGGTCATTACCACTTTGTATCGATCATTACTTAGTGGATTCCTCCGGGAGTTGGAGAAGAGAGGAGTAGAAGAATTACCCCATCTTGAACCTCTATAAAAATTTTATTGTGTCATTTACATTTCAAAGACTTTAATTCTCGCACTTTTAATCACGATAAATTTGCTATCCACTTGATAATTTATAAGTACTAAACCAAGCACTAAATTCTTGCTTAATCAAACTTAAGGGTGTTAAGTCTTCCAAAAAAACAAAACCACAACGAGTTAATTTAGAGCCAACAATGAGTTATTCCATCAACACTCGGTTGAGTCTCTTGAGAGATTAACTCTCGAGTGACTAAATTGATTTGTCCATCAAGGACACAAAATGTGTAGTATCAACTCGTATATTTAAAAGGACTAAATCGAAAATTTGGTAAGGTTTATTCAACCCCCCTTCTAAACCTTACACTTACACCCCTTGGGACCTACAATACCCACCATCAAGTTTAGGGCATAATCTTTGCAGTTATGGGATTCCAAATACAGAGACGCACGGGTGGTGCACCGGGCATGGGTTACCCGTGCGCCACCATGCTTGAAATTACCCAACTCTCTATAGAGCGCACGGGTGGTGTGTCGGAGCATGGCCTACTCGTGCGCCATTCCTGAAATACTCCAACTCTCTCGTAGGACGCACGGGTCATGCGTTGATGCATGGGCTACCCGTGTGCCATCTTTGCAGTGCGATTATCTTCATACGAGGGTGCACGGGTGGTGTCCGAGGCACGCCCAACCCGTGCGCCTTGTCTTTTCGTAGACGCTCAATTTTCTCTCTTTTAGGCTTCACTTTTCGTATATCCACTCAATTCTCCGTGTTTCCACTTTGCTTTCCTCGTATTCGTATTCAATTAGCTTCAAATATCATGAAATTCCTGCAAAATACGCAAAGTGTAATATCTTTTCCACAAAGAGTGAATATGTAACATTTAACGCGAGTATATGCATGTTTACCCATCATTATAGCTCGAAATATGCCTCAAAATACATGCAAAACTCACGCCTATCAGTACATAATTCACATTACTCCGAGGTGCTTTTATTGGTGTAGATTGATGATTTGGAGCTATTTTTGGTGAATTTTGGGCCATGGTTTCATGTCAAAACATACCCGGGGATTTCTGAATGCAAAAACACTCAAAATCCCAAGCTAAACGCGTCATTTCGGGGCCTTTTCAGTCAAACACGGGCAGGGTGTGCTTCTCAAGCACGACCGTGCTTTTTAGAAGTCAAAAAACGAGCAATTTTTCGACTCCGACGTACCAAACATGGGCAGGCCGTGCTTTTCAGGCACGACCGTGTTCGGGAAAATCCAAAAACATGGCCTGCCCGTGCTTGTAAAGCACGGGCGTGCTTTTCGTCCATTCTGGATGTTCTTTTGGCGGAAATTATGGAGACTTTTGCTTTTTGACAACCTTTGAGCAACTTTTACATCTCATTTTGCCGCACCAAACTCTATTATTCTCTCAATTATCACATGAAAACAAGGATTCAACAACCCAACAATGGAAGTGGAACAATTATTTGTCAAAAGATGACATTGTTAATGTGTTCTTTCACAACAAGAATGTCTATAAAAGCCAAGAGTTTGGGTTGGAGGATTCCATTCCATCTTCCATTCATATTCATTGATTCATTCACTCTTTCAAAGCAAAATACATTGAGAGGATAAAAGAGAGGTAGAGTTGGAAGTTGAAGAACATTAGAGGAGAAGGCTTGGAGCTCAACATCATCAATCAAAGGAGGAAGTCTTGTATTGGTCTTGAATAAGAGCTAAGTACACCATGTTCATTTTATTCAAATCTTCTTGTGTAGTATACTCTTTTGTCAAAACCATGTGTAGCTAAATTTCTAGTGTTTGAATGTAATGAATTCTAGAATGAATTTGTGATTAAGGCTTGTATGTTTTTAATAAAATCTTCATGTTTTGTGTGATTCACTTATATTATGCTTTATTCATTCGAATTGGTATATGTGCAATATTTATTTGAAGTTTATTTTTCATCCGGGAAATCGAGAGATTCATGGTGAAATAGAACCTATATAAGTGAAAAGAGTTGCATGCAATCCTAGATATAGGACGACATAAATCTTCTGGATTAGGGTCAAACCTAATATGAGAATTCACAAATCGTTATAATGATGTCTTGGGGGTTTTAACTAGAAAGAGATTTCAGTTAATCAACTTGAGGTTAGAAGTTATTCGTGCTCGATAGAGGGTTTAACTTAAATCGGGAATTTCTATGGTCCATGAAACATGAGATTTTACTAAAAGAGGTTGGTTTTTGTTAAGGGTTTATGGTTGTATTTTTATCTTGTTGAATCACAAAAACATTCTAGAGGAATTTACATTCAAACACATTTCTAGCTCTTGATTTCTTAATTCTACAATCTACTTTTATTTGATCTATTGTAAGTTGCAATTATTTTTAAATTCTTTATTTTTCATTTTTTTAACAAACAAAACTCTGAAAATTGTTAGATTAAATAACAAAAAGACGGTAATTATTAGTACTTACAATCCTCGTGGGAATGACACTCGGTACTCAATAATCTATGCTATAAAACGATAGGTGCACTTGCCTACGGTTTTCTAGAGTAGCTTTTGAGCCATCAGTCCCCTGAAAAGTATTATTTTTTCTAAAATGTATTTATAATTTTCCTATGAATTATTTGGATTTTCCCCTAAAAAGTATTTAGTAGTCTCATCAAAAGTATTAGTTTTTCGCATAAAAAGCATTAATTGTTTCACTAAAAAGTGTTAGAAGTCCTCTCAAAGTATTAATAGTTTCTACACAAAAATATTAGTAAGAATAATTATATTCCCGTGAAAGTACAATCTCATAAATATTTCGATTCAGTCAAATTAATCATAATTTTCTCATTGAAGGGGATAACCAACAATTGATTAACGGACTAAAAATATGCCCCAACTCGGTTTATATTGTGAACTAATTAAAGATGACATTCTTGCTCTGATTGGGGAGTTAATGCCAGACCAACTTCAATTTGTGTTTAGGGAAGCAAATCGTGCAGTAGACTCCTTATCGCAATTCTATCAATATTTTAACAGAGTTTATTTGGCTTGGGGTTGTTCTCAACTCTGTATCTGCTTTAGGTAAACACTCACATTTCTGTTATTTGGGTGATTTACTGTTTATAAGAAATGGCTAAGTGTTTAGAATAAACAAGCTAAGTCGAGACCTATATTTAATACAGTCTCTGCAAGACGAAATTTCAGAAGTGCTTACGGTTCCGGCAATCGTCCCTAAGATACAACGACTTTAACAGGTTCAACTTAGCAGCACTTGCTAAAGTCGAACCAACAGCGAACACAAGTGCTTTAGGCTTCCAAGCTTTGAAGGGAATGATATTAATATGTTGATGCAAATGACTCGATTTTAGGCTTATAATTTCGTGTCGTATTTCATCTGCAGGGGCCTTATATTTCTAGGCACCAAGGTGCCCGATGGAAATGATATGCCTTTTGAATCGAAAAGACATGTCTACAACCAAAAAATGCACCTAGTTGCTCGAACAGGTGTAACAGTTCAGACGTGCGCATCTGCGAACACCTGCGTGAGCATCTAATTATGCTCATTGTCCGCGCGGTGCGCGCTTGCACACTACCGCGCGTCCGCGCACCACCTATTTGTTAGAAATTAATTAATTAAATATTTATTAATATTTTAATAAATTTGGTCCAAAAAGTATAAGGGCTTTGAAGCCCAGGCCCACGACCCACACAGGCAGGTGGCGCGCGCGCATGTGTATTTTGAACCAAACCCACAAGCATGTAGATCCTCACCCCTTTCAAAACTTTGGTGCTCAAAGGGCCCAAACCCAATTGTCCAACTTGGGATTTATAAATTAAGCAAACTTTGGGTTTTCCTCCTATGTGGGATGGAACTTTTCTTCTTCCCTACATTTTTCATTTTCCATATCATTCTCTAGTTTTAAGTGGCTTATTTCTAACAATAATTTCTCATTCACCCGGAATTGGTTTTGAGAAATTCCAAATGCTAATCTTATCTAATCACTTAGTAGAATTTTTATAAATAATTTAATTTTATTTTTCACTAATGGAAACCACTTAAATATTTCATCAAAATTGGGTCAACACCCAATTTCTACACCAAATTCCAACAATCCCCCACATGGATGAAATTAATGCATGCGTGTATGCAAATTCGTTTGAAAGTCTCGGTGAACTGTTATTGCATCTGGATAGGTAGCTTGTGGTTTTGAACCTTCCATAGTAAAATATTATCAGATTTATTAGCTTCTTAGTGACGCGATGTCTTGAACTACTCAATCGTTTGTGTAAGTCGAGACAACAATACTTACACAATAATAATTCTAACACTTGTTATTCTCACGTTGTGTCCATTTCGGCCCTGGACCATATCTTAGTTTCATAAGTGTTTCTTTGAAGCGGCCATTACTTCTCACTTATATGGATTATCTCCTATTGAAATGTATCCTACCATACTCCACCTTTAGGTATAGGAATCATTAAAAGTCTTAAACTTAACTTCACCACATTAAGCAGGTTTCTATATCACTTGGAAGTTCCAGGAACGAGCTAACACATTTTCCAAGTGTTCAGCTGAACATTCATAACTTAGTTGTCCCATTGAACCAAGGTCTTGTTAGTCCACATGGCTACGATAATCTAGAGGGGGGTGAATAGATTATCTTGGTTTTTCAGATTTTGCCCTCTTTTTGGAAAATTCAAGCAAAGACGAAATGCTAAGTGCGGAAAATAAATAGCACACTTCGATTTAAAGAGGTTCAACCCACTTAGGACCTAATCCTCTACCACCCCAGTATATCCGGGATGGATTTCAAAAAAGAAAAAAAAAGATTTTATTAATTACCAAAATTAATAATACAACACCTTGAGGATTACCACAACCCTCTTGCAACACCTTGAGGATTACCACAACCCTCTTACACCACCTTGAGGATTACCACAACCCTCTTACAACACCTTTGAAGATTACCACAACCTTCAAACACCTATCACCTAGATCACCCAAGTGTATTCTTACCACAAGAATACTCACAAGGATGTCTTGTGTTGAATGATAACCAAAAATCAAGATTACAACTCAATGATGAATGATACAATATGAGTACAAGTGTAATCAAGAATTGAAAGCCTAGACCTCAAATTTGTGCAAGTGAAAGTGCTTAGGCTAATACAATAAGATATATGAAAGTGATTGCTTGTTTGCTCTTTGCCTGTGTAGAGTGTTATATCTTGTTGCTTGAATGAAGCTTCTGTTTATAGGAGAGGTCTTGGCTTTGATTTCCAGACATAGGCTTCTCCTTGGGGAGTGATTTGCTGCAAAAGAAACCATTTAAAATCATCAATATAGCTGTTAGAAATCAATCCCTCAAAATAGGGAAAAGCTGCCTGAAAATGCAACGGATATTTATATCGACATGATCTCAATAAGTATTTAAGACTTTTGAAAGCAAGAGAATCATGTAGAAGTTGAAATTTTCATTGTGACATTTCATCGAACACTTTGTGGGCGTAAAAATTAAAAGATGTTGTATAGAGCCCTTGTAAATGAATCAAACCAAAAATTTTCATCACCAATTCACATCAAACATCATACAATACAACATAACAACTAAGCGCATCATGATCATAAGATAATTTCATCAAGAAATATACAAGAAGGGTACAAATGCAAGGGTTCAACCCAATTGAGCAAATGATAGAAAATTCTTACCATTCGATCGGTAAATATGAGCAACGATGATGATAATCAAGCTATATAAGGTCCAAGACATGAATTGAATGCATGAAAACAAATTTTGAGTGAAATTTGTGTGAATTTGGCAAAGGAAACGAGAAATGGCAAAACGAAGTTAAAATGACGAATGCTGAAGACAAAACGGTTTTAATCCAAAAATAAGCTCAGGGCGACTGGTCGACGTAGAGGGCGACTGGTCGACGTAGAGGGCGACCGGTTGCCCTCAACCCCTTCAGTCCACTGTCTTGCCAAGTTTTCCAAAATCCGAATTTTCAACCAAAAATCTGATTTTTCGCCCCTTAGTTTTAAAAACATGCAAAATGCAAATGTAAACCTCATTCAATATGCATTATGCCTAACCGAGCTCGTATTGACGCAAAAGTCTCGGAAGATAGCGGTTTTGTAAAAATGTCCGCTAATTGATCTTGAGATGGTACAAATGATATCTCAATTTTTCGTTTAGAAACACAATCCCTTAGAAAATGATGCCGAATCTCAATATGTTTAGTACGGTTATGATGAACTGGGTTTTGAGCAATATTTATAGCGGATATATTATCACAAAAGATAGGAACATTTTCAAAAGAACATTGTAATCCGCTAAGGTTTGTTTCATCCAAAGAAGTTGAGTACAACAAAAAGCGGCAGAAATGTATTCGGCTTCGGTCGTTGAAAGTGAAACACGATTTTGCTTCTTTGAAAACCAAGAAACTAGGCAATCGCCTAAAAATTAACATGATCCGGAAGTACTTTTCCGATCATCGATATTTCCCGCAATAATCCGAATCACTATATCCTTTAAGAGAAAAATTTTCATTCTTTGGATAGAATAAACCATATTGAATAGTGCCTTTCAAATATCGAAAAATCCTTTTAACGGCACTCATATGAGATTCTTTGGGATTGCTTTGAAAACGAGCACATAGGCATACGGCATGAAGAATGTCCGGTCTACTAGCGGTTAAATAAAGTAAACTATCAATCATACATCGATACTTTGATTCATCCACGGACTTGCCTTTTTCATCTTTGTCAATTTTGACATTAGTTGCCATAGGGGTAGACACGGTTCTTCCTTCTTCAATACCGAACTTTTTCAAAAGTTCTTTTGTATACTTAGATTGCGAAATGTAAATACCTTCTTTGCATTGCTTAATTTGGAGTCCAAGAAAGAAGTTGAGCTCCCCATCATACTCATTCAATTCTCCTTGCATTAACTTAGAAAAATATCTTGCACAAAGATTCATTAGTAGCACCAAAAATATTATCATCAACATAAATTTGCACAAGTAAGCAATCTTGCCCTTTTTCAAAAACAAAGAGAGTTGTATCAACTTTACCTCTTATAAAACCATTTTGCAAAAGAAAAGAGCTAAGTCTATCATACCATGCATGGGGTGCTTGCTTTAAACCATAAAAGGCCTTTTTAAGTTTATAAACATCATTAGGCCTAGAAAAAATTTCAAACCCCGGAGGTTGTTTTACATAGACTTCTTCTTGAATAATGCCATTTAAGAAAGCGGATTTAACATCCATTTGGTAAAGTTTGAAATTTTTATAACAAGAATAGGCAAGTAAAATACGAATAGCTTCTAAACGTGCTACGGTGCAAAAGTTTCATCATAGTCAATACCTTCTTCTTGACAATACCATTGAGCTACTAACCTTGCCTTATTTCGAACAATGTTGCCTTGATCATCAAGTTTGTTCCGGAATACCCATTTTGTACCAATAATAGTTTGAGATAGAGGACAAGGTACCAATTCCCATACATTATTTCTTTCAAATTGATTCAACTCCTCTTGCATCTCTAAGAACCAATCCTCATCCTCAATAGCCTCCTTAACATTTTTAGGCTCCTTTTGAGAAATAAGAGCTTTCTCGGCAAATTTTCTCCGGGTCATCACTTTGTCAAGGGGATCACCAATAATAAGATCTTTTGGGTGATCTCCCTTATATTTCAATACAACGGGAAGATCCGAAGTATCACCTCTATCTTCTTGAGGAACATTTGAAGTGGACGGTTGATCATTTGATGTAGACGGTTGATCATCAATTTGAACAATTGGTTCAATAATATCCTCTTCATCACTTTCATCATTGGGTATTCTTTCAACACCCGAAGCTTCATTGAATTTGACATAGATGGATTCTTCAACAACCCCACTAGTCTTATTGTAAACCCGATATGCTTTGCTCTTTGTTGAATATCCCATAAATATCCCTTCATCGGCCTTAGGATCATGTTTGTCCAATTGATCCTTGGTATTCAAAATAAAGCATTTACAACCAAATATCTTGAAATAACTAATATTTGGAGTTCTACCTTTCCAAAGCTCATATGGAGTTTTATTCATTTTAGGATGAATATAAACTCGATTAATAACATAGCAAGCGGTACTTATGGCTTCGGCCCAAAAATATTTTGGAAGTGAAAATTTATTGAGCATGGACCGACTCATCTCTTGTAATGTCCGATTTTTCCTTTCGGCCACTCCATTTTGTTGAGGTGTCCTTGGAGCCGAAAAATTATGAGCATATCCTTTGGTTTCACAAAAGACTCTAAACTCAAAATCAAATTCTCTACCTCGATCACTTCGAATAGACTTAATAGTATCTTCTTTTTCATTCTCAATAAGTCTACACAACTTAACAAACTCATTAACGTCATCGCTTTTATTGGTAAGAAAAAGAGCCCAAGTATATCTAGAAAAATCATCAACAATAACGAAAGTGTAATGTTTTCCACTTAGACTAGCCGTGCCAATATCCCCATACAAATCAAGGTGAAGCAATTGTAGGGGTTTGGTTGTGGAAATATCATTTTTGGGCTTAAAACTACTCTTAACTAATTTGTTCTTTTGACAAGTGTCACATAAGCCAAGATTTCCAAAATTCAATTTGGGTAGTCCTTTCACATATTGGTTTTTGTAAATATTTTTCAAATTCTTATATCCAACATGTCCAAGTCGCCTATGCCATAAACTAGTTAAATCATTATTAGCGACTAAACAAGAAACATTTTGACTAACCAAATCACTTGTACAAATTTTGTAAAGATTGCCTTTTCTATTTGCTTCACAAATAATTTTACCATTTTTAAGTATAAGGCATTTATCTTTATTGAAAGAAACATAATAATTTGAGTCACAAAGTTGGCTAACACTTATCAAATTAAACTTAAGCCCTTCTACTAAAAGAACATTACTAAGAGAGAAAGAAGAGTTACCAATTTCTCCATTTCCAAGAATTCTTCCTTTGCCATTGCCGAACATGACCATACCCTCTTCTTGGAGCTTGATGTTGGTAAAAAGTTCTCTCCTCCCGGTCATATGTCGTGAACATCCGCTGTCCACGAGCCATTTTGAATCTTCCATTGTTGTTATAGCCCCTATTACCTACAAAAGAATTTCTTTTAGGTACCCTATAATTTTGGGGTCCATGGGGGTTAGTCTTGAGACCTTTGGGTCTCCAAACATGACTAGAGCTATTTCTCAATTTGCAATTATTAGCATAATGTCCAACTTTGCCACAATAAAAACAAGTAGGAGTTTTAGAACTACTAGCACGTACAAAAGTCGGACCTTGGTTATTTTTCTTAAAACACTTTGAAATGGCTTATAACCAAGTCCCAATTTGGAATGCTCACCTCTTTGTGCATCTAAAATTTTTGTGACTTTATCCGTGCTTATGTTGAAACGATGCACATCATTTTTCAAACATTCAATATCTTTTATGAGCAATTCCTTTTCGGTTTCAAGAGAGTGAACTCTAGTAAGAGTAAGTGTATGAGCTTTGTCTAGTGATTCATAAGAGGTAAATAATTTTTCTTTTTCAACCTTAAGCTCTTTATGCTCCTTTTTCAAATTTTTGTATTTAACAATTAAATTTTGAAACTCAATTTGCAATTCATCAAAATCACATTGCAAATCATCAACTATGGAGGAGGTAGAAGAATTAGAGCGTACCTCATTATTTTCATCGTCTATGAAATTGAGACCATGTTCGGTCTCTCCTTCCTCGTCGGTTGTTTCGAGTAGTTCATCCCACGTTTTGACCTCCGCATTTAGAGCCTTCTTTTTCGTGAAATGCTTCTTTTTCTTTTGTTCCTCTTCGTCAAGTTTTGGGCAATCGGCAATGAAGTGCCCGGGTTTTCCGCATTTAAAGCAAGCATTATCTCTCGGTTTTCTTGCTTTATTTTTATTCACAAATTTTGCAAATTTTCGAACAAGTGCGGCCGTCTCCTCATCATCATCATCATTATCATAATATGCATTATTAGAAGAAGAAGCAAGACCTTTAGAAATAATTTGCATACCCGATTGATTTATGGATGGTTTGGAATTTTTCCTCTCCTTGAGATAGACTTTATAGATGAGGAGGTTTCCAATAAGCTCGTCAAACTTGAGTGTCTCAAGATTTTGTGCCTCCGTGATTGCCGTCACTTTTTCGAACCATGAGCCGGGAAGAGCATTTAGTACTTTAGTCACCTTGTCTTCTTCGAAGATGACTTTACCAAGAGCCACAAGTGGATTAACAATGTTGTCAAGTCTTTCAACCATCTTAGAGATGCTTTCACCATCATGCATGTTAAAGTTTTCAAAGTCTTTAACAAGCATGGTCTTTCTTGTTTGCTTGACCTTCTAAGTCCCTTCATAAATTGTCTCCAATTTTTCCCAAACCTCATGTGCCGACCTTATGCCTCTTATGCGATTGTACTCGGTGGCGGTAAGAGAACAATGCAAAATATTTAAGGCCTTACCGTTTAGAGAGAAAGTTTTTTTGTCGTTTTCATCGAACTCCTTGAAAGGTTTAGGAGCCGAGGTGCCATCTTCCGATTTCTTGGTTGGTTGATCAACTCTTTCAATGACCACATTCCAAATGTCGAACCCGCACCCTTGTAGGAAGCACTCCATATGGTCTTTCCAAAATGCGTAGTTGTTGACGTCGAATAGTGGTGGCTTGTTGGTGGAGGCGCCGGTGGTGAGATAAGCATCATTTGTAGCCATGGATCTTTCCTCTTTACTCGGAATGAGCTAGCCAAAGAGTTTGGCTTTGATACCACTTGTTAGTCCACGTGGCTACGATAATCTAGAGGGGGTGAATAGATTATCTCGGTTTTTCAGATTTTGCCCTCTTTTTCGAAAATTCAAGCAAAGACGAAATGCTAAGTGCGGAAAATAAATAGCACACTTCGATTTAAAGAGGTTCAACCCACCTAGGGCCTAGTCCTCTACCACCCCAGTATATCCGGGATGGATTTCAAAAAGAAAAAAAGATTTTATTAATTACCAAAATTAATAATACAACACCTTGAGGATTACCACAACCCTCTTGCAACACCTTGAGGATTACCACAACCCTCTTACACCACCTTGAGGATTACCACAACCCTTTACAACACCTTTGAAGATTACCACAACCTTCAAACACCTATCACCTAGATCACCCAAGTGTATTCTTACCACAAGAATACTCACAAGGAT
The DNA here is from genome assembly GCA_016081115.2 of Rehmannia glutinosa. Lineage (NCBI taxonomy): Eukaryota > Viridiplantae > Streptophyta > Magnoliopsida > Lamiales > Orobanchaceae > Rehmannia > Rehmannia glutinosa. The sequence continues at coordinate 456,623 of JABTTQ020000671.1, read as the reverse complement.
GTCTTGTGTTGAATGATGACCAAAAAAATCAAGATTACAACTCAATGATGAATGATACAATATGAGTACAAGTGTAATCAAGAATTGAAAGCCTAGACCTCAAATTTGTGCAAGTGAAAGTGCTTAAAGCTAATACAATAAGATATATGAAAGTGTTTGCTTGTTTGCTCTTTTGCCTGTGTAGAGTGTTATATCTTGTTGCTTGAATGAAGCTTTTTATAGGAGAGGTCTTGGCTTTGATTTCCGGACATAGGCTCCTCCTCGAGAGTGATTTGCTGCAAAAAGAAACCATTTAAAATCATCAATATATCTCGTTAGAAATCAATCCCTCAAAATAGGGAAAAGCTGTCTGAAAATGCAACGGATAGTTTGCTGATAAAACAGGGGTGCGACCGGTCACGCAAAGATAAGTTAGAAATTGAATTTCTGCGATTTTTACACAGGGGGACCGGTCGGAGGGGGGTGCGACCGGTCGCCCTAGACCATGACCAGTTGGGGGTGTTTAAATTGCGAAACAGAGAAGACAGACTTCAAGAGGGCACTCCCAGGTACCGGTCGCCTAGGGGTCGACCGGTCGCCCTCACCGGTTGACCACCTGGTCGACCGGTCGCCCTCCCTTATTTTTTCTACGTCCCTTTTTCTGTTTCAAAACTCAACTCAGGTACGGGTTGCCCTATGGGCGACCGTCGAGCTGAAACAAATGTGTTGTCCAATTTTTTTATCAAAAATAAACTTCAAAAAATACTCCAAAAAATAGTAAAAATATTTTAAATCGATCGGAAGTATTTAGACAACATTTAGGGACATTGTTTTGGTTTAAAAACTCATTTGAACAAAATCATCAAAATCATGATAAAAACATTTATCTAACAGGTCTTGGGATCTCCAATGCACAAGGTTGGGTTACCGCTATGACATTCTTTATTTTATGAATTTTAAACCCATTCCCCTTAACAATTTATAAAATTGATCTCGATTTATTTCTTTTGTAAGCGGATCCTCTAGGTTTTCTTTTGACTTCACGTAGTCAACCAAAATAACCCTATTTGAAATCAACTGTCTAATGGTATTGTGTCTTTGACGAATATGTCTAGACTTACCTCTTTCCTTTACAAGAAAATACACCTTTAATAAATACAACATTTCTTGATTTAATGATCGTACCATCATTTATATCACGAATGCTGAATTTATTTCCTTGGGTGCTTCTACTTTAGCCAAAGTACCCTCACACTTCAAGGTATTATCCTTTATGTGGTTTGCTAAAGTAAAGCTTCCCCTTCCAACTTCTGGTATCCTTGTTCAATACATGTTTATCCAGAACTTTTATGGCTCTTGGCCTTTTTTTTTTATTTTGTTAGAACCTTGTCCCAAGAATCCAGTTAAAACCTCGTTCTACCAGATTTCAGACCTTAGTTCCAACAACTCCATTAACACATTTTACAAGGTGTGTAACATTTGGTGTTATCACATCTTCAGTAATACTTCGGATTAAATTTGTTACTGTGTCTACCTCTAGTGTTACAACACTTTGGCCATACTTCATGCAACTGTGATTTTTGGTATTATAACACTTTTGACAATACCTTCTATTACATTTAAAAATACAATAGAAGCTCCACTGGTGTTTCATAAGGTGTGGTCACACCCCCACAATTGTCGATTTCCAATTGGAATCACGATTGTCTTCCTCAATCCGAAGTCGAACTATCAAATTGTGCTTAATGTAGTTCTTCAAATCTTTCTACAATGGCGGCAATTTCTCAATAATCGCAACCACTTGGAACGACTCACTCATAATCATTCATTCAGACACTAAGTCGTGAATTATGATTTGATATTCTTGCACTTGGCTGATCACCGTCTTGGTGTCAACCATCATATAATCCAGAAATTTGCCGACACCAAATTTCTTTGTGTCAGCATCTTCTGTTTTGTAGTTTTTCTCCAAAGAGCCCCACAACTCTTTGGACGTCTTGAATGAACTATAGACATTATAGAGGGTATAGTCTAGCCCGTTCAAAACATAGTTCCGACAAAGAAAATTACTGTTATGGCAAGCATCTACAACGATCCTTCTTTGATTGTCGGATTGTTCATCGCCAATGGTAGGGGGTCATCCTTCAAGAAATGGGATAGACCCAAAGTTGTCAAGTATAACAACATCTTTTGTTGCCAGCATTTAAAGTTAACGTCGGAGAACTTCGCGCTTTTAAATCATGAAAGGAACATCAACCACTAGAGTGAATGAAGCGGACGCCATCGTCTTGAAAACATCAGAAGGATTTCGTCTTGCGATTGTTATTTCGGTGGCTTACTGTTTACAAGAAACGTCTAAGTGTTTAGGATAAACAAGCTAAGTCGAGGCCTATATTTAATACAGTCTCCACAAGACGAAATTGCACCATATACAAAGTGCTTATGGTTCTGGCAGTTGTCCTTAAGATACAACGACTTTAACAGGTTCGACTTAACACTTGCAAAAGTCGAACTAACATCGAACATAAGTGTTTTACTGCAACGCCCCGAAATTTTGAACTATAAAATGTGTGCAAATATTCATTTAACCGTATATTTTTTTCCTTTAATTTTTAAAAGAACAATAATTACAGTGGAAACAATCGCATAAAATAATTTGAATAAAATTTGACATCTACATATAATTTCAACAGACCATTTGACAGTGAAAGGCTTTGAAAAGTATCACATACATATTTTTATTTATAAGAGAAAATAGGCCTGTAAATATATTTCATTTAAAATTCAATAGCAACAGCGAAAATAAATTATGAAGTGTAGAAAATTCATATATTCATTTATTTCTAAGAAATTCGTACATTTACTAATTTATAATATAATATAAAAGAAATATCCCTTTTTGCCTATTTACATAAATAAACTTAGAAAATCATAGCAATTCATCATTTATTATCTCAATTCTAAAATTAACATCTAGAAACAAGAAGACATTACACCAGTAGTTTCATAGGCCACCCATTATCCACCACCAATAACCATCGTCGACTCCTTAACCTGAAAAATCTGACTATATATGGAGTGAGCGACACAACTCAGTGGAGTATAAATTGTCCAAGCTAAATACACAGATATCTCACATAGACATGCAAATACACTCCAATAGGACATATCATAGATCTTTTGAAAAACCGTAGACATAGACAATAGGTAGCCTGGGGTTCCACCGAGGGATACATCGACCCCAGAACCTCTTGAGTCCCCTGGCTCAATAGGGCCTAAGCAAATCGTATCTTATACATTCATGCAAAATAATCTAAGCATTTAACAAGGACGATAAAGTTTAGAAAACAAACCCCATCTCGAAACTTTGCTTGAAAAATAGTGAATGATTTGATGCAATATCCGTATTGAACTTCAGAGCTCGCCGTCCTCGTCGCCTAACATGGATATATTTACATCTTAGTTCCTAGAAGTCAAAACTTAAGTATTAACCTCGATATCGGAAGTACTAAAATAACATTCGTGGAAGCTCACGGTATTTTCCTTAGGTTTAGGGTTCAACTTGGTTGATTTAAACAATACTAAATCAATGCGTAGTTGGGATCGAATAATATTTTCTCATAAACCGTTTACTCTAATTATTCAATATTTTTAAAGTATATAATATATTCAAAAATAGATATCATATAAAAATTTCACAAATATTAGAAATGTTTAGCTATAGATTCTGAATTTGTGAAACTGAAATTGTTGTAACATTAAAACCCGCATAGCTAAGGGAGAAACATCATATTTAAACAAATATACTACTATATGATTTTAAAATTTAACAACGTATAATATACACATCATAGTATAACATATCCAAAAATCATAAAATATTAAATTCGTTAACTTTAGGTTTTGAATTTTATAAACTGAAAATTTTGTCATTGCTAAAACTGTAACGTCTTGGAAACTAATTAATATTTACATAAATATAAGTTATAATAATTTTATATTTTACCACATGGTAGTAAACATTATAATACATAACATATCCAAAATTAAGATATTTTGAAGGTCTTTATACATGATTTCGAGAATTTATAAATCATAAACAGAGTATATTCAATATTTGGAAAGCGTGAATGCGAATTTCATATAAAATAAAATATAACTCAAAAGTATATGAAATTTTAAATTAATATTATAAACATATGATAATATAACATATTAAAATTTCACGAATTTTGGATATGTATAAGTAAGGTTTGGATTTTCTAAAACAAAAACAGGGAATAACATAAATTTTGGCATCCTAGATTAAAAATTCAATAACTACAAAAGTACTCATCGGATTAATATGAAATTTTAAATGTGCGATAAAATCATTACGAAGAATAACATATTAAAATTTAGGAAAATTCTGAATAGTATAACTTGGATTTCGAAATTTATAAGTGAACTAGCTTAGGAATTGAGGATGAAATAGGGAAGGCAATTGAGGGGTCATGGCGTTGAAGAGAAGCTTCGTCGAGGTTGTATGGTAAACGATGGGGCTGTGGCAGCGCAGAGAATAGAGCTGGAACGTGTTTTCTTTTGGTCCTCTCTAATGTGGTATAATAAAACCCTAATAATAAAAGACTCCTAATATAACTACTCTAGCTAATTTCCCAAACACCTTAGGATTCCTCATGGGCCAAGTAATTGAATAATAAATCCAATAATAATAATAATAATAATACACTAATTGGCTATATAACTAATTAAATACATATCTTTTTTTTTCCCGGGTGTTACATTTACGCTTTCAAGCTTTGAAGGGAATGATATCAAAAAATGCACTGATTGCTCGAACAGTGCAAATGCAGCGATTGAGACGCGTCGGCGTCGCACACACACTGCGTGCGCGTCCCATTATGCTCACTCCGCGCACTGGTGCGCATGCTACCTTGGCGGGCGCGCGTGCGCTCCGCGACTAGTCTTGGGCTCACAAGACCACCCATTTGTTGGAATTAATTAATTAATTAATATTTTAAAAAGGTTTTAATAAATCTGGTCTAAAATGTATAAGAGCCTTGAAGCCTAAAGCCCACGACCCAGAACCCGGGTCAGGCCGGGGCCGGCGGGCGGGCAGGCAGGCGACGGCAGCGGCGCGCGCGTGTGTTTTGAACCAAACCCACAAGCATGTAGTCCTCACCCTTTTAAAAACTTTGGTGCCCCAAGGGCCCAAACACAATTGTCCAACCTGAGATTTATAAATTGAGCAAACTTTGGTTTTTCCTCCTATGTGGAATGAAGCTTTTCTCCTTCCCCACATTTTCCATTTTTCATACCATTTTCTAATTTTAAGTGGCTAACTTCTAGCATTAATTTCCCATTTACCCGAAATTGGTTTTGAGAAATTCAAAATGTTAATCTCAGCTACTCACTTAGTAGAATTTTTATAAATAATTTAATTCAATTTTTCCCTAATGGAAACCACTTAAATATTTAGTCAAATTAGATCAACACCCAATTTCTATACCAAATTCCAACAATTTCTTACTAATATATTGCTTATTTTGCCTTCCAGAAGAAAAATAAAATAGAGAGATGAGGAATAAATAAACCACCATCAACTTGTTGATAAAACTCAAACACCAACATGGATATCAGATAGTGATGTCTTTGTGGCCTTGATGAGACGTCGGCAATAGGGTCGCGAGGGTGATTTGGAGGTTGGAGATGGGGAAATTTAGGGATGAGATGGACAACATACTACTTCTCTAAGTTTTTGTGTTTTGGTTTGAATTGGTATTTGAGGCTCCGTCTGACATGAGACTATCTCTAATTAATACTAGGTAACTCTCATGTGATACACGAGTTTTGTTGGTTTTTTTAGACTAAATACTTTTTAGTTCTTTAAAATAATTTAATTTTTAACAAAAATCAAATAATTTAAAAATATCCAAAACCAACACTTTTTTATATATGCCTCAACTAGAGCAACACCCATGTGTTGCATGGGATTTATTCATAAATAAATTTCAAAAGGTAGTGTAGATAGAATCCTTGATTTTTGAATTATTTGTTATCTTTTAGAATTATTATTTTTTAAATTTAAAAATCTATAATTAATTCAAACGAGAAAATATATTCTATAAACAATATATATTTTGAACTAATAAAATCTTTTTATTTTTTTCCTTGCTCATTTTCTGTATTTTTTATACATATAATATAATAATTAAGCTTGAAAAGATAACTAATTTAAAAATAGTATAGATAGAATCCTTGATTTTTGGTTTATTTTTCTTTTAAATTGTTACCTTCTAAATTCAAAATATATTATCAATTCAAATGAGAGAATATCTTCTAATAAAAAATATATATGTTGAATTAATAGAATCTTTGTCAATAAATATATGTAAATGAGATGAATGACTCGGCATTGACTTTTCCAAACTATTTGTGAGTTGTGTACAAATTAGAGTTGTATTATTTTTTCTTTATATTCTCGATTATTAAAAAATTACCAATGTCAATTATTTTTCTTTTTTTCTTGTTTTTTGCAGTTTATTTAATATGTTAAATATTAAAAGAAAATAATTTAAAGATGAATCACTTATTTTTGGATTATTTATTATCTTTTAGATTTGTACATCGAATACCACATGGATAAATATGAAACAGCCATGTGGGATTAAGAGAATGAAAGTTGACACATGTCTAAGATTAATGATGTAATGGCATGTGTTAACTTTATTTTTGTTTTAGTATAGATAATTGGTATTATATTTGTGCTTCTATATAGACTATATTGTTATATTATATTTTTAGTTTGATTTGGTTTATTAGATAGTTATATATACTTTTTATACTATTGAATTATCCGATTTTAGTTTTGTAGGGTTCACCAATATTTTTTTGTATGGATATTATTATTTTACAATCTAAACGAGACCTAGGCTCGCGAGCCTGTGAACGAGCCGAACTCGAATTTAGGCTCTCGAGCCAGTAAATGAACATGTTCGCGAGCCGAGCTCGAAGATAGGCTCGTGAGCCTCTAAAGGAACATGTTCGCGAGCTTTCTAACCAAATATCTGTAGGATCGAATTCAGCTCGATTAAAAGTTGGAGCTCGGATTTTAGGCTCGTTAAGCCTGACGAACAGTCTCGAACTAATATCTTTTCGAATCGAGATCCGAATAGGCCATGAAATGGCTGATTCAACCCTGCCTGCCCCTATCATATTTACTTCCAGCCCCTATACTTCTCATTCATTCATATATCAGCCCCGATATAACTTTTCATTTCCGATTTCAGCCCCACTGTGACAAACAGCAAAAATTACGCACTCCCCCTCCAAACCCCCACCTCGACCTCTTTCTCTCTCACAGGCACACACATTCTGCGGGATATCTATGGGTGCTCCGAAGAAGCCTCTGTTGCTAATTCTGCTAATATTTTCTGACTTTTTTATATGCGAAATTCTGGCCGAAGGCGTCACCAAGGAGGAAGCCAAGCAGCTCAGAGATGAGGTCACCGCATTCTTAATATGCGAATTTTCATCAATAAGCATATTTTCTGAAATAGAGAGATGGATATCTTCCCAAATAAGTTCTCTTTTTGATGCAAAATTATTTTCGGGTGACTAGTTTGTGTTTTCGTGTGATGGTGCTGTGGGTTTTATGTGTTACTGTATTATTGTAAAGGCAGTATTAAAATGAATTTTTAGTTTTTTATATTGTTGGATTACTTTCGGGTTTTATAATTGATTCTATTTTAGTTGTGAACAAAGAATTAAGAGTAATTGAAGTGTGATTCATTTGATTAAAGTGAGGGATTAAATGGGGTTTAGAGGACTATGCTTGGTTTTGTTGTTCGTGTTTCGGGAGAATGTAATTATTAGAGATAAGATATTAGAAAACTGACATGTGTTTATTTTTATGTTGAGGGAATAAATTGAGAACATAAAAAGGAATCGGAAAGATGATACATTTTTATTTATCGTTTTACTTCTGAAAAACGTATTAGGAGATTTATAGAAAAGGAAATATGAGAACTTTGAATTTAAAGAAAACTGCCTCTGCGTTCATGATTCGATAATTTTGAACTCCAATGAATCAAACACATTTGATTTTGAGAGGAAACTTATATTATGATGATGGAAATTGACTGAGGAAGTTGTTCTGCCTCTGTTTCCTTCCTTTATTTAAATGGTGTAAAAGTGCTTTTTCGCTTTTATGTAAAGTCATAGAGTATGGTTTCACTCACTAAAACAATAAATTTGTATGATCTAGGTGCGTGAAATGTTTTATCATGCATTTGATGGATACATGGTGCATGCATTTCAGCGCGATGAACTGAAGCCTTTGTCATGTGGAGGGGAAGATACCCTTGGAGGATATGCGTTAACATTGGTGAAATCAACAACCATTTATTTGATCAATGTTTATGGGCCATTGTATCTTTGATTAACTCTAATCAGCTTTCAGTATGTCATGTTTCTCTATTCAGATTGATTCATTGGACACACTTGCTATGCTTGGTGATCGAGAGCGCTTTGCTACATCTGTTGAATGGATTGGTAAAAATCTTCGATTTGATATAGTGAGTACAGATTTCGTGTTTGTCTTGCATGATAAGTGAACTTATCAATGATATACTTTTTCTCTTCACCCCTGATATGGTCCAAACTTCCATTTATACATGTAGCTGCAACCAAGTTATTATGCAAAAGTTTTGTTCTTAGTGCTCTGGGGAAATGGTAAAGGTACTGTTATATTGCGTATGGTGTACTCATGCCTGAGATAGATACATATCCTCAGTCTGGCTTCGGTCTTCACGTGTATTCTTGTGACAAGTTGATATGAGATGTGCCTCTCTAGGCATTTTCTTTATTTCCTCTTTACATCTGAAATGATAAACACAAATTAATGAGTTCATTGTAGTAGCATTGGCCTTCTCTATTTATGACAAACTATCAGCGTAACATTTTATTGGTAGGAACTGTGAACTTACACAGTGGTCTACTATGAAATGATTTGCATACTTCTAAACCCAAACTAAACCTTGGATGGTGAGCACCAAAAGAATAAGAAGGTGGTGAGGTAGTTAGTACCTTGAGACTGTAAATTGATTCTAATAATTGTTTGTTCTGAACTTATTCGTCTTGTTTCTGCCTCCTGATCTTGTTGCCTACATGTTCAATGTTCCATTATTAAATTCGTTGATATCATTTATTAGTCAGGGGTATGAGATTGTCAATTATTGTTCTTTTAATCCGTGGTATTACTACAATTAGTCTTTGTTTTATATTAGGTGAAAGTCATACATACATGCTTCCCAAGTTCCCAATTGTATCTACTATTATTCTAGTTTTTTTAAAGTTTAACTGTAAAGCATGTTGATAATGTAGGTGGCAGTACTTGTTCTTGAGAGGTAATTCCCTGACTAAGCGTTGGAGTTCATTTCTTTAATTTGCAGAATAAGACTGTATCTGTCTTTGAAACTACAATAAGGATACTTGGAGGACTACTTTCTGCTCATCTCATTGCGAGCGATTATAACACGGTATAACTTCATAAGAAATACAACTTGAATTCTTTTGGATTTCCTTACTGATATTTCTATGCTATGCGCTTATTCAGTTTTCTGGTATGGATAAATTATGGAAGAATTTAACTACTAAATTGTTACGTATTAAGAAACTAGTGTCCACTCTGTGCTTCATAGCATTTTTGTCATGTAAAGGATGAGCATGATGCTGGCACAACATCTTTACAGGCTCCATTGGTTACCTTATTGGATAACGTGCTTAGATAAGGTTGCTGCTTGTTTTGTTATAATATAAAATATAGGGTTTATTATAAAAGGTACCCCTGAGGTTTGGGGTAATTACAAAAAAATCTAGCTAAATTTCAAAATTGCAAAAAGTACCCTGAGGTTTGAGGGACTGCGGTAAAACCAACGAAATTTGTGTAAAGTTGATAATGCCCCTACCGGAATTCCACAAAAAAATATAATTTAAAAAAAAAAAGAAGTGATGGACAAAATTACCCCCATCTAACTTGGAACCTTTTATGTAGTTTATGGAGAACTAGAGGCGTGAAAATTGTTTATTCTTCGTAACTGGGGGGAGGGGGTATTTGTAAGAGTTTGGGGTGGGTTTTGATGTTATATTAATTTGTGAAAAATTTAAATAATTTTAAGTTACTCTTATGTTTTTTTCTTTATTCAATTTTCAATTTTCCTTGCATGGCTTACTAAATTATTTAATGTTATCCTAAAAACTAAGAAAATGCCTAATGAATGGAGAAAAAGTATATTGATACCTATATATAAAAACAAAGGGGATATACAAAATTGTGCAAATTATAGGGGAATTAGATTATTATGTCATACAATGAAACTATGAGAAAGAGTTATAGAGACAAGAATAAGAAATGAAACTAGTATATTAGATAATCAATTTTGCTTCATGCCAGGAAGGTCCACAATTGAAGCTATACACTTAATTAGACGATTATGTGAACAATACAACGAGAGAAAACAAGATTTACATATGGTTTTTATTGACCTTGAAAAGATATACGATAGAGTCAACCAGGATATAATGTGGCGCATATTGGAAAAAAGAGGAATAAAAATATCTTACATAGATTCCATAAAAGATATGTATAATGATATAACAACATGTATCAGGACACCAACTGGAGTATCCAGTGAATTCCCAAACACTATGGCTCCGTTTGGTTGGATGATGGTAATGAGCTTCATTAATTCCCATTCTATTACTTGGCCTTATCCCATTGATATATTAATGTTTAATATATTGTTTGTTTGAAGGATTAGGCTGTGGGATATTGGTTGTTTGGTCGCATTATATAATAAATGCCCAAATACGTCTATAATATTTTTGTGCCCTTCACTTTCCATTGATTTTCCAATATTAAATAAATGCCCAAATACGTCTATAATATTTTTGTGCCCTTCACTTTCCATTGATTTTCCAATATTACCCCTATACTATACTATAGTTTTTGGACACCTAAGGGTAATTAAGTAATTTTCAAAAGCAATAAAATGAGTTGGATTATACATCCCACCTAGGGGGTGGGATACCTAATAACTAAAGGGGTTGATAAATAACCGGGCCACACCCATTTCAAGGGCCTTTCATTCGTGAACCAAACAAAATAATATAAATGAAATAATAAAAAAGTGTGATATCCCACCCATAAACCCCAACCAAACGGAGCTTATAGGCTTACACCAGTGATCCGCATTAAGCCCTTACCTTTTTATCCTAATAATTGATGAAATCACTAAACACTTACAAAAATCCATCCCTGAATGTATGCTATTTACGGACGATATAGTTTTAATTGATAAAACAAGGGAATGAGTAAATGCAAAATTGGAAGCTTGGAGAGAAGTACTCGAATAAAAAAGTTTTACTATAAGTAGGGCTAAAACAGAATACATGGAATGACACTTTAGTAAAAACAACAGGAACAATGAGACAAATGTTAACATTTTTGGCCATGAAGTGAGTATAACAAAGAGTTTTAAATATTTAGGATCTATAATTGAAGATAACAGAATAAAGATGTCACACATAGGATCCAGGCGGGTTGGAATAAATGGAGGAGCGCATCTTCTATCCTTTGTGACCGTAAAATGCCATTAAAATTGAAAGGAAAATTTTATAAAACGGCCATAAGGCCGGCAATGCTTTATGGAGCAGAATGTTGGGCGACTAAATATGAACACGAACGCAAAATGAGGGTAGCAAAGATGAGAATGTTAAGATGGATGTGTGGACACACTAGATTAGATAGAATAAGAAATGAACACATTATAAACAAAGTGGGAGTAGCACCAATAGATGAGAAAATTAGAGAAACACGATTAAGATGGTTTGGACATGTTTATAGGAGGCCTTTAGATGCACCCGTGCGACGTTTAGAAGGTAGGAAATCACTCACACAAATCAAAAGAGGCAGAGGAAGACCTAAAAAGACTTGGAAAGAAACTATTAAACAAGACATGTTATATCTAGAAATAAATGAAAATATGGCTTATGACCGTAAACGATGGCGCGATATGATCCGTATAGCCGACCCCACATAGTGGGATTAAGGCTTAGTTTGTTGTTGTTGTTGTACTGATTGTAGATATGATTAGGATAGCTGATGATGGATAATCATGGGAAATGTTGTATTTAATGTTGAAACTAAATGATGTTTTTGTAAGTTATAAGGGTAACCCCAAGATTATTTATGGGTGGTATTTGTGGGGTTCACATGCCACATCTAACCCACAAATACCACTTCTTCAAATATTTCTTTCCCCAATCCAATATCCTTTTAACCATTATTCGTGGGTCCCATTAAAAATAAAAAATAGAGGAGGGAAAAAAGATGGACCCCACTTGTTCAAGAGAAATAACGGTTACAACTTTGTAGCCATAATTTTTCTCTCTTCAGTATCCATATCCCCACAATGGTGTGGGGATATTTCCAGAGTGGTATTTGGGGGAAATATCCCTCCAATACCACCATTGAGGACACCCTAAGGGCTGTGGGTTCCTGATTGTGTCCTCTGCATCCAATTCCTTTTGATCAGTAAAAAGATGGAGCTTGAAACTAGATTGCTTGGTGTCCTTGCAAAATCAGCAGGTAGAAGAGGTCTTGTTTTTTTCATCTAATTACGTGTTTGCTTGAATGAGCTTTCAGATTGCTGAGCATAAAAAGAAATAAGATGCATTCGTCTTCCTGTCACCATGCCCCAATGGGCGTGTGTAATCTTGGGGCATTTCAATTTATTTAATAAAATTGATGTAAAGCTGAGTCCAAATTTGAAATTATCATTTAACAGATATAAGTTGAACCCAATTTATTCACTTGTAGTCTAGGGCTTTGCTTGGCATTGAGCTTTGATATAGCTTACTTTCCTGGTCTTGGATTAAACCCCTATGCTCTCCTAATTCAGTCTATAGGCTTTGGTTTAGGTTCAATCTTATGAGTTTTTATGAGAGATTACTGAATATGGCCTTAGTGTAGTTATCTTTATTTGCATATTGATATGATTTTGAGCCTTTCATCAATTTGAGATTTTTCATCATGTAAGCGACAAAGAAAAAATTGATCCGATGCATATTAAACATACTTGCTATTATAAATGCAACTGTTATATAATAGAAACATTTAGTTGGATTTCATGTCAAGTAATGATTTTGAACTTCAGTTCCAAGTATTGCAGCACATTTTTTATTATACACTTATCATTACAATTAAAGATTACGCAATTCCTGCATTTAACATTATTACACTGTATTCCCACTCAGATTCTGTACCTTAATTCCGCCTGTTGTTCTTCACTAAAGAATCGACTCCACCTTTTCAATAACAAAGCTCTTTGTGGGGTCAACTTATTTATATTATTTGGGCTTTATCTGTGGGCATCTGATTTGAATACGCTATCCAATCTGTTGAATTTTTAAATCCGAGACACGTGAAGTGGCAACATTTCAATGTTATAAGTCAACCATTTTATGACATTTTATGGCATAATATTGAATTGAACGATCAAATATTCAACTTTATACAAGACAAGTACAGACAAATTTGATTTGCCTTCCCTGTTGTGATCAATTCTAAGTTTGACTGGGTGTCCTGCATTTCCATTGCAAGTGGCCGATACTGTCACTTCAAGTTGATCAAAGTCATGTAGGTCGTGAAATATCGCACGAGGTGTTTCAAAATCTCAAGTTATCCTTGCTTTTACTTGTTTGGTGGAACAAGTTTGTGTCAACTGGGTGTCTTTTCCTAATTTAACATACTTTATCCTTAACAGCTTTGAATACTTATATGTTCACTTTTTTGCCCTGCGTTGTCCAGAATTTGCAAATGATACTTTTGTCTACTACTGTAGGGGATGAGGATACCCTCATATGATGATGAATTACTTCACCTGGCGGAGGATTTAGCTCGTAGAATGTTACCTGCATTTGATACTCCTACAGGTAGCATCAGTAGATTATTTTCGACTTTGAAAACCAACCTTGTAAATCTTGCTTTCGATGGAAGTTTTTAGTTGCATTTCAGCTTGTATATCCATATTGACGTTGACATTTCTATGAAAACATATGGAGACTTTTATAAACCTACCAATGGTTCAAAGTTGTGTATGTTTATTGCTGTTCTTTGTTAATTTGCGAGTATTTTATATAATATGCTTGTTAGGTCTATTTGCATGGTGGGGAATATTTTTACCTTATTTTCCTGAATATACTTGAATTTTAACAATCTTTGGAAAATTTCATTTTTTGCCCGATTTTGTGGAGGATTTTTCTGATATTTATAAATTTTATTTACTGCAGGAATTCCTTTTGGGTCAGTAAATCTAATGCATGGAGTAGATGAAAATGAAAGCAAGGCAAATCCTCTTTGTATTCTCTTTACCCTCTTAACGTGCTATTTATTTCCTATATGTAAACAGTTATAAGAGAAAGCACAAGTACAATAGTCTACTTTCTGCTTGATCTTTTTGAACTACAAATTGCCTTTTGATATCAATTCCAACTTTCCAAGTAATTTCTTAATGTTTGATTTGATGATCTCACTTCCTGTACATATTCTTTTTGTGGGCCTAGCCCATATTCAAACTGCTGCCGAAGAATTTATAAATCACTAATATTTGTAAAATTGGAACTTATAAGGTCTGATCAGTAATCCTATTGTTCTCTGAAACTTATGCCTTAATGTTCCGAGATCCATTCAATCTTGAAGTTATTTGGTCTTTTGGATATATATCACTAGTTAAATTGAAGTTTTATCTTCCTCTAGGTGTGAGGTTACATGAATTGTGTTTATAAGTATTTGAATGTACACCATATGATGATGGGCACTGAACACATGGAATGTGACATATAGACCATGATGAAGTGGATTTCAACTTTGTAACAAACACTGATTCTTTATTCCTTAATCACTTTTATAAATCTTGTTTGTCGTAAATTATTTTGTATTTAGATAATGATATAGATCTCGTTTATGTAGATAACATCAACAGCTGGTGGTGGGACCCTGACATTGGAATTTGGGGTACTTAGCCGCTTAACAAATGATCCCAGTAAGTAATACAATGATATAGCCATGTGCATCAATATTGCAATTTTGTTTTGTGGGGAGTGAGATGGGGACTAAACATCATCTCCTGTGTAGTGTAGGTCTGATTTTCTTACGTTTTTGAGAGTTTATATAAACATAAAATAATAATCTCCTCAACGCTGGTCTGGGTGCTGTCTTTATTCTTTATAGAGAGAACAGACGACAACCTCATTTTTCCTATTTTAATGCAGGAGCACAATCTCCTGGATCTCTTTGAAAATTTACACTTGAAGGTCTTAAGAAAAATGAAAATGCGCTGTTAGGTGCGATTAACTATGATAAAGCTAGTACACAATAATGTAACTCTGTATTGTTTTCAATGGAACATCCTGGGATCCGCCTTTTTCTGGGGGGAGGAGTGGGGGAGTTATATATATATCTCTGAGCAATAGAAAGATATGCCCTAGGTGAGATTTGATAGTTTTGTGCATGGTGCTTATTTTCTCAATGTTTGTGGAAATGTAGTCTTTGAACAAGTCACAAAGAATGCAGTTCGAGGACTATGGGCTCGGCGTTCAAGGATTAACCTAGTTGGTGCTCATATAGATGTTTTTTCTGGTGAATGGACTCAAAAGGTTATTTCTTCAACCTTGTAACTTTTCTTCGAGGATTTGCTGTAACTTGCATCTGATTATTTTTGGATATTATAAAATCTGATGCTAGCTGAAGAAGTGCCATTGTTGGTTCGTCTATTGTTTGTGCATTAATGTACTACCTTTTGTTTCATTAAATGGTGTTATCTCTTCCACAAAGAATGCCTTATTGTCTCTGATACGTTCTATTTAAACTCCATGTAGAACCATGTAAAGAATCTTCCCTTAGATAATCACATCTTTTTTGTATGAGTTATATGTATATGTATGATGAGATAAATATGATTTCGCGAAATTAGTTGACATTGGTTAGATGGTAACTTCATTCTTCTGTTGAGTTGCAGGATGCTGGAATAGGTACCAGTATAGACTCTTTCTATGAGTATCTACTAAAGGTGAGTTCTCTTCAGTTCAAATTATAATCCTGCATCGTGATATGTTTTGTTGATGTGCTGTGATGCTTATGTTTGTCTTGACCAATGTACTTGAAAGACGTACATTGTTTCTCCATGGCTATTGTTTCCTATAAAAGTAGTTCCAAACACATTTGGATATAATCTAATTGGGGTTCTGCAAAACCATTAGGGCCCAATTTGATAAAGAGAAATTTCTAGAAAAATTTACTCAGGCACAGTGGATTGAGAAAAAAAAAAAGCAATAATTTTCTGGCACATGTTTTTTTAACAATGTTTAAGAAAAGTAGGCTGGACTGGGAATATACAATGCCTTTTCTGTCTTTGCTCATTGTCCATTTGAAATTTCCCTGCACCGTCTTCCACTTCACATCATCCAAATGTTTCTTATTCAAAACCTGCCTGCCCTATCAAAGATTCCTAGAACTAATCCTCATCATATGGAGAGAGAATTGACAATAGTTGAATTAGTATTGGGCACACAATATCTATGAACAACTCAATTTTTCTTTATATATTTGGTGATTCATCTAGTTAAAAGAAAGGTTGTTCAAGTTAGTCATCCATATTGATCGATTTCAAAGTGAAATGCTGCAGTGCTGATTTGGGTCATTTGGCATGTAAGCTTATAATTTTCCTTTGAAGATATTTTTCTCATTTGTTTCTTTGACCTAAGTTATTTTCAAGCTTAGTTCCTTTGAACTGTGAACATGTTTGCACTTCATTATTAAGTTACAACTGAAAGATGTTGAAATATGTGCGGGATCCTGGAAGTTTTTGTCCCTCCCTTTTCTAACCATTAGACTTTTGGCTTCAGGCTTATTTATTGTTTGGTGACGAAGAGTATCTTTTCATCTTCCAAGAAGCTTATAGGGCTGCAATGCTCTATCTTTATAATGATCCTTGGTGAGTAAATTCATTGACTAGCTCTCCTAATTGCATATTGAACTTTAGCCTTGTTCAACTGGTTGCCTTTCTTCATTTTCACCTGCTAATTAATCTTAGTGACGTCTTTAATTCTCTTTAGGTATGTGGAGGTGAACATGAATTCTGCCGCCCTTGTTTGGCCTTTATTCAATAGCCTGCAGGCATTCTGGCCTGGGCTTCAGGTAAAGTTTCTATATTTATTTTATATGTTGGTTATCTCATATTTTTAAGCTGTAAAATTTGGTTTATCTTACGTTGCTAAAACTGTTCATGATCATTGTGGAAGGTTCTTGCTGGGGATATTGAACCTGCTGTTAGAACTCATGCTGCCTTCTTTAGTGTCTGGAAACGGTATGGTTTCACTCCGGAGGGTTTCAATCTGGCCACTTTCAATGTTCAGGTAGTTTACTTATCACCACCTTTATTTATAACCTTGTGTATTGAGTGAGGATTGGGTAAATGAAACTCCTTTATGAATCTATCGACTTAAAGTGCCTTTTACATCTGCCTCTGCGTTCTTATCCTTGGCATAACTCAAACTAATTCTCTCGAACAGTTTAACTGGCCAATCCTTGTTTCTCCAGAGACAAAGTTTTGGTGGTATGAATAGCATCTGCCTAATTACGCACCCCTCCCTACCCACCAAATTGAGAAAGAACATAAAAATAAATGATGAAAAGTTCTGAAATTGGTTTAATTCGAGAAGTCATATCTCTTGTCTGATTAGGCATGTCTGTAAGACTCATAAATAAGTGACCAATCACAAGGGAATTATTAAATAATATAGATACTTAAACCCATGTAAGTTGCATTACTACTCTTATAAAACTTGCGCCTCACAATTGAATTGTTGATTTTCCTAATGTCCTCAGTTTGAAAGTATCACCAACACTTTAATCCTCTGGAAGTTGTATGGCCAGTTACTTGAATTTTTAGTTGATCCATACTCTTGGCTGTGATTAATCTTTCGCATGCATTTTATCGACTAGCCCGCAACAAAACAAACTAGTTTGGATTGACCACAGACACAGATTGCTTTGGCAGTAAATCGGTCATAATTAAATTGAAAAAGGTTGATTAAGCAACATTAAGTAAAATATGCCACTGAGAAATGAAATAGGAGGATGTATATCAACAAGGAAATTACTGACTTTATTAAAAGTGAAAGTCATCATTGGGTTGTACAATCAAGACTGTAGAGTGATAATAGATCGTTATATAAGAACTGACCTGGCATATCATTTAGTTTTATTAATTGCTGTCTGTCGAAAGACATAGGTGGCAGGGTGATCTGGCTATTCAAATGCTAATCATTAATGGTCATGCCCATCATCCTGTATCTCCAGTTCTCCACTCATCATACATAAGATTTGTTGGTCTTCAGAATTTGGTGAGGTTGCTAGAGAGTAGAAATTGGTAAATGAACTAAAACTTGTTGCGGTGTCGTTTTGACATAACTATGCCTTATGTTAGCATCTACTTAAGGAAACATTGGATAAGACTTAGTTCATCGGATAACAATCGTTTTCCATCTTTTTAATATTCCTTTAGTTATTTTATTGTGTTAATATCTTTCACTATGCTTCTTCACGCCGTCCATGACTTATTATGTTCTGTATATTTAGTTAGTCTCATGATCTTGTCACCACCTGTCTAACTTGTCCCAGCAAGGTCAGAAAAGCTATCCACTGCGCCCGGAATTAATAGAAAGCACATATTGGCTGTACAAAGCTACCCGAAACCCCAGGTTGGTGTTTCTGTTTTTGTTAAATTGCCACTAATGTGAATAACAAACTTTTGCAGAAAGTGTGGTCTTTCTTGCTCTTTGTTATGCTTAGCAAAGAGAGCACTAACAGCCATGCCTGATTTAATTTGTTGGATCTACATTTTCGTGTTAACAATCGTGTTATTTCTTTTAATGCTTCCTGGGGCACTAATTCTACCTGGTGACAATGAGGTTATAAAAATTCAATATAGTTTCTCCTCCATAAATGACATGCCTTTGTAAACATCTAATGCTGCTGTTTACTTGCTTTAATGTTTATGCAATCTGAACCGTTGTTGAAACTACGTAGATTTCTTGATGCTGGTCGAGACATGCTTGCTAGCTTGCAACATGCGGCTCGATGTACTTGTGGATATTGTCATATATCAGATGTAGAGTTTCACCAGCAGGAAGATCACATGGAAAGCTTCTTTTTGGCTGAGACTGTAAGTACTTAAGGGCTGGTTTATGCCCAGTGGCGTAGCCACCTTAGGCCCAGTGCGGTCGACGGACCGCACTGGATCTCGTAGCGGCTCTGTTAAATTTGGAATGGACCGCACTGAAAATTCAGTTCAATGTCTAGTCCATATAAAAAATTGAGTAAAATATTTAAAAGGTCAAAAAAATCAAGAATCACCTTCGGCAATTAAGGCATATGAGTAGATGAATGATTGACTCGTTTGTTATGTAGAAAGAGATATATGTTTCAAACTCGATAATGAACAACTTTTTTGGAATCAATTTCAAATGAACCTTTTGGATCTAAAAGTCCATTTTCCATAATAATAATAATTGTTTGTGGTTGAATAATAACCTTTTGGATAAGTCATTTCTCCAAAAAGTCCAATCTAGATAAGCCAAAATTTAGAGTATGCAAACCCTCAAAGAGTTGTTGCAAGATACAACTTCAGATTTGCCTTTTTTATTGCAATATTTTTTATTTTCAATTTTTTAAAATTTCGGCCGACGATCGCCCTAACGAAACGAAAAACAATTCTGACCGCACTGGCCGGGAATCCTGGCTACGCTCATGTTTATGCCTCTGCTGTTCAACAGTTACAAGTTCAAATTTGCAAATGCTCACATTTCATATCTTTCTAATTTTTCCTCCATATATTGAAATTACTGTATGTGAACCCAGCATGAGGAGTCTCGTCCTAAAATGCCAATTTTGTTGTCCTCTCTCATCATCTACTTTGTATTAACTCATTCAGGTCAAATACTTGTGGTTGCTATTCGATTTGGCTGCTGGTCCAGATAACTTGGTTGAGAATGGCCCATACAAGTAAGCTTATGTCATAAAATCTGTTTGGTCCTACTTATGTGTTCATTCATTATTAAACTTAAAAGTTAGGATAATTACAGAAAAAAACCTGAGGTTTGGATAATTACAAAAAACCCATAGATGTTTCAAAGTTAAAAAAAGTCTCTCAGGTTTGATCATAAAATTAAATGGGGTAATAGTAATATTTCGATAAATATCAGGGTGGGGGTGGGGGGTGGTTTGAATGTAAGACAGAATCAAATCTCAAGTGTTTTTTTTTTTTTTTTTTTTTTTTTTTTTTGTAATTATTCCTAAAAGTTATTTAACCATTTCTGTTTATGTCCTTCCCTGCTAAATTAGCAGCTATGGATGTTGTTATGTGATAAATCTCTACAAACCCTAAAATGACATCATGGAAATTACCGAGTTTCTACTTTTCGTTCTGTTTCCTTTTCTTCCAAGTAGTATGATACCCCCCCCCCCTTCCTTCACTTTCTCTATATCTCACTTTCTTGTGGAAAAAAATCTCCATTTCAGATATATTTTTAGCACTGAAGGCCACTTACTTCCTGCGACTCCACAAATATCTTTAGTAAGTGAACATTGTTCATACCTTGGAGCATATTGCAGAAGCAACAACCTGAGACAAGAAACATACTCTTCAGACATTATAAATGATTACAGGGACAAAAATCACTCGGATTCTTTTTCAGACACAGATGCCAATAATTTGTTTTCAAGCTCCAGTTTCCAAAAGTCACCCGCCTCGGGATTGATTAAGGTCAGTACAGAATGCCTTATGCGTTTGCTTGTACAACTAAATGTCCTTTCTAATATATTTTGCTTCTTCTGTATGAGTATAACCGTCTTGCCATGCATGACAAAACTTTATATCATGTGTTTCATTTTACGCTGTTAAGCATTCTGAAAAAGGGATACTTGGAAGTATAGATAGTCTTGAGAAGTTTAACATTTAGGTTATTAATTTGCACTTCTAAATTGGGTAAATTACAAAAATTACCCTTGAAGTTTTGCCTAATTACAAAAAAGTCCAATTATCTTTCAAAATTACAAATACGCCCCTCTGAGGGTGTAATTTGTATAATAGAAACAAATACCAAGGGGGTATTTGTAATTTTTGAAAGATATAAGTTTTTTTTTGTAATTAGACTGAACCACAAGTGTGTTTTTGTAATTAACCCTAAAAGTTAACCACAAGTTAAGCAAGCAGCGTTAGAAATACTTGATGTACTTTGCTATATGATGAGCCTCCATGCGTGGATGACAGGGACTCTGTCCAGGACTAACTCATGGACAAAGGTATGGCATATCATATATTGCTTCAGATAATATTGTGGACAGCGCAAGCCAGGTTGCCGTGGTTCAGAATTCTCCGGATCTAATGGTTTCAAACCACAGTACTGACTCTCCACCATCTGATGTTAATGAGGATCCTGATTATCCCGGGGAACCCGAGGACGATCAGAGAGCACCTCAGCTGGAAATTGAAACTCCACAAATTGTTAATGAAACAGATGCAAAAGCTGGGTTAGTCGAAGGCTAACTTCAGAATCTTGAGAGCTACATATTTATTCATCCTTGTAAAAAGAAAGCCACCTGATTGGTTGAAGATTCTAACTTAAACGCGAGATTGACTTTGGAGCTATAACGATGGGTTTTCCTGACAATTTGACGACAGTGGACTTCGTTTATAGGTTGAAAAGCTGACAAGGAAAATGCCTCGATCTCGGGTGGACGTTATACTGACATACCTTCGGGCAAGTGATGAAATGGAAGGTGCATCAATCTGAACACTTCTGTATAACTTATGTAGATACAGTTAAAAGGTGAATTACTTAAGATGTTTTGCTTCGTCAATGCAATTTCAGATATCTTCTTTTGTAAGGTTTAATACTTCATTCTTTATACGGGACGGTTTTCAATATTTCAAAAGATTATGGCTTTAGTTAGTAATTTTTGAATTGAAGTGACTACTGTTTATTTAACTTGATCTGATTACTCCGCTTATGTTTGACAAATAAGTGATTGGATGCTAATTTACTGAACTGGGGGAGAGGAGATAGAGTTGTGGAGTTGATGAATTTCTAAATAATCAAGATTGTTTGAATTGAGGCAGAATTGTAATATTATACATGGTTTATTGTGATTTGACTTATTTTAAATTACATAAGAATCGCAAAGGAATATTTTGGGTGGAATATTTATAGGTTAAGGAGTGGTCAATAAAGAAAGTAAATATTATATAGACATGGAGGTAGGAATTTCTCTAACGAACCTCACTTGGTCGTATACGCTAGGAGTCCATTGACGAGAACTATAAAGGGCTGGGGAAAGCCTGAACCCAGTTTCCATATTGATGAATATGAGCGCACTTGAAATTTTTGGGGAGTTGTACATTTTTTTTTACTCATAAGACCATTCCCAATTTATTGAAACTCAATAGAAGAGCTTCCCGTACCGAGTATTTCATAGTAGACTCATTAGATCGTACATCTTTCTTCGAATATCTAAAGGATGAACTCATCCCTGAGGACCCTCACTGCCCTTCCCTTAGAGTTTTGTGGAGGAGATGAATAGCGGATATGCTTAATGTCGTCGG
Source organism: Rehmannia glutinosa (assembly GCA_016081115.2). NCBI lineage: Eukaryota > Viridiplantae > Streptophyta > Magnoliopsida > Lamiales > Orobanchaceae > Rehmannia > Rehmannia glutinosa. Next base: position 433,920 of record JABTTQ020000671.1, on the reverse strand, counting down.
TCCTGAATCGCAAAGATCGGTCGTAGCAAGACATGCTATCCTCCTCCATCCTCTGGAGGATCTTTCTTCGAATATCTAAATATAGGTAAGAGCGTTGATAGTAACATTGTGATAATTAATATCTGTCAACTTGTGATACAGCTAGTGCCATTTATCACCCTAATTTCTCTCTGTGCATGCTGCTTTTTAGTTTGTCATGCATGACAAAACATTTTGAATGAAAGAAATAATAAAGTTGTAAATTGTTATAAAAAGAAGGTTTAATTTAAAAAAAAAAAAAAGGAAACTTGAGGTTCGAGCTAAATACCAAAAAAATTAAGAGTCTTAAAAATTGCAAAAACTCTCTTGAGGTTTGATTTCGTCTTACATTTTCCCCTTTATAAACAAAAAATATTTCAAAAAATCCCTAATATTTATAAAAATTACAGCTACCCCCTTATTAAGATAGAATCTAACCAAAAAGTTTTTTTTTTTGGTGATTTTGAAACATCTATGGGTTTTTTCTAATTAGCCCAAACCTTAGGGGTGTTTTTGTAATTATCCCTACAAAGAAAGCAATATCTGAATGTGTTCGAGATACTAATGAGCTAGCCCTGATATGACCATAAATGTAAAATTGTGTTCAAATTTATATTGTTAATTAGGATGAGGCTTAACTGAAATGTGAGGACACTATCTATACCCTAGTGGAAAAGTAATAAGTTTTCGGGCTTTCAGTTTAGGACAGTGACTTTAAAATCTTGGCGAATTGAGGACAAAATTGAACCCGAATTGCTCAATTCGGGCTACTTGCCTTTTGGACCTCAATGTTAAGCCCAATGGCGGACCCAAGGGGGGGCAAGGGGGCCACTGCCCAAAATTTTCCAAAAATTTTTTTCCCCCCCAAAATTTTTTTAAATTATATTTTAAAGGGTAAAATAAATAAATTAATTTACAATTGCCCCCCCAAAATTTTCAAAAAAAAAAAAGAATTCCCAAAAAATTTTCCAAAAATTTCTTTCCCCCCATAAAATTTTCCAAAAATTTCTTTTCCCCCCCAAAATTTTCCAAATTATTTTTTAAAGGTAAAATAAATAAACTAATTTACAATTTCCCCCCCAAAATTTGATAAAATTTTAAATAGTTGTCTTTTACAATATAAAAACCATTAATTATGGTTAGTATATGGAAAAAAAATTTCACATAGTATAAATTTATAAACTCGGTCCGTTTTCCGCCCCCCAAAGTCGAAATCCTGCGTCCGCCACTGGTTAAGCCCGAATTGCCCAATTCGGGCTAATTGCCACTTGGACCTCAGCGTTGAACCCAAATTACCAAAATTTAAGCTAACTACTTGTGTCACGTAAAATAAGTCTAAATATTATTTTAAAATTTTGCAAATAAATCTCAAAACTTTTAAAACCAATTTAAAAATTTACAAATTAACAAGTTGAGTCTAAATATACGAAATAAATTTGATGATTATTTAAGAATACAAATTGACAATCAAAATGTAAATACACAAAAATAAATATACAAAATATGAAAAATAAAATTACAAAAAATATTTAATAAGTCTAAAATAAATAAATGATATTTGACAATGTGAAACAAGATTTAAAAAAATATATTTCATGCAAAGATACTTTAATAAATTATGGAATTATTTTAATAAATCCAAATAAACATTATTTATCAAATCTAATATTTATTTAAAAATTTAAACATTAATTAAAATAATTTAAAATTACAAATTAAAATTTGAAAGCACTTAAACAAATCTGTAAATTATAATTGAATCCAAAAAATTAATTTAATTACATTTAAAATAATATAATTTTTTATCTTTAAGTATTTGAAATATTAGTTTGTAATTTGAAATTACTTAAATGTTACATTTTTAAACAAATTTTAGATGTACTAAGTAATGTTTAGATGTTATCTTGATAGTTATTGGATTTATTCAAATAATTACAAATTTTATTTTCTTTTTTTGATATATTAAATAACTTTTTAAATGTTATATCACATTTTTAGATTTCATTACTATATAAGATTTATTAAATCTGTTAATGTTTGATTTTTCTAAAAAGTCAAACATGATAAGATTTCTGGATAATATTAAACAGTTAAATTTTCAGTTTTTTCTATAGGAGTTATTTCCAATTTTTATTTCTAACTTTGTGGGAAGTTATTAAGTACTGGATGACAGTTTTTTCCACTTCTTATTTTGTGCAGGTGGTTGCTTGAGGAAGTTATACTTTGGAGAAGTTACAAACATCTTTATTTAAAGCAAATCACTCATGCATAAATCGTACGGATTCAGAGTGTGAGATCAAATTGAAGAAATCAAAGAGACACTCTTTTTCCTCACAAGAAGTTTGCAGGAAGATAATGTGGCCAGCAATGTTGCTGACATCTTTGACATCATTTTCCATAGATTTGTTAGTTTGTTCATTTTGAGAGAGCCTATGTTATAGATTAATATATAGTGCATGAATTGGAGGATTCTCTCAGTGTGTGATGAAGTATTACTTACTTTACAATACTTAAAAGGGAGTATGGGTGCGATTGGATATACTTTCATTTTAAAATTTTTTATTTTGCTAGAGAATAGTAGTAAAAAAAAATTTGAGTGAAAAAAGATGAATTTTGAGAGTGTGATTGGATGTGAGATGAAAAAGTAATGATGAAAGTTGATTTGATGTGAAAATAGTAAAATAATGATTGGATGTGATTGGTAGTTAGAAATATGTGAGTGAAAAGATAGTGAAATTTGTGGGATAATGTGTAATAATGATTAGATTTTTGTGAAAAATGTGTAGATGTGATTGGTGAAAGAAAAAGTGAGAAAATGTGAAAGTGAGAGAATAATATGGCCTTGTATGGTTATGTTTCCATGGATCATTTATAGTTTTTGGTGTTGGAAAATGAATTTTGAGAATTTTTTGATTTTCGTGTAAAAACTGGAATTGTGTTTGGATGAGTGAATGAAAATGAGTTTTAAGTAGGTTTGAAAATGAGATTATGTTTGGTTGAGTAGTTTTAAAGTAATATTTTATGTATATAATAATTTGAAAAATTGATAGTGATTGAATATTTTAATTGAATATATACTATTATATTTGTAAGATTGTAGGTTAGTGGGTCCCATTAGATATATATGGTAATATTTTAAGTAGATAAAGTTGATAATGGAGGGTCCCACACAGGGGCGGAGCCAGAGTTTGTCCTAAGGGGGGGCCAATAGTAAAAAAACCCGATCACTTACATATATATATTTATACAATGGCTGAACCAAGCACCCTAGCGGGATGAGTTGATACACAAAAATAGGATGGGTCGAATAGAAAACCAAGAAAAAACATACAAATTAGCACTAAAAATATTTTTTTATAAAAAAAATCTAACTATTTTTTAAGAAAAAGATGGGTGGGGCAGGGCCCAGGTTGGTCCACCTCTAGACCCGCCGTGTATATAAAATACGTCATTAAATCCTTAATCAATTAAACTTAGACTGTATCTTGCATATTACGAAAATCATTTACAATGTAATAAGAAAATTGCAATTTGATTTTCAATGTACACTAGCAAATAATAATTAAGAAATTCATTTATTTCTTCCATTTGATGAATATAAAAAGAGGAAAAATTATTTTTAATATAATAATAAAGTTTCTAATTTAACTTACTAAAATTCATGAGCCATGTAACTCATAATAAATTTTACAAACAAATTGTGGGGGGCAAAATATAATACATATATACTTGTAGGTACTAAAGGGTAAAAACAAAAAGTTTGGGGGGGGGGGGGCAGGGCCCCCCTAAGCCCAAAGGTGGCTCCACCCCTGGTCCCACATATATATTTGGATAAAAAAAAAAATGAGAATAGTGATTGATGAGTGATGTAGGGTAGTGTATAGGGTTGAGAATTGAAATTATAGGTTTGAGAGATGTTTTATGTGAAAAATGAAAAGTGAAAATGATGATTTCTATTGGAAAATTTATAAACAAACATGATTCCATTTCTATGAATAGTTGGAAATTAGAAATGGTGGCTTGGAAACATAAACAAACAAGGCCTATATTTTTTGAAAAATTTCATAAACAATCGCATGTTTTGGTAAAAAAAAATTCTCCAGCGGAACGAAAAATGGATTTTCGCTCACATCCAATCGCAACCTATGTCTTTTAGTCTTGTTGGTTTTTGTATTTTATATTTTATAACAATATTTCATTTAAAAGTTTTTGTCCTAAGGACATCGTACAAGTATTTTTATACTTGTACAAAATTTTGAAACTTCTTGTGTTCATTTTAATATCCGTCATTTCATTTTTTGTGATTTGTGTTTCCAAGTTACAAGACTTCCGATGTGTTATCTAGAGTGTTGGCAACACATTTCACATCACTGCACTATTATAAGAATTGGACCCCTCTAATTCTTTCAAAATCAATTTTAGTAATTTTATATATTTTTTGTATTTTTTAGATTTATTTTCATATATTTATATTTTAATTTTTAATGGGTAAATTCTTAAAATAATTATCACATGTTGTGAGGCCCCAGATTTTTATACCATAGATGACACGATCCACATATATTTCCCGATATATTATTTTAATATTCCAGTTAATTATTCTTATATTCACTATTTATTTTACATAATACGATATGTTATCAATATTAACGTTACTTAATTTATTACCTATTTACGTGATAATGCAATTGATTTATATTATTACTTAAATTTGACGACTATTATCATTTTTCTTACAACTTGATTCGGTAAAATACTATTTAAAATCCATTTTTTTAGTATTTGAAAAATAAAACTCTTGTCGCCATATTTTTTTTTAAATGACGACGATACTTATATTTAATCATTTTCCATAAAGCTACTATTGCTCAATCAATCAAAATAGTTTTTTTACTTAAAAGAAACTGTGTCTTAATTTAGAGATTTTGAAATATCCTTTTCAATAAACTCAACATTTTACTCCAAATATATTATCTTGAGTTAACAAAAATTTATTATGATTTTTAAAATTCTTGGCATAAATTAAAGTAGTATTTGAACCTATTTTATTAGAAAACAATTTTATGCTTTACAAGCAAACTATTTCATTTTGTGATCTATTAAAACCATACTACTAATTTGATACTTTAACAAAGACAATGACTCATGTTTTGAAAGTTCATCTAGTAAAATTTTAATTTATGAAAGAACAGTATTCGAGATTTATTTTGTTAAAAATCCGACCTTTATATTAAAATAGCTAAGTGCCTCATTCTTGATTTGTTGAATTAATTACTACTCGATTTAGCTAATAGATATATCATTTATACTTAGAATTATTTTTATTTTATGGTGTATATTGATAACACCTATTTTGACTTCTTTAATGATTGTCGATTTTTTTCAAATTTCAACAAATATATTAACCAGTTGGATTTCTCTCTTAACAACTAATTATTCTTTTTGTAGCATAATATTTATTTAAATATTTTATTAATTTCGAAAATTACATTTATATATTTTGAAATAATTTTTATAATTTGATTAATTGCTTGATTAATATATTTGACTTGCATTATTGGTTCTAATTCTATTTAATACCTTAGATTATAAGTGATGATAAACTACTTGGGAATTATTTGACACCTTATAACTAGATGAATAATTATATAAGTAAGATAGATATAAGATTTGATTTATATGAGAAGAGATACAACAAGCATTGTCTTTTCCTTTTGTCTTTTTCCTTTTGTCTTATTCACTTAAGCATGAAAGCCTTCATACACTCCAATAAGTCTTGCTTCTACCTATGCAAGCATGAGCCTCCAAATTTGCTAAGCTTCCAAAAACACTTGAGTGTCAGAGTAAAGAAAGCAGGATGAGGACTTCATTATTTTGCCATACATCATCTCATTTCAACACTTAGCCATTTTTACCACACAAGACCCAACTCTCTCTCCTCTCAAACCCCTTAAGGACGAAAATCTGGAAAATGGAGGGATATGACTGAAATTTTAAGGAGCAATATGCTTGAAGATTGTGATTTTTAAGGAGCTTTCAAGAAACAAGAAAGGTAAGAACTTCATAGGCTTTAAACTCTTTCTTATTTCTTTTTCTCTCCATTTTTTCTTCACATTTTGACACCCAAATCTCCCAAACTAGGGGCTACCCTAAGAAGCTTGGGACCTTAAGGAAGTGTTCTAAGAAAGAGAAGTTACCTAGACCAACTTACTACCAAGAGACAAGAGGTGGGTGAAAACTCTTTCAAATCTCTCATTATTTTGCATAAAAAAAAAAGCATGATGATGCATGTGTTATATGATGTATGATATTTTATCAAAATTTTCAGATTATTTATTCTGGACAATTTCGAAAAAATAATATATGTATAGTAGATTTATGACAAAAGTGATTATTGCTTAAAAATAGCTTTTATATGCATATATGTCTCATTTATAAATATATCTTCAAGATGGCTGAGAAATATGAAAATATATTTTGTTATGTTATATTAATATTCTGGACTTAAGGACTTGTGAACAAAATCGAGTTGGGCCATTTTTGCAAATAAGGCAAAATATAGGGCCAAAAGTGAAAAATCCAAAAACTGTGAAACCCTACTGGAAATTTCGAAATTTTGAACTTTGTTTAATATAAATAGACTGAATAAATGAATAATAATATTAGGGACCCTCCGGGTCAAGCATATGTAAATATAAAAATATTTAGTCACCAAAATGACAATTTTTTGAACTTTAGGGGACTAAACTGTGAAATTTGAAAATAAGGATAGACACTGCCCCGAGAATAATACAAACTTATTTTAAATAGTATTCTGGATCTTTAGTCCAAATCTCACAAAAAACGGGCTTGAAACGAGCCCTTAACGGTAAAATTACCCTTGGGGCCAAAATGGAATTTTTCAAAAAATCGGTACTAAATCTGAGAATTTTTCGAAACTGCTTTTAACCCATATACATACTACCCCAAAGAAATTATTAGACATAGAATCTCGTTAATACCTTTTCCGATCTAAGAGATATCTATTTTTTAAAAGTATTGGGTCAAAAATACTAATTTGGAAAGATTTTGGGACTGACCTATAATTTTCAAAAATCTGACCCCGAGTCCCTGAAAATATGATTCCTTAGAATTTTTAGAAAAATTAGAGACTGACCTTATCTTTTTTCGAGTTCGGGATCACAACTTATGAAATTTTAAACCCGACATAAATTTCCTCTTTAATTAAAATATTTTATTTTAAAATAAATTTTATCAAGGTCATAGGAAATATTTTATTTTCTAACTTCAGTTTATTCATATAAATATTAAATTTTTTTAAACTAAAAATTCTATTTGTAAAATTATTATCCGAATTTATTCAGGATTTTCATATCGACTAATTGTCCCGTTAATAAGGCGACTTCCTCGCCCGCATAATCCGAACCTTATTAAGAACTCCAAGATAAATACACTTGAATTAATGAATAGAACCGGCTAGATTACCCCTCCTAAATCTATGTCGTGACAATGACTCGACTAATTTCAATATCGGACGCGGTCTATGAGCGCACCGGCCCTACTAATCGATCGATCGGTTGGGTTGGCGCTCACACTATCGTCGCAACCAACCGATATGAATTGACGATTTGTGGAATGGATAAGTCGCGTATGGGATGGGTAGCTTGCTCTATCTCTCATAACGACCTCCGTCCCAACTCCCAACCTCGGCGGATAGAGAGTCGGCGGGCGATTGGGTCGTAGGATTCTCGGTATAATCATGATTATGACGTTCTCCGAGCTTAGCCGGGCTCCACTGTGGAGACGTCGTGCCAATCGGGATAGTGGCTATAGCCACTATCGGCGAGAGGGATACTGATTATCGTCTTGTTTGGGAGATGATGTTTGATCCACACTTCTCCTGCCGTATAAGGTGGTGCAGGTTGGCGTCACACTTTCGTGCGCAACCAACGCGATATGAATTGATGGACTCACTTTCGTGCGCAACCAACGATCGAATTGACGGATTGATCGTTAAATAATACTAATAAAATTATTAAGTATATGAGAATGCCATTGACGTTTCTTGCATCAAAAATTCATGAAACGATTTTACTGCATAAAGTATAAGCCCCACTTGCACACACTCACCACACCCACTGAGAATTTTTGTCTCACTCCCACCTATTTTTCCAACCCAGGAGGATGAGGTTTCGCCGGAAGAAGACCACGAGGTTTCGCTAAGAAGACTACTAAGATTAGCTCCGATTAGCTCTCTTTCAGGCTGTCGTTGAGACAATTTGAATTTTGTGGTTTCTTTAATGTATGGACAAATACTAAGAAATTTTCTTGTAATAGTCGGGCGTAAGACCCGTAGGAAGTTTGATTGTGACGAGAATTGTATCTTATTTTCTGATTCCGTTGCGACTGTACTCTGACTTAGTTTATTTAATATTCACTCTATTTTGGGATTTTGCTATTTCTGTTTGGGTTATATTAATGAATAAATGGGCCGGCATGGTAAACCGGCATAAGTTAGACTGTCCAAGTCATGACTCCCAATTTTGGGGCGTGACACATGTAGTTTTATATATTTAGACTATAGTTGTTAATTTGTAAGATTTTATATTGGTTTTAAGATTTTTGTATTTATTTATAAATTTTTAGACTTATTTTACGTGACATAGGCAATTAGCCTAAATCTTGGTAATTCGGGCTCAACATTAAGGTCCAAGTGACAATAAGTCCGAATTGGGCAATTCGGGCTCAAATTTGTCATCAATCACCAAAATTTTAAAGTTATTGTCCTAAAGTAAAAGCCGCAAACGTAGTATCTTTTTTGCTATAAGAGTGTAATTATTGTTCTCATTTTGCAATTAAGTCGCTAGGATGAAGCCCCAATCGCTAGACCAAACATTATATTGGATGGTCAACACGACAATTATTTTCTTTTTTTCCCTTTAACTAGCAAGAGAGAGCCCCACGTTTCACGTGATACATATGAACATAAGGGCCTTCACAAGGCCATACGTGGACTTTACTAATTCACGTGGACCTCGACATATGAGTAGGTGTTCGGTCGGTTAATTCGGTTAATCGTTAACCGAAATGTCGGCAAACCGAATTAACCAAATTTGTCAATTGGTAAAACCATTAACTGAAAATTATACTTACCGAATTATCCAAACTGAATTATATGTTGGTTAATTCGGTCGGTTAACCGAATTAACCGAAATTTCTCTAAAATAAAAATATATGTTGTATATATAATATATAATATAAAGAAATAAATAGATGATATATCAATATAGTTATATATAAAATATATGTTTAATGTAATAGTTTGGTTACTTCGGTTAATTTTGAATATTTGAACCGAATTAACCGATAGCCGAAATTCTTCTAAATCTTTAACCATTCACCAAACCTAAATAATTTGGTTACCAAACAAATTAACCGAATTGGTATACCAGAAAAAAATCGGTGTGAGGTCGCTGCAACACCGATGCCACAAAGCGACGTCAATTCCCTAAAGATTGTTGGACCCCATAATCCAGTACTTAATTATTAATATCCAAAAATCTCTACTCTATATCGAACAAGAAATAAAGCGTGACTCGTGGTATTGTAAGCTCTCAAATCTCGATATTATTGCTAATTTCAAGTATTGAAGCGTTCAAAAATATGTAGACTTCTCAAAACTAGTGGTGTTACTATTTTAGTAGATCTTGATTTACCTTGAAATGATCTCATTTGGAGCATATTTTGTGCAATATCCAAATTTTACAAAGGGATAGTAGTATAGTACTATAAAATACTCACAAAACAGCTTGTGGTTTGGCCCAAACAACTCATAAACATCCATAACTTTTCAGATAGTCTATACTTAATGGTGTCAAGTGAATATCTACCCTTCATTAATTCATACATAAAAGCAGGATAATTACAAAAACTACCCTGAAGTTTGAGCTAATAACAAAAAAATCCAAAGATTTTTTAGAGTTAAAAAAATTCCCTTGAACTTTGATTCTGTATTGCACATTAACACTCGGTCCCCTTTAAAGCAAAAATATTTCAAACACCTCATTTGTATTTGTAAATATATAGATAACACCTTACATTTAAGATAGAATCAAACCTTTTGGGAGTTTTATAATCCTAAAATTTCTTTGAGTTTTTTTTGTAATTAACCCAAACCTTAGGGGGTAATTTTGTAATTATATCTAGAAACACACACAGACCCACATGGGTGTGTGTGAATAGAGGGTAGATGTCATATTCAGTTCACATCCACCAACTATATAACATCTACTGGGAGCAACTAACTGTAGGATTAAGTTAAAAAAACAGAAAGTGGAAGAAAAAATATAGCAAATTAATGGAAACTTTAGAATCCAAGAATCACAACTTTTTACTCTGTGTAGCTTCCTGTCTAGTTGTTTGCCAAAGTTCAAACATGTGCACCATTACATTACCTCGTTTATTCCTAACATGTGTAAGATGAATTAAGTTCTAAGTAACAATGAACCTGTACAAATAATAAAATAAAACTTTAACACATATCTCTAGAGTACCAATTAATATTATTCTACTGCATCATATAACCTCTTTTCCTCGGGAAATTTAGCTTTTATAGCACAGGGCTCCAAAATAGCAAATCTTATAAAATCTGCACAATACTAATTTAAAATTCAATGTCCACAAAGCACAAAAAATTTCAAAAAGATTCTTATAGAAAAAAAGATTATTATTATTATGGCTATTTCTCATGCCTGCCAATTAGGTAGCATGATGGTTTAGAATGACTTTGGATGCTCTAAATATCAAAGATAAAGTACATAATAAATAACATCCCCATCACATGAAAAATTAACACTTGGAATCTCTTTTCTCTTTCTCTTGTTCTTTTTAAGCATGGTGGCTGATCTACTTTAATGATTTTATTGCTTTCTATTGTATTTACCAAAAAAAGATATGCTTATTCTGTGATAAACAGGCCTAATCATGAAATACCATATCACCTGTGGGGTTAGTTAGAAGGTGGTCAATTAAACTTAATTAAAAAAAAATTCATAACTTATATAAGATGTTTCATCTATTTTAAAAATAAATTCTCGAGGCGTTACATAAAATAACATCGTGGAATTAATTATACAAGATGTTACTGATGACAATTTTATAATTTGTAATGATAAAAAGTTAAAAGAGTTTACTAAATCAAGATTTTACAGAAAAGTAAGTTAAATTTTTTTTTTTAGTTTTTATTTAAAGAAGCTTACAACATCAATATTAACATTTTATTTTGGAAGCTTATAAGTGAATTTCCTAAAAAAATTATCAAACACTTAATTAAAGACTAAAAATGTAATAAGATGGTTAGTTTATAAGAGATTTTCTGCAAATTCCAATCAATTATTTGCAATATTGAGCCTGCCCATATCTTACCTACATAATCTATGTGAAATCCAGAGTATCTGGGCTTAGAAGTCAAATGAAGTAATAAAATAAACATCTTAACGAATTTGTTTACTTGTTGATGTAATAATGTCCCTTAGATTTTTCTCATGACTTAGTTTCGTCGGTATTTCGTGGAGGTCCAGTTTCATTAATTTGCAGCTAAAATGAGCTGGAACAATGATTAGCATCATACATCTGTACTATCCTCTTTTAATTAATAGGCGTGGAAGGTAATTAAGAAATATCCAGGGTTCAGCTGATGATGTATTAACAACAAAAATTTAATATATGCACAATTATGTATAGCAATTAATTAATTGCATGATTAGTTTTAAATATCTTTCTGACGGTAGAATGTCCAAATCCAACTGCTCTGATATTTTTCATCATGAACCAAAAAAGAATCATAAGCTAGAAAATATTTGTGTTGTTATGAATTGATTGAGGAAATTTCTAAAATATTATAGATCGACGTTTTAGCAATCGATGTCGGATCAAGTATTAAGCAGTTTTATTCGTTTTTCGTTAAGCTATATTTTCGAAAAACCTAGCTATTTCAAGAAATGATAAAGGATGAATATAAAAAATGTTTATTTGCAAAAAGAATACCTTGCATAGTTGCATTAAACACACATGCATATTGTATAAAGAAAAACAAAAACCCAAACTTGAATAATCAGGACATGTATTTCTCTTTTTTTTACACAATTTTTGTGACACCAACACTATGTGTCTAAAGTATGTGTTTCTGGGTTGTTGATGGATATATTACAAGCAAAAACATTCAACATTACAGAACAATATCTGGAAAAAAACCATCAAGGTTTTCATGTTGTATATATCAAGAAAACTGTAATTACTATATATATTTATATATATGGTGTTCCAATTGAACATCTCAAGATAGTGAGAGGTCTGGAGAAAAAACTGTCTGATGAATACAAAGGAATAAATTCAAAATGTAGAATATTCTTCGAGAACCCAAGCAGTAAGATGATAATTATCTCTTCCTGAGAATACATATCATCTTCTTCTTCTTCTGTTGTTTCTTTCATGCAATTAAACCATTAACTGAAAGCACCACCCAAACCTCTAGCTTCTGCTCCTTTCATGATTCTCAGTCTCTTACAGGATGACATAAACATGCTGCAGATTACACATTGCAATAAAAGAACATGATCAGTACTATTCCTAGACAGGGGAAAAGGGTATATTGTAATTTTAGTCCTATGATATATAGAGGTGTCGTAACATTGATCCTTCTAAATTACGTATGGCAAAATCACCCTACATATATCTTTTAAAAACTTTCGGATATGTAATCCACATATTGTCCGAAAATTCAAATTTACCCGGAAAATTGAGGATTTTTGGATCTCGGGTAAAATTAGAGTTTTCGGCCACCCTTTCGCCAAAATATTGGGGTTTTCCACAATAGTGACAATACCCAACCCAACAACCAAAAATCCTAACTTTTGGCTGGAGATTCAAAATCTCAATTTTTGGCGTTCACATACAACTCACATGAGATCTTTTGGGCAAGTTTAAAATCTACGGAAAATTGAAGACTCGATCCGGGAGTTTTTTAACCTTGCCAGAATTCAAAAAGGACTAATTTACATCCCTATAGTTACGTGACTAAAATTGTAATTTACGAAGAGAGAGGGGGGATATTTGAACTTACTCCCATGGAACATCTCCAACAAGCATCAAATCACCATCTTTATCTTCATAAGCAGGTGCATATTCTGATCCTTTATAGCCTTCCCTCTCAGAGTATTCACCTGAATTAACCAAACCAAAACATACCAACATGAGAACATGCACAAGACAATAATCATGTAAATTAAGCCAAATATCATAACATTAATCTTTAATAAATATTCCAAGGCCTATACCTATAGTGAGCTTGAACATGGTTTCCAAAGCCTTCAGCAGCTCTGAATATCCATTGTAAAGTTTCAGATCAATCTTCCTCAGATAAGGTGCTCCATCCATGCTCACTTTCACAAACATCCCAGATTGATCACCTTCTGTCTTATTCTGCTGGAGATTGTTTTTCGGTAGGATTTCACCGGTGGCCACCCAACTATCTGTGCCCTGCCATCAGAGACATTTTATCAAACAGGTTAGCTACAATATTCATAACCTTAAATAAAGATTTCACTGTCTATGTTTATTTTTTTTACAGCAGAAATTAATGTGCTCTTACTTGGGAGCTGGTGCAGTTTCATGCTCAACGGACTTAACATCAGAACTGCCCTTCGATCCACTACTCTCCTCTGCCATCTCCGGCGAGGCTCGCTTGTTATTTTTAGCAGAAGAAAACATGTTTTCACATTCATCAGAACCTGGTAATCCCAATCTCAGCTCAGTGGCCTTCAAGTTTAGATCGCTTTCATGGGCCATCACTAATTCCATTTTCTTGACTCACAGAATTACTTGAATCAAACTGAGGCTTTCTTTTCAAGATTTCTCAAAGATGTCAAAAGCAAAATTTGTTTGTTTTTTGCTGGTATGAGATTAAGGGGAAATTTGGTGATAACCAAAAAAAATGATGAAGGTGTTTTTATAGATTAAGGGTTATGAATTTGGGGATGTTATTGGTATCTTAGTGCATGAATTTAGGAAGAAAGGCAGGTTAAGGTCGGCAGAAATTGCAGCAGGTTGTAGGCAACTGCTCCTGGATACAGGGGACAAGAGAGGGACAAGCGTAGCCGCGCATACGGAAGACTTTTTCTTTGAGGGAATCAACGATGAACGGTCAAGATGTGTTTTGGGGGGTGGGGGAGTTGAATCAGGTGCGTGGGATTTGAGGGGGGTTAGGGAGATTGAAGGTGCCTCCCATGTGAATGGAGAGGGGTCCACATGGGTGTCGGGTATGGGTTATGGTATGACCATGTGGGGCCTAAGTATTCTTCGCATGTTTTAAATTTTGATGAATTAATTTGTATTTCAATTTTTTTATTTTGGGAAAATAATTTTTTGCATTATGAACTTTGGTTATTTATACATGTTGTATCCTAAACAATTTGTTTTTGAAATCTACTATCTAAACATTGTGGGTTTTTCACAAAACTCCCCGTAACACCATCGAACCTATCCGACTTGTTGAGACGGATCCCCCACTGATCCCGGTGGCATTTCCGTAATATTAGCAGTGGTGTTTTAGTAGTTTTAACGGACCACCAGTATTAACAGTCCTTCTGAAATGTATTAGTCATCCTTCTAAAACGTATTAGCAGTTCTTCTGAAATGTATTAGTAGTTCCCAAGAATATTTTAGTATTTCTCTTGAATATACTCCAAAATGTATTAGCAGTCCCTCAAAAAAGTATTAGTAGTTCCTCGAAAAAGTATTAGTAGTTCCCTGGAGAGTATTTTAGTAGTTTTCCTAAATATAATTACATTTTTCTCCCGAAATGTATTAACAGTCTTTCTGAAAAGTATTAGCCATTCTAAAAAGTATTAGCAGTTCTCCTGAAATGTATTAGTTGTTCCCTGAAGATTATTTTAGTATTTCTCATAAATATACTCCCGAAATGTATTAGCAGTCCCTCAAAAAAGTATTAGTAGTTCCTTGAAAAAGTATTAGTAGTTTCTTGGAGAGTATTTTAGTAGTTTCCCTGAATATAATTAAATTTTTCTCCCGAAATGTATTAGTTGTCCCTCGGAAAAGTATTTGTAGTTTCTCGAAAAAGTATTAGTAATTTCCTGGAGAGTATTTTAGTAGTGCTCCTGCAAAGTATTAGTTTTTCTTATAAAATGTATTAGTATTTCTCCATACAAGTATTAGCTGATACTAATACTTTTCTTCCTCACCGCCTTCTTCCTTTAAGCTCAAGAAAAGTATTAGTTTTTCTTATAAAATCTATTAGGAAGAGTTCCTGCATCATATTGTGGGATTTTCGATTTTCGTCCATCTCATGGAGTTGTTTCGAGAGCCGCCGTTGTTGTCCGACTCTGCGGCAGGACTGGTCGTTGCTAAAGTCGTCGTAAATCGTCGATCCACTACTCCCAACGACGACTTCTCCTCCACTCAGATAGAAGTCGTATACCGAATGTGTGTGTGCTATGTTGATGTGTTCGCGTTCTGTTTCTGTTGCGATTTTTTAACTTTTTGATGCTTTTGCAGTGGTGATGTTCTTGGTTTTGTTAGCCATGTTCTGTTTCTTGGTATGTAATTTTGCATGCATGATACAGATTGGTAAGAACTCGACAAAAATAATGATCAGAACAATCGATCGCTTGTCGAAGAGGTTTAACTAATACCCTTGGCTCAAGAGCCATGTTTCACGCTAAAATTACATGTATCTTATCTAACCACAATTTTATGAGGCTGGAGCATTTCTTTTAGAGATCCGGCCGGGTTTGGGGGATCCGTCTAACGGACTTAGATCCGTTAGACTGTCTGACATGAGACTAGCTCTGATTTTTTACTTTGCAACCGTTCCAATCAGCCGGAGTTGAAATATTCCAACTCACATGGACGAATATTATTGGAACATTCTAACTCCAGCTAGTCGGAGATTACAAAATGAAAAAACCGCAAACTTTATGTTGTTAGTTAAAAAAAATTAATTTAGGTTGCAAATGTAAAATGTCACAATTTAGGTTGTAACAAATTATATTCTCTTTGATTTATGACACAAATTTATAAGGTAAATATATATTATTGAAAATTTGAATTCAATTTATCTCATAAAGACGTGTTATTTATAAATGGAACATTATGATTGAAACAAATATCTTTACTCCAATTTTTATTAGATAGTGTTTGCAAACATAAAAAAAAAAAATCTCGACTTTTGGCCAAAAAATATTTTTGGTATTTGCAAATGCTAGATTTGCTTTTGCATCTACTTATGCTTCTTTTAATCAAAATCTACAAATTAGGGATGGGGTGCTTCTGATTTTGGAAAAATGCTTTCGGTATTTTATAAGAAGTTTATTTTTTATATTTTTATCCTCGGATATTTATTATAATCCAAAATTACTCTTTCTCTTCCTAAATGCTATGATATAAGATGAAGAGGATATTTTCATATATCTAAACTTGATGTAAAATGGGAGAGTACTCTGCTATTTATAGACAAAGGAATGGAATCTCAATGTAACAATGAATGTAACAAAAATTGTAACTACCTAACTACCACTTTGTTAACTCTTAATTAAACTTTTAACTAATCGACTATAGTTAATACTCCAATACACACCAAAGGATCCATCTTTAAACAAGAACCAAGTAATTTGTCCTCATGCTTTGAAATTTGGTAAAGAAGAGGCTTGGTGAAGATATCGACCACTTGTTGCTCGTAGAATATATCGAACATCCAACTCCTTGTTGAGAACCTTGTCCCGGACAAAATGTATGTCGATTTCAATGTGTTTGGTCTTAGCGTGAAAAACTGGATTGGAGGCAAGCGCAACTGCACTAACATTGTCACACCATATAGTAGAGGGAGCCTCAAAAGAAACACCTAGCTCACGAAACAAGGATTGTAACCAAATTAAGTCACCAGCTTGTTGTATCGGCTAAGGACACAGACTCACGACTCGCATTTTCTTGAGACCACATTCTCGCTTCTTAGAATTCCAAGTTAGTAGATTATCTCCAAAGAAGATGCAATGTCCACTGTTGATTTCTGTCATCCAAATTGCTAGCCCTGATAACTCGATCCAAAACCTGCAAGTAACAACCGTTGTGAAGGTTTAAACTCAAGACCCATGTTACAAGTGCCTTTAAGATATCTAAGTAGGTGGTTCACAACCTGCCAATGGTTAAGAGTAGGATGATGTAGAAACTAGTTGAGTTTGTTCACAACAAAAGAAATGTATGGCCTTGTCAAGGTGAGATATTGTAAGGCACCCATAGTACTTCTGTATGTGGACGGATCAGCTAGAACTGCACTATCACCAAGTGCCAGCTTGAGATTAAGAGCCATTGGAGTAGAGGTAGGTTTGCTACTGTCAAATTTGGTTTTGGCCAACAAGTCCTTGAGGTATTTGCTCTATTTCAAAGAAATGATGCCATGAGGTGTTCTAAATTGTCTCAAATCCAAGAAAATAATGAACCTCCCCATAGTTTTTAAGGCAAACCTTTTACCCAACAAATCTATCACATGGTTGATAGCTTGAGAATCATCACAAGTGAGTAGTATATCATCCACATACACAAGAATTAGCAACAAGGATCCCTTATCTTTTCTGAAAAAGAGAGATGAGTCAGACACTGACCTTGTGAATCCCAAAGAAATTAGAAAAAGTTTTAAGGTATCAAACCATGCCCTTGGAGCCTGTTTGAGGCCATAGAGTGATTTGTGAAGCTTGCAGACAACATTGGGATGTTGGAGGTTGATAAAACCCTCGAGGTTGTGTCATATGACGATTATCTTTTAAATCACCATTTAGGAAAGCATTATTTATATCAATTTGTTGGATACTCCAATTGTAAGTGGTAGCTAGAGCAAACATGAATCTAGTGCATACTTTGACTACTAGAGAGAATGTTTGAATAATCAACACCAATATTTTGTTGAAACCCACGAGCCACTAATCTTGCTTTGAACTGTCAAATGTACCATCACTTTGTGTTTAATTCTAAAAATCCACTTGTTATCAATCACATGCATGTCTGAAGTGTAGGGAACCAATGACCAAGTTTGTTTGTTCTGGAGGGCATCAAACTCATCTTGCATAGCCCTGTGCCATCTGGGATCCTGTAAGGCTTGAGTGACTGAGGTTGGTTCAGATTCACATAAGATTGCAGAATAAATTTTTGGTTTGAGATTGCCTGTTTTGGACCTAGTGACCATGGAATGAGTTGGTAAATGTGCAACTGGAGGATTGATTTGTATAGGCACTGATGGAGGAGCAGGTTATGAGACTTCAACTAATGCTGAGTTGGGAGATGAGACTGATCTGGGAGATGAAACTGAGCTGGGAGATGTAATAGGAGCATGTGTAGATGTGATAGATGTAGGGCTGACCACATGGAGAATTGGCAAAGCAATAGGGGGAGGAGGTGACACAGATGGTTGCTTGGAGGAGGAAAACAACTCTGAATAAGGAAACTCATATTCATGAAAGTCCACGATTACGCAATATAGATTCTTCCAACAGACTCAAACACTTATACCCTTTATGATTTGGGTTGTACCAAGAAATATGCACTTGTAGATCTTAATTGAAACTTATGAGCATTGAAGGGCCTCGGATATGGATAACAAGAGTCGCCAAACACTTTCATGAAATTATAATCGGGTTTGCAACCAAATAAACTCAAAAGGATGATATGATCAAGAAAAGGAGTAGGCAACCTTTGTTAATTGTGTAATCTGCCGAGTTTGAAAAGCCTCCCACCAAAATTTTGGAGGCAATGCGGCTTGAGATAGTAATGATAGTCCCATTTCTACAATATGAAGATGTTTCCTCTCAACTCTACCATTTTGAGGATGTGTGTGGACAAGGATGCTTGAAATTTAATGCCCAAATGTTCTAAGTAACACTACAACAAAAATGGTAATACACAACACAATAACGACAACGGTTTTATGCTAAATCATTGTATTTTACGTCATAGACTACTTTGTACGAAAATTGTAGTCTTTGAGCGGCCCTTTTTACCAACTACAACGGTTATGCGGCAAGAACCGTTGTGTATGAGCGATTTCTTTAAAAACGACAACGGATGTTGCAACGGTTTTTAGAAAGCGTTGTAAATTTCAAAAACAACAACTGGTCACAACGGTTTTGAAACCGTTGTATATCAGCGAATTTTTTTTAAACATAACGGTTCCCAAAACCCTTGTAAATTTGCGTCTTTTTATAAATGATAATGTTTTCATGAAACCGTAGTATATTTTCTAATCTACAAATGTATAATAATTGTTTTAATTATTAAAAATTGTCTTTTTTTTTTGAAAAAGAAAAATAATGGCAAATATGAATGATAGAGAATGGGGACTTAAAGGTTGGGGTACCTCTTTAAATTCATCAATTTTGTTCTCGCAAAAATCAAAGGAAAAAATAGTTGTTCGATGAAAGGGAATAAATCAAAGGAAGAAAAAATTGTTAAATTAAAGGGAAAAAATGAAAGGAAAAAATTTGTTAGATGAAAAAGGAACAAAATTAAATCAATGCATGACTTATGATTAGAGATGTCAAACGGGCAAGGGGGCGGGCGGCCCGTGGTCGAAAAATCCCGCCAATCAACGGCGCGGGGCGGGGCGAGAAATATGCCTACCACCCAAAAATAAAAATACAAAAAAATATTTTTGTGCATATTATTAATTTTAATGAGTTAAATATAATAATGGATGACAAATGCACATTTTAAAAAATATTATACAATCTTTTATAAGTGATAAATATATAAAATAACAATTATACTATTTATTTCTTCTATTTCTTCTTATTTCTTCTTATTGTTTTCTTTTTGATTTAAAGGTGGGCGGCCCGTAGCCTACCCCTCATCAAGCCACAACCGCGGCGGGCTAGCTCTTTTTAGGTCGGCCCCCTTGACGGGCCTTAAACACTTAACCCACGTACCCACTAACCTTATATAGGCGGGCGGTCACTGACGTCGGGCACGACCCATTTTGACACTCTACTTATGATTCTCATGAATCAATACGATGACCTCTAGCAATGGCGCTTAAATACTCATAATGAAATTAAAGCTTTACAAATTACCTAATATATATATATATGTATATATATATATATATATATATATATATATATATATATATGAGCTTGATTTAAGTGACTAGTCACGTATAGTAAAGGATTTTTGTTATTTTCTTTTTTCAATCAAATGATCGAACTTTTTTACTTTCTATTTTAGATTTTTTTCCATTGTATCCTTTTATAAAATTAAAGAATCAAACGTCGATCGACTTATGATTTCTTTGTTGGAGAAAATATTGGTTCTAATTAAGTTTGTTAATAATTTGGCCCTCGATTCGAGTGTTTTACTATTCCATCAAAGTTGGCTAAAATTATACGATTTTTACTTAAAATTACGCATTCAAAACTTGTGATATTTATATAACTGTAGCTAGATATAATATATATCAATTATGAAATAAACACGAACATATATATATAAATCAAAAGTTCTTGAACAACAAATATTCACTATATATATAAAAAATAAAAAAATAAAAAAAATAAATTGGTCGAGTATGGGTCGGGTCCGCCTAGACCCGAGACCCGACCCACCAATGTTTTGACGAAACCATTTTGTAGTAGCTAGGTAGCGTGATTAAAACGATAATGATCGAGTTTCACAATGGTTTACCATTATATATATATAACATCTTTATATATATATATATATATTGACGCTAGTATAATTAAGTCTAAATATTGGTTTCTATCTAATTTATAAAGAATTAAATGATTTTTTAACCAAAACAAATCCTTCCAATTATAATTGATTCTTATTTATTTATTGTTATTATATAAATTAAAAAATATAAATTAATTAGCCTTTAAGTTAATCAAACACTCCTGCACCTCTCAAAAGAACATACTCCTGCACGTTATGCACTCTCTCTCAAAGTGATCACGTCTCTGGATGGGAAGAAAGCCGCGCGCAAAATTTGACAGAGATAAGAATTCTTTTTCACATGATCTCTTTCTTTTCACATTTACTGCACTTTTAGGAAAATCGTATTGCGTTCTCCTAATTTTTTTCACACGATCTCCTAATTCTTTTAGGAAGAAGAAAGTTCAAGCGGGTCCCCCAAATTGTCCTCGGCTTCTCGGGAAAAGCGTACACGATCATCCGAGAAAAAAATCAAACAATCGATCTTGTGGATTAGCGTTCACGAAGTCTTCTCATCAACCCCGAAATTCGATTATTATTACATAAGGTATCCCAAATCCCTAAAATTAGAAAATTCTAGCCACCAAATTTATTCCTAATTAATTCTAACCTAATTTAGTCTATTGCCGGACTCCATTGTTATCTATAGTTGTGATTTTTTGAATTTTTATATAATGATTTTCCTTGTTGAATCATCAACCGATTTGATTTTTAGCATTAATAATATTATGTTTATATTATTTGGTTTTTAAAGGTTCTTTTTGGCATGTTTATGCTTCTTTTCGAGTTTTTGATGACATCTTCCTATTTTGAATTGGGTGTTTGTCATGGCTAGAATGATTAATATCAAATGAATCAAAATATATATGTTATTTGTGTGTGTCATTCTTGAGATTGTTGGGTTATGATAGGAATATGATTGTGTCGGAATTGATTTATTCCTCGGATCAAGGAAAAGAGTTCCTTTAGCCCGACTATCTCCAAACTTTTTTCCTTCACCGAATTTGCGGGCCGGGGTTCATGATGGTTTTGTTTTAGAAATTAAGGTGCTATAGATAAGAGTTCTTACATTTCTTGTCAAATAGCAGGACAAGTAAATTGAGTCACGGCTTTCCTAAGTTTACAAATCCTCGAAGAAATGCACTAGTCCTTCCACAGATTCCGGCATCGGACCCGTTGTTGTAGATAAATCATTAGATAAATCATAAACAACATACATCAAACTGCGTGCTTGAATGAGTATCAAAATTTATTTATTTAGATTCATGAGAGTGAAAAACATTTTAAGCAATAGTACTTTTATAAGTAACCCCTTGCCCATAGCATTAAACTGCGTAAATGTAACGCGCCAAGAAAAGCCGGTCATGAGTGGTTTAAAATATGCCTAACTTATGAGATTGCAAAGACTATAACATAATTTACAATTCTAATGCAAATATACATAAAAATGAAACCATGCCTCAAGATCATCATTTCATGTAAAATCTTGAATCACATAGTGTCGGCTACGATTCGTGAAGTTTGCGGCAAAGATCAAAAGAAATATTACTTACATTCATTTACCACAAAACTAATGTTGCATTAACAAGATCTACTCTACTGAGTATACCTCTTTCATGATAGCCTGGCAAAAGTTGCCTTTTTTCTATCATTCTTGCAACGAGCCAAAGCCCTCTCGATAGCCACACAATGACTTTGGAAACATAACAGTCAAAAAGGAAAGACATTGACTTGATGTAGTATATTCTCGCATGCTTTCTTCATTCTACCAATTACCAACATGATGGCATAATTTCATCGTAAAATCGATGGAATATTTTAATTGTAAAATATATGCGAGAAATTCGAATCTTTGTTTGAATTTATGAATCAATCACGCTCTTTTGTTCACGATCATCAATGAATGAATGGGCAACAAAACTTAGAAGTTTTATATATTAAATGACTTTGTATCATCTATTCCAAAGTGAGTTTCATCCAAATCTATAACAAAGATGACATTTAACTATATGAAAAGTTGCATTTTCTAGTATGATTAAAATTGGTAGCTATTAGAAGAAGTCTTTTTGTGATTCCTTGTTAAAATATGACCTAATGGTGTTAACTATTATGAAGGGTTGGTTCGTTCCGATCATTTATTACTAAAATGGATAAATAATGGATGTCAAAAGATAGATTATCACGTGAGTATGCGGATGGTGTAGAATATTTCTTGGAGTTTGCCATGCACAATGCTCATCGATATTAATGCAATATGTTGCCCGTGTGCAAGGTGTGGTAATTTAAAGATGAAAAGTATTGACGTCGTAAGGGGCACATTTGTATGTTAATGGTATGGATTTGACATATGTAATATGGGTATGGCATGGAGAAAAACCTTCATCCAAACTCAATGAATGATCATGAACAAGAAGAGCAAGATGAACAATTTTCTGATGAGAAGCTTGTTGATATGGTTCATGATGCATATGCATATGATGAGAATCCAACTCAATTGAGTAATTTACTCGAGGATGTTGAGAAACCTTTATATGTAGGATGTACAAAATTTACAAAGTTATCGGCGATTGTTAGATTGTATAACTTGAAAGCAAAATACAGTTGGAGTGATAAAGGATTTACAGACCTACTTTCCTTGTTTGGAGAAATGCTTCCCGGAAGGTAATGAATTGCCGTCATCTTCATATGATGCAAAAATGCTTAGTTGCATTGGGGATGGACTATGAAAAGATCCATGCATGTCCCAATGATTGTATCTTATATCGAAAGGAATATGTGGATCAGATCAATTGCCCTACTTGTGGGATCTTGAGATGGAAGACGTGCAAGAATTCCAAAATAAATGAAGGAGTTCTGCTGAAGGTCCTATGGTACTTTCCACCAATTCCAAGATTTCGAAGAATGTTTCACGATGAGGAAACCTCTAAGGCATTAACCTGGCATGCTTTGATAATAGAATTCGTGATGGTTATTTGCGTCATCCAATGATTCACCTTCTTGGAAAGTAGTCGACCATAAGTGGCCAAATTTTGCTTCCGAGCCAAGAAATCTGCGATTGGCCATATCGGCGAGATGGGATAAACCCCCACAAATTGATGAGTTCTACGTGCGGTTGTTGGCATTGTGCTTATCACATACAATCTTCTTTTCGTGGTTGTGTATGAAGAGAAAATTTATGATGCTCACTTTATTGATTTACGGTCCTGAACAACCGGAAATGATATTGATGTTTACTTGGCACCTTTAATTGATGACTTAAAACACTTATGGGAAGAAGGTATTGAAGCATATGATGCATGCGGGGAAAGAAAGATCCATGCTTAAGGCGTCTACTATGGACAATTAATGATTTTCCGAAGATATGGAAATATGTCGATGGATCTTTGGGTAAAGGTTATAATGCATGCCCTATCTGTGGTGAAAACACAAGCTAAGAGGTTGAAGCATAGTAGAAAAATGTCATTCATAGGGCATAGAAGGTTTCTTCGTGAAAATCATCCTTATCGAAGGCAAAAGAAAGCATTTGACGAAAGCAAGACTTTAACCTGCTCAAAAACCATTAAGTGGCCGTGATGTTTTAAAAAAGGTTGATAGAATTAAATGTTGTTGGGGAAAAATGAGCGAAAAGCTTCAAGCAAAAGAGGATTGAAGTACACCATATTGGAAGAAGAAATCAATATTCTTCGAACTTGAGTATTAGGGAGCATCTACATGTCCGTCATGTGCTTGATGTGATGCACATCGAGAAAATATATGTGAAAGCCTCATTGGCACATTACTTGGCATTCCAGAAAAACAAAAAATGGACTAGCAAAAGACTAGACCTTGTGGATATGAATGTCGAAATGGAATTAGCACCACGGGAGGGAAAAAGAAAAACGTTTTTGCCACCGGCTTGTTACACACTACAAAGATGAGAAAAGGAAATTTTGTAACTCTTTACTAGGAATGAAGGTCCTACTGGCTATTCATCCATATAAAGAACCTTGTCTCAATGAAGGAGTTGAAACTTGTTGATCTGCGAAATCACACGATTGTCACACTTTGATGCAACGATTACTTCCGAGTTGCCATCCGTGGTGTCTTACCAAAACATGTTAGATATACTATCATTCGGTTGTGTTTCTTCTTTAATGTGTTGTGTGGCGAATTGATAGACGTCTCAAAGCTAGATGATATTCAAGAAGATATTGTGACGACATTATGTTTACTTGAAAATTATTTTCCTCCTTCATTTTTTGATATCATGGTTCATTTAATCTGTGCACTTGTGCGAGAAGTGAAATTGTGTGGACGATTCGTTATAGATGGATGTATCCATTTGAAAGATTCATGAAAACTTTGAAAGGCTATGTGCGAAACCGCAATCGACCGAATGTTGTATTGATGAATGTTATATTCTTTGAAGAGGCTCTAGAATTTTGCTCAAGTTACTTGTTTAACGTGCACACAATTGGCATTCCATCAAAGCATCACGATTGGAGCTTACTAGGCCTTTATCAAGAGCTCGAGTAATATCCACACGTCATGAAGAGTGGGAGCAAGCACATCGTCATGTATTAGCAAATGATGTTGAGGTGGATCCGTATATTGAGTAATTCCTCCAACTCGCTACTTTAATGCACTTGATTATATTTTGGTAGTTAATTGGTTTATTTACATATTTGATTAGAGAGCACATGGCGTATTTGAAGGCAACATTTCATCAAAAGCGAAGTCAAAAAGTGGTTACATGAGGAGCATAATCGAACCTTTATTCCTGGTTGCGCGAAAGAGTAAGTTACATGCCAACTACGTACTAAAGCATATACCAAATCTTGAAAAAAATATTATGTATTTAACATATTATGAATCGTAGGTTGCAAATACAATTAACCATTCTACCCGGAAATATCGGAAAAGTTAAAGTGGATGGCGCGTGGACTAGCGAGAAAGTGTTGAAGTATGATGCTTATTTGATTGATGGGGTTACTTATCACACAAAAGAGCGCGATAATGTACGGGTGGTTCAAAATTCTGGAGTTAGCTTAGTGGCAAAGATTATGCAAGTTGCGGCGCAAAGGATAAGAATCCAATGTATCGGACATGGTATTCTATGGCGTTATTGATGAAATATGGGAGCTCGATTACCATGATTATCACATTCCAATGTTTAAATGTAATTGGGTGGAAAATAATAGTGGTATTAAAGTAGATGAAAATGGTTTCACATTAGTAAATCTCAATAGGATAGGTCCTGGGAAGTCAAGCAAAACAAGTGTTTTACATTGAAGATCCCGAAGATCCCACATGATGCATTGCGCTTGCAACTCCTAGTAGGGATTACTTTGATAACATTAATGGTGATGAGTTGGAAGAAACTATAATCCACCATGAATGTTTCACCGCAGGGTTGCCAACAGATTCACGAAAGTCTGCGTACTCTAAAGAAGATATTGATGAAGACGTGCGAGTGGGCGGAATGCCTACAAGATCATATATATGATGAGTAGGGAAAGGTATATTCATATATCTATTGGTTTTGGTTTAATGTTTTGAGGTCCTTTTATTTTTATTTTTTTCAAGTGGGTTAAAACGAATAATATTATGTATAAGCATTTTGAATTTTGACGATGACATTTCATGGTTATTTACGATATGCAATTAGGTAAGCTAGTTTTATTTTAAATGATTCCAAGATGCTAATACAAGTAGTTTTTACTGTGCAATTTTCTTTAAGCTGTGTTTTTTACCTTCACGGAGATAGATGTCTCGTGAAAAGAGAACAAAGAACAAGAGATGATGAGGGGGCACTACGACATTTGTTAAAGATGTTAATCAAGTGATTCTCGGAACCCACTTAATCAACTAGAGTAACTGAGTCCTGGAACCCACTTAAGCTTGTTAATCTAGATAATTATTTTGACAATTGCGGTCCTATATGGTTGAGTCTTGGTGATTACTTGATTTACGCTAATTACATTCAAGCAAGCTTCTTATGACCTACATGTTTGTATAGTAGAAGTCGATTATTACTTTCCTATGATTGTATATTTCGCTTTCAAGGTTTTTTTAATTGTGTGAAGCATCGAATATCTTTCAAAACCCTATAACGTGAGTGTTATATGTTTTCCAGGGGATGATGGATATAGTTATGTTTTGTCATCTTGTGCTCTAAGTTAATCTATGAAATGTTTTATGGGTCTGTTTGAGAAATGCTTTCGCATGTGTTCAAATATTTGGTGAAAACACATATTAGTGGCCCGTGATTAGCCCGAGATTGTTTGAGTACCGACTGGGGGACAGACCACACAAAATTGTTGGATTTCTTCATGATGGAAAACTTGCTGAACCGACCTTGGGTGGTTAATTTAGCCAAGCGCTTATATTAATTTTTGAATTAGGTTCACTTAATATTATGTTAATGCATATATATATTTTTTGTTTTGTGCATGCGATTGTATTTTCTTTTGAAAGTGTCGGATGGAAAGGAATTTTGAAGAAGCAACATTTGGGCTTGGTTCAGAATTTTTGAAGAAGCAACGCGTTTAAGCGATATTCTAACTCGGATTTTATTTTTTCGCTTAATGTTAATTAATTTGCAACTCTTGATATTATGTACATTTCATTTGTTGATATATGTTGCTTTTAGACATTATATATTAATCAATTTGAAGTCTTGTTAGTTCAATTTTATGGTTTAATTTAGTTTTGTAAGTTTAAATTATGCTTGTAATAGGATAATATGAATTATATATAAATAATAAATCAAGCTATATATATATATATATATATGTGTGTGTGTGCAACAATTGTGACAAATAGAAAAGACAATGAATTTAAAACAGTTGTGAAAGATACCAACAATAAGAAGCAGATAGACTTCAATTTCAAAACCATTGTAAAACAAAACAAACACAACGGTTCGCATAAAACGACAACGGCTAATAACCGTAGTTGAACCAAACAATCACAACAGTTTGCAAATGTTTTCTTTTTGACCAAAACGACAACGGTGTTATACGTTGTCTTTTACAAAATGAACTCGTTGTAGATGGAGGTGTTGTAAAAAATAAACTAAACAACAACGGTTTTAACCCGTTGTATATGTCAACACGACAACAATTGTGCAACGGTTTCTAACCGTTGTTGTTTGTCATAACCACAACGATTACAAACCATTGTTAGTTATTGTCAATGACAACGGTCTTAACCGTTGTCATTTATCCTATAACACAATGGTTAAAAACCGTTGTAGTTGATGGAAAAGACAACGGGTTTAACCGTTGTCGTTGTGGTACATCTTTCGCAACGCCTTCATACACAACGGTTCGTATGCTTAATAGACAATGGATAAAATCCGTTGTGTATTAGCGATTTTCTTGTAGTGTAAGGTTTGAATGACCTGTACTCTCCACCCCAATATGTCTGCAAGCATTTAATAGTACTACCAAATTGTCTTTCTGCAAAGTTATTAAACTGTTGAAACAAAAGTTTGGCCTCAGATTTAGCTTTAAGTGGAAATATCCATGAGTATCTTGTAAAATCATCAACAAATAGCAAGTAATACTTGAAACCATCCACAGATTCAACATGAGAGGGACCCCATATATCAGAATGAACCAACTGAAAAGGAGAAGTAGTTTTTGTAGGTTGACTAGCAAAGTGCATTTGATGTAACTTTCCCATCTTACAAGCATCACAAAAGGTAAACTGTTTATCATGAAATGGAATAAGTAGTTGTCTGAGTACATTATTCAATACTGAGGAACAAGGATGACCTAACTTCTTATGCCATAACATCAAATCTTTATCTCTCTGACTGGAAGCCACTGCCACTGCACAAGATTTCTGATTCTGAGAAGAAGCCACTGAGGTGAGAATGGAAGTAAGATCCAACTGGTACAAGCCTTGGTTAAGCACCCCTTCCAAGAGTACCTTCATGGTGATTTTGTCCTTGACAAGGCAACGATCATCATAAAATTCAATTAAAACATTGTTTTCTTTGGTAAATTGAGAGATGCTGACCAAATTTTTTGTTATTGAGGGAACATATAGAATATTATTCAACAATAGTGATTTTCCAGCAATAGTAGATGGAATGACAGATGAACCAACATGTGATATAGGTAAGGAGGAACCATTACCCACAACCAGCTTGTCTGCTCCCTGATATTCAAATTTGAGGCTCAAATTTTCAAGATCAGTGGTGATGTGATTGGTTGCTCCACTATCAAAGTACCACTGAGAATCATTAGTGTTTGGCACACCTGCACTAGTAGCAACATAAGCCTGAGGTGTATTAGTGGTGCCTGCAAATGAATTTTCACCACTCAAACTTGTATTAGACTGATTAGTGCCTTGAAAGCTAATATCAAAACGTTTGTAACATTTGAGTGCGACATGTCCTATTCTTCCACACAACTGACATGTAGGACCACGACCTCCACGCCAAAAACGACCACCTCTTCCTCTAAATGACCTGCCTCTACCTCTGAAAGGTGATTGAGAGTAAGCAACATGTGCTGCAGGAGAGTTTAACTGAGAGACAGTCTGAGTAGATGTATTGTATGCAACAGGAGTTGAAGTAATATTGTTTTGAATGCGCATTTCATTTGTTTGCAGAACAAATTGTAATTCAGCAAGTGAAATGTCTTCCACTCTAGAAGTTAGATTCACAATTACAGCCTCATAGTCAGATCCAAGTCCTCTAAGTACATAAAGTGTTAATTCAGAATCTGTGATTGTTTGACCAATAGAATTTAGATCATAAGCAAAACTTCGCATTTTGAGTATGTATTCATCAATTGACAGATTGCCTTTCTTCAGAGTTTGAAGCATTAATCGAAGATGTAAAGCTCTAGCCTTAGGTTGAGTATGAAACAACTTTTCTAACACAATCCACAAATCATGTGATGTAACACATCTAGTTACATGTCCTAGCATCGACTCACTAATGGAAGCTAGCATCCAACTCAAGAGAAATTGATCTCTACACATCCAAATCATATAATCAGGATTTAAGCTGGAAGAAGATGACTCAGAAGTCACATGCATAGAAGGAGCAGATTCAGTGCCAAGCAAATAATGTTCAAATCCATGTGCTCGTACAATAGATAACATTTGAAGTCTCCAATATTGATAATTCATTCGATGTAGTCGAATTGACAAAAGAAAGTGAATTGTGGAATTATGGCGGCTACAATAGAACTTACAAAGGATTCCATGTTGAGTAACAGATCACAGAAGAAAACACACCGAAGAAGGAGAAGAAGTTCACCGGAGAAGAGGATGAACACCGGAGAAGATGAATCATCAGCGATCGGAAAAACGAGTTGGACCTCCCTGGCTCCTGATACCATGCTATGATATAAGATGAAGAGGATATTTTCATATATGTAAACTTGATGTACAATGGAAGAGTACTCTGCTATTTATAGACAAAGGAAGGGAATCTCAATGTAACAGTGAATGTAAATGCAATGAATTTGTAACTACCTAACTACCATTGTTAACTCTTTACTAAACTTCTAACTAACTGACTATAGTTAATACTCCAAAAATAGTAAATACTATATCTTTCATATACATGTGTTTTTATCTTTTTGTCCAAAAGTCAATTTCAAACTAATTTTCTTTTCTCCCAAACACTTCAACTTTGATTTTTCAACTTTAGATTCTATTAAGTAACACTAATAGCTTCTGATTGTCAACTATTTTTTTTTCTATTTCAATAAATCATTTCTTAAAAAAGTAGAAGTGTTTGCAAACACCCTTTGATTTACTACATTTTAGATTATTTTGCTCTTTGGAGGAGTTGAGTGGGTTGGGGTTAAGGTTAAAATGGGAGTTGTGTACGTTTGTCATATATTGAAGTGGGGAAGAGGTCTCAAAGAGCAAAGGATGAAAAGAAGTTGCAATAGACTATGAGTTATATATGTTACTCATTTAATTAGTTAAAAATTTGACTCACCAAATTGGACAAGCTAGGAATTACTATTTGCAAAACTCTTGATATAATTCAAACCCAATTTTGTAATTAAAGTGAATTTTTTTCATGTAAGAACCCTGCTTGTTTGCATTCTTCTATATAAGTTCCTATATCTGTCATAATCATCTATTCAAATAGTTTTCTGGGTTGGGAAACATTGTTTTCTCAGTTGCCTTTTTTGCTTGACCAAAAGTATTCATGTTTCTTCCTAATATTTTGATCATAGGAATTTGGAAAACAAGAGAAGTCTAACACAGTAGTTGGGTTATTTTGAAACTATTTTTTTTTTTTCAAAATTGTTGTTTTGTTTTCCTGTTTTTTTTTCCCCTTTCGTTCAGTGGCTTTCCGGATATTGAAAAGTATTTTTGCGTATTGTCTTAGTCCAAAAGATTAATTTTAGAAGAATCAAATTGAAATGTACCCATAGTTTTTATGAAGAGAATAATAAATTACATCATTATTACATTAATATATATTATGTATATATAATTATCAATAATTTATACATTCGTCAAAATCAAACAAATTATTATACATTTAACTTGAAAAAAGAGCTTGATTCCGATTTTTGCTTACAGTAAATAAACATATCCGATCTCTTCATATCTTGCTTTATTTTGTCTCCATAATTTTATTTATTTTTTTCTTTAGCTTTTGGCTTACGATACTTGATTTTTCCAAGGAAGATCTCGCTATGATTTCTCAAGCTATTTTACCAAAGTTTAGAATGTTGATTTTTGGGGGCTACTCTTCGATTGGGAATCCCGATACGATACGAGATATGGGTACAATACAACACGGATATGGAAATACAATATTTTTGAAATTTTAAAAATATGGTTACAATATATATATATATATATATAGGGATTGGTTCAAATGAGACCAACCCCTTTAGGTTAGTCCATAAGAACACCTATGAACCCTTGATTTAAATTTTTAATGGTGTAGATCTCTTTTGTTATTTTTGGGTTATAAGGGTATGACTTTTTATATTTAATCGCTTTTATTAATTGGGCATGATTATTAGCTATTTTTAAGGAAACATAATCCTACCTTTTCGATTACTAAATTTTTAGGGAGGAAAAATAATCAATTTCAAGCATTTTTTCAAAATTGATACTTCTTTTCCGCCATATTTGTGAACAATCATTTTATTGTATACTTAGTTCAGTGGATTTGTATACTTGGTTCAAATGGAATCGTATTCTTAGTTATATAAGTAGTTTAGTGAATTTGTATACTTAGTTTTGTGGATTTGTATACTTAGTTCAATTGAATTGTATACTTAGTTATATAAGTAATTCAAAGTGAAATTGTGTATTTAGTTCGATGTAATTGTATACTTAGTAATATTTTAATTTATAATTAGTTCAATGTAATTGTATACTTAGTTAAATATTTATGCATACTTAGTAATGTTTTAATGTACGAGATAGTTTAGTGTAATGGTATACTTAGTTAATTGTTTATGTATACTTAGTAATGTTTTAATGTATAGTTAGTTTAGTGTAATTGTATACTTTTCATTAATTGTTGCATGATTTTGTTGCCATATTTGAATAATTTGCGAGGTTCGAATGGGAATGGAGAAAAAGGAAAAGTGAATTGATTGATTATGGGGCGTGATTTATGGGGGCGTGATCAATAATGGATCACGCCCCTATAATGTAGGAGGAGGTTACCATGTCGATTTTATGGATTCCAATTTTACCCTTTCTATTGTATAGTTAGTTCACGAAAACCTCGTATAGATTGTAATGTATCTTGGCCATTGATTTACTATTTGGATGGTCTAGATTCGGTGTTATGGACTAACCTAGGAGGGTGGTCTCACATGATCCTCTCCCTATATATATATATATATACATATAATATATATATTTTTATATTATTGAAAATACGGATGTAGTAAGTATAATTCAAAAACAACATTTCAAGCGTCAAAAACAAAAATTTCATAAGTACTCAAATATGAAATGTGATGATGACTTACATAGACACAAAAAATCTTTGGAAATTTGAGCAATAGAATAAATTCTCTCTCTTTCCATGTAGATGCGTCAATGGAGTATCCATGAAGTATCAAATAAAGTATC
The DNA here is from genome assembly GCA_016081115.2 of Rehmannia glutinosa. NCBI lineage: Eukaryota > Viridiplantae > Streptophyta > Magnoliopsida > Lamiales > Orobanchaceae > Rehmannia > Rehmannia glutinosa. Next base: position 401,064 of record JABTTQ020000671.1, on the reverse strand, counting down.
GTATCAAATATGTATCTGGTACGGTACGTCATCATCAAAGAAGTGTTTGTACTTCCTAATAGAGGTGTCAGACGGGCAGGCCTGCTGGGCCAAAAGAAAAAATTGGATTGGGCCAAACAGTACTCGGGCCGTTATTTTTGGAGCCCAACTCACAAAAATACAATAAAAAATCGGGCCAATTGGGTTGGGCCAAAAAAAGTCCGGCTCATTTCGGGCCTCTAAAATTAGAGCCCATCCCGATGCTTTTGCTGGGCCGGACCAAAAATTGACAGCTCTACTTCCTAGCTCTCTAGTCTCCATACATAGTCATACAATAATGTAATTATTTTTTCTCTTAGCATAATTTATCATACTACCATAGCATTTAGATAGTACCATGAGATATTTTATTGAATCAAAAGTCCCCCAAAAACAAGGCTTGTGTTTTTACGCGTTAACCACTTTTGGAACACCTTTCTTCATCCACACGATATTGAATCTTCCTTGTGATAACTCGATAGTCTTCCAGCTTACGCCCGACTATATATACTGAGGACAACGGCTCCGGCTCCCGGCTCATTCCGCCCTCAGGTAAAAGGTAAACCGCGGATGTGCACGCACTGCCAATGTTCGACGGGTCTGGCGACGTACAACCTCCTCCTGGTAAAGAGAACAATTATGTTCGACCCCCAATCTACTAATAACGATCTCTCCCGAATCGAACCCACATGGATGCTATTCAAGATGAGTTCCCACCAAATCTTTACCGGCTTCGCATATGCCCCGGGGAGCAATTTGATGGAGCGGGATAAGAACCCCTAACCTCCACCCCACAAATAATTTGATGGAGCGGGATTTGAACCCTGACCTCCAACCCCACAATTGCTTGTGGTGGCCAGGATGGGCTAAGCCACTGAAGATTATGAATCTTCCTTGTTGCTAGGGAAGAAATTTTGTGGCAAGTCCAAATAGTTGCTTTAATTTAAATCTATATTTAATTGACTCTAGTTACTTAAAAATAATATTTTAGATATGTATTTTAATTATTTGATGTTGCATCTTCCATTGAAATACAATAAGTTTGAATTTTAAAATATATTTTAGATATGGATTTTAATTATTTGATGTTGCATCTTCCATTGAAATACGATAAGAATATTTTTCTTTTTCAATAAATTGGGAGGAGTAGTTGGAGGGCAAATGATAAATATCAAAGAAATTGCTGAAAGGCTCATGGTTCAATCTTTGATCAATACCCTTACAAAGAGTAAACGATACCACTTGATATACAAACTCGTGGTTAGTATGATAAGTGTATATAGTTCATAACGAATGTATATTAAAGAAAATATTTTATACACTTAACGCGTATAAATATGAATGTTGATTCACATGAGTATATTGTCTAGTGATGGAGAATGAAACCTTAAGCAAACTTTTATATAAATTAATAATCAGTAAGTCATCAGCAATTTAGTTAATTGATTCACATCCAGTTGTACTCGAGTCAGTTTGTACGTTACATATTTGAATCGTAAATTAATAATCAGTAAGTCATCACAATATTTGTTAAAAGTATTTTAATTACAATGTTTAATTTGATATACTTGAAATAAAAAATGCAATTTTGAATTAATAAAAAATAGTGAAAAAATATAATGATAAATGTCAATGGTTTTTGAGTCTTTAGAAGGGTGCATTGTATTTAACCACAAAATGATTTAACTATTCGGAACATTATATAAATAATCGAAGAGTGAAATTATTAGATTCTATGTGTCTCAAATTTAGCTAATACTAATTATTCGTTAAAATTTCCTTAGCTGAGTACCATGATCTCAAAACAATTCGTAAAAATTTCACCGATTTTGATCGTTTGGTTTGACTTGTATTGTTATTATTATTAATTTTGTATAATAGAGAGGTTTTGGAATTAAACGCGGTTCCTACTATGAAAATAAATTGTCATTCGTGTGGGTTCGATGCATTAGTAGATTGCAACATAAATTTCTTTACATGGAAGGGTCTTGTCTAACATAAAACACTCATTTCACTCAATGAGGATTTTCCTTTTTTGTAAGACCTGGAAAGTGAGTTATCAAAAAAAAAAAAAAAAATAACATGCAATAATTTGTCTCCTAACATAATCATTTCACTCATATTTTTTTTTTTTTTTTTGGAGGGAATAAACTCTTAGGTAAGATGGAATAACTTCGACTAATTATAAAAGTCATTTTTCTTACAATATTAATAATAAAGATTCTTAATTTATGATGATACCATTTTATGTCTGAGCTTTGTGGAACAATTACTTTTTTATATTCTTTATTCTCTCTCCTTGTCAGGATTAAAATGATTACAATTTACAAGAGCGTACAGAATCTATCTTAAATTACAAGGGGAATAAAGTAGCTACATTTAAAAAATAGAAAATTAATCATGAGGATTTTTTTTTTGACAGAGAAACTCGTAATTTTATTAGATTTAATTAGTGTTTTTAAGTATCTATCCTTTATAGTGAAATATATATACACACATACATATATATATGTATATTTTGATACCTAACTAGCTACTGTTGGGAAAAACAGGTTGGTGTATACCGAATGGCTGAAAACAATTGAGCAGAGTAACGGTAAAATCGATATGTCGAGGCAAGAGTTGGACTCTTTCTCTTTAAGACGAGATTGCCCCGCTCACGGTGCTTACGGAATCCGGCAATCGTCTCCTAAGATACAACGACAATCTACTTGCGATAGTTGCACTACAAATCGCAAGTACAACGAACGCTAAGATGTTTTTGAACTCTCTTGACAAAGTTATGCGAGAAAAATGAAGCGAAATTCGAATTTGATGTGTCGAAATGAATCAAATTTGGTTTATATAGAGCTCCCGTGTCTCTTCAGATCGGTGCAACCCCGTCCGAATCGATCGTGGCCGTCGATCGCGCCACGTGGTTAACAGCTTGCTCAAAGCTCTTCGCGATAATGCGTGCGTGCGAAGTGCAAAGTGCGCCTCTAAAGCGCCCAATGCGACTATGTGCGGCGTCGTGGGCGGGCCGGCTCCGGCTGCTCCGCCTTTTTGAGCTAGCCAAAGGCTAGTAAAATTGACTTGGTCCACTAGGGTGTACCATAAGGAGTTCCACTTGATTACTCCTAATTAGTGGTGAAGCTCTTTATTAACTAGTCAAACATTTACTATGTTTCCTATATGGGATATGGCTTTCCATATTCTCACACTTTTATATTCCATATATAAAAGCATTTTAAGTGGCCAACTTTAGGCATTTATTTCTCATTCACCCGATATTGGTTTTGAGAAATTCAAAATGCTAAACTCATTTACCCGCGTAGATGACGTTTATCTCATTTATTTCATACTTGAATAAATGACCCCACTTAAATAATTGGTCAAAATCGGATCAAAACCCAATTTATTAAAACCAATTCCAACAATCCCCACATGAATGAAAATAAATGCATATGAGTATCGCGGACAGAGAGTTCAAACGGAAATCTATTGCATCGGGAGAGGTAACTTGTGGCTTTGAACCTTCCTTAGTGGAATGATATCGTTCTTAATTTACTAGGTTGCACGCGGTGACACGATGTCTTGAATCGCTCGGTTATGTAAACCAAAACAACAACATCCACACAATATCTTTCCTAACACCATTTGGTTCTCACGGTTGTGTCCATTTTGCCCTGGACAACATCTTGGATTCATAAGTGTTTCGTTGGAGCGACTGTCTTCACACTTATATAGGTGATCTTCCTATTAAGAGTATCATGCCATACTCCACTTCTTTAAAGTATAGAAATCATTAAAAGTTTATAACTTAACCTCACCACATTCAACGGTTTCTCCATTTGGACATGAATGAGTGTAATATGCTCCAGTGTTTATCCGAATATTCATAACTTAGTTGTCCCATTGAACCAAGGTCTTGGGATCTCCAATTCACAAGGTTGGGTTACCGCTATGAACATTCTTATTTTGTGGATTTTAAGCCCATTCATTTCGATAAGCAGTATACTTGATCTCTATTCAAACCTTTAGTTAACGGATCCGCTAGGTTTTCTTTCGATTTCACGTTATCGATTGTAATAACCCCATTTGAGATCAACTACCTAACGGTGTTATGTCTTCGACGTATATGTCGAGACTTACCATTGTACATACTATTTTGAGCCCTTCCTATAGCCGACTGACTATCACAATGTATCATGATTGCAACCACCGGCTTAGGCCAACAAGAAATATCCTCTAAAAAGTTGCGAAGCCATTCCGCTTCTTCACCAGACTTTATCCAAAGCTATAAACTCGATTCCATCGTGGATCGAGCTATACACATTTGTTTAGAGGATTTCCATGACACCGCTCCACCACCAATGGTAAAAACATAACCACTAGTGGACTTAGAGTCTTTTTGAGTCGATATCCAATTAGCATCACTTTGTATCCTTCTAATACAAATTTGGATATCTCGAGTAATGTAATCCATAATTCAAGGTGAGTCTTAGATACCTAAGAACCCTTATCAATGCCTTCCAATGGTCATTTCCACGATTACTCGTAAATCTACTCGCTTTATTAATCGCATAGGCAATATTCGGACGTGTGCGCTTTGTTACATACATTAGATCGCCAATGATCCGAGAATATTCTAGTTGAGATACAAGCTCGCCTTGATTTTTAGCTAAGTGTAAGCTTAAATCAACAGCGTTTTAGGCTGGAGGATCATAAGTATTGAACTTTTCAAGATGTCTCAATATAATGAGACTGTGATAAAACAAGTCCATCATATGTTTTAGAAATCTTAATTCCCAAATAACATCTGCTATACCCATATCTTTCATATCAAAATGTTTGATTAACATTTTCTTAGTATTCATGATTATATCATGATTACTACCCATAATTAACATGTCGTCAACATAAAGACAGACAATTACATAAGCATTAGGTGTGTCTTTAATGTAAACACATTTATCACACTCGTTAATTTTGAAACCATTTGACAGCATAGTTTTGTCAAATTTTTCGTGCCATTGTTTCGGAGCTTGATTAAGGCCATACAATGACTTAACGAGTTTGCACACCTTCTTCTCCTATCCAGGAGCAACAAACCCTTCGGGTTGTTCCATGTAGATTTCCTCTTCTAATTCACCATTTAGAAAAGCCGTTTTCACATCCATTTGGTGTATCTCAAGGTTATGCAACGCTAATAGCAATGAGAACTCTAATAAATGTGATTCTTGTCACAGGTGAATACGTATCAAAGAAATCAAGGCATTCTCTTTGTTTAAATCCCTTAGCTACTAACCTGGCCTTGTACTTATCAATAGTTCCATCAACTTTATATTTCCTTTTAAGGATCCACTTGCATCCTAAAGGCTAATTTCCCGGAGGGAGATCTACCAACTCCCAAGTATGATTTTGCATAATGGAATCTATTTCATCATTAATAGCTTCTTTCCGAATGGAGCTTACGGGTCGACAATGCTTCACCAATTGTCCTTGGTTCATTTTCTAACACATAGGTTAGAAAATCTGGACCAAAAGACTTAGTTGTTTTGGCCCTTTTACTGCGTCTTGGTTCTTCATCACTTTGATGATCACCATCGGCAGTATCACGTGTTCTTTTGCTAGAACTAGCTTCTTTCCTTTCTTGACAAGGAAACACGTCTTCAAAAAATACAAAGATTCATAGACTCAATAATTGTACCTTCTTGTACATCTGGAATTGCTGATTTGTGCACTAAAAACCGATATGCACTACTATTATTTGCATATCCAATGAAAATGCAATCGATTGTTTTAGGCCCTATCTTGACTTGTTTTGGCTTAGGTATTTCTACTTTAGCCAAACACCCCCACACTTTTAGGTATTTGTAGGAAGGTTTTCGACCTTTCCATAACTCATGCGGAGTTTTATCTTTATTTTTGTGTGGTATTTTGTTAAGAATGTGGTTAGCCGAGAGAACTGCTTCCCCCACAAATTCTGAGGTAAACCAGAATTTATCAACAAAGCATTCATCATCTCTTTTAGAGTTCGGTTTTTGCGTTCAGCAATCCCGTTTGATTGTGGTGAATAAGGAGCTGTCGTTTGGTGAATAATACCAGAATCTGAGCAAAATTCATCAAAAGGAGCTCCATATTCTCCACCTTTATCACTTGAATTATCTTAATTCGTTTGCTAAGTTGATTTTCAACCTCATTCTTATAGCTTTTAAAAGCTTCTAAAGCCTCATCTTTACTTCTTAAAAGATATACATAACATTATTTTGTGCAATCATCGATAAAAATAATAAAATACTTTTTCCCAACTCTAGTTTGCACAAACTTTAAATCACATATATCATTTGTGAATTAATTCTAGAGGTTTTGTTTCTCTTTCCACCGAGTGGAATGGTGTTTTGGCCATTTTTGCCTCAACACATTTCACACTTGTGATGTGAATCTATTTTAAAGTTAGGTAGTAATTCCAAGTTTACTAACCTTTTCAAAGTGTTAAAATTCACATGTCCTAATCTAACATGCCATAAATTTGAACACTCAAGCAAATAAGAAGAAACATTAATTTTATTGCTTTCAAAGTTTCGGAGTACATTCATTACATTCATCTTGAACAGTCCATTATCTAAGTACCCCTTCCCTATGAACTGTCCATTTTTCATAAATAAAAACTTTTGAGCCTCAAATACTAATCTAAACCCCGCTTGACCAACAACGATCCCGACACTAAGTTCTTTTGAATGTCCGAACATGAAGGACATCAATGAGGGTCGACTCCTTGCCGAGGTCATCTTCAGCACCACTTTGCCGAGACCGACAATTTCAGACGTTGCATGATTCCCAATGTATAACTTCCTTCCATTGATAGGAGTATACGTTGAGAACATGTCTTTGTCGGAGCATATGTGGCGTGTAGCACCTGTGTCCACCCACCATTCTCTCGGATTCTCCACCATGTAGCACTTGTTGCCTTCATACACAACAACCGAGAGATCAAGCTCGGACATATCAATTGGCATGGATTTGTCCTCGGTCACATGCACCTGGTTCCGATTGGCTTTCTTAGGAAGACGACAATCTTTAGCCTTGTGATTCGGCTTTCCACAGTTGAAGCAGTTCCCTTTGAACTTTTTAGTCTTCCCCTGTTTCTGATTATTCCCCGGGTGCTTTCTCTTCTTGCTAGCATTGGGCTCCACCAAGTTTGCATTTGCCTCCATAGGAAGCTTGCCAGACTTAATCTCAGACTTGCGATTGTCTTCTTCAATTCGCAATCTGACAATTAAGTCTTCAAGCCCCATCTCCTTCCGCTTATGCTTCGGTAATTTTTAAAATCCTTCCACGAGAGACGATATCTTCTCGATTATAGCGCTACTTGAAAGGATTCACTCACCACCATTCCTTCGCAATTATGTCGTGCGTAATTAATCGATCTCTTGAACCTGGCTGATCACCGTCTTGGTGTCAACCATCTTGAACTCAAGGAATTTGCCGATAACAAATTTCTTTGTGCCAAAGATCTTCCGTTTTATACTTCTTCCCTAAAGAGCTCCACGGCTCCTTAGCGATCTTTACCGAACAATACACATTATACAATGTGTTGTCCATCCATTGAGTATGTAGTTCCTAAGACAGAAGTCGCTTTGACTCCAAGCATCGAACGCCATTCTCTTCTCCTTATCTGTCTCCTCTTCCCCCACAGTTGGGGCATCCTCCGTAAGTAAACGAGCAAGGTTCAGTGTCGTAAGATAGAACAACATTTTCTATTGCCATCTTTTGAAGTCTGAACCCCCAAACTTCTCAGGTTTCTCTCCGTCTTTGGTCTTTGTCTTTGAATCAAGACGTCGAAGCCATTTGATATACACGAAAATCTCGTCTTAAACTGTTGGGAAAAACAGGTTGGTGTATACCGAATGGCTGAAAACAATTGAGTAGAGTAACGGTAAAATCGATATGTCGAGGCAAGAGTTGGACTCTTTCTCTTTAAGACAAGATTGCCCGCTCATGGTGCTTACGAATCCGGCAATCATTTCCCAAGATACAACGACAATCTACTTGCGATAGTTGCACTACAAATCGCAAGTACATCGAACGTTAAGATGTTTTTGAACTCTCTTGACAAAGTTATGCAGAAAAATGAAACAGGAAATTCGAATTTGATGTGTTGAAATGAATCAAATGGTTTATATAGAACTCCTAGTGTCTCTTGATGGTGCAACCCCTAGTCCGGATCGGTCGTGACCGTCGATCGCGCCCGTGGTTAACGATTGCGATCCGATGGTCCCGATCCCATCCGCTGAAGGAACACACCTATTAGCATACAACCCTTCACACTTTGACAATCAAGTCCATCCGGTGCCCCATCGTTAGCGAACAGACGCATCCAATCAGTGCCACGTGTCGCCACTCGCCACTCGGACGATTCCGCCAAGTCATCGCCACCGAGCCGCCCGCCACGTCACGAGCCACTGGGATCAACCCTGGTTCGATTTTCCAAAACTTTAAGGCTCCTCAAAGTTCCTCGCGACGATGCGTGCGTGCAAAGTGCACCCTCTAGAGCGCCAATGCGACTATGTGCAACGTCGCGGGCGGCCCGACTCGGAAGGTGCTCCGCACCGTCCTCGGTGCCTTTTGAGCTAGCCAAAGGCTAGTCAAAATTGACTTGATCCACTAGTGTGTTCCATAAGGAGTTCTACTTGATTACTCCTTATTAGTATTGAAGCTCTTTTATTAACTAGTCAAACATTTACTATGTTTCCTATGTGGGATATGGCTTTCCATATTCCCACCCTTTTATATTCCATGTATAAAAGCATTTTAAGTGGCCAACTTTAGGCATTTATTTCTCATTCACCCGATATTGGTTTTGAGAAATTCAAAATGCTAAACTCATCTACCCGCGACGTAGATGACGTTTATCTCATTTATTTCATACTTCAAATAAATGACCCCACTTAAATAATTGGTCAAAATCGGGTCAAAACCCAATTTATTAAAACCAATTCCAACAGCTACCACTAAAACAGGGGGGAACTTGTTTTAATGCCCAAATTTAAATTAGTTTTGATCTATCACTTATAATCGATCAATCATAATTGTAGAATTTAGTTGGGAGTAAATTTTAATTGAACTAAAAAATTTATGAAATAGACATATATTTGATACATGTATATACAAGGAGCAGGACAAATAATGCGGTCTGAAAGCCATTTGCGTGGTTCGAATTCTGAAAAAGCATTCATGATTTCTTTTGATGGCAATAGTTGATGATATATCATTCAATTTTCTCTAGTGGAATCAATATTGATTTTCTAGTTCATTCCAATAAATAAAAGTCGATGGATCGACCTTGTATTTCAGTGGTAGAAATTTGTATTTTTAGGGCAATTAATCTCGAGTTCGATCCCATATACTCTGCGTTCCCTCTCCTACTGTACCCTCTAAAAAAATCGACAACTTTCTTTCTCAAAGTATTTCATATTCCAACCTATTCTATTCCAATATGGAGATATTTTCTTCACCTACCGTATTATTAACCTTGTCAAATTTAAAGTTTTTTTAAATTATCCTTAAAAAAGCGATATAAAAAAAAAACTAAAATAAATTTCCTAAATATAGGCATCGATGGAAACTTCATGGAATTTGTATTAAGAATCAAACAAGTTTTGCAAGTATTAACAAACATTAGAGTTGTTCTGTTTGTCTATGTCTAAGTAACAATGTTCCTTGATGTTATCAATATTGTTTGAACACCACCGCACCATGACATGACTAAAATGAGTATGAGCCAAGTTTATTAGCTATACATATATATAGGCAAATTTGTAATTGATGTGGAAATTACCATTATAGCCTCGCTTTAGGTCGAATTGACCATCTTGACCTCGCCTCGGAAATTACCAAGATTCCCCAGGATCCGTGTCCTTTATATGCCCGCCCCAGCCCAAATGATCACCGCTCACCATCGATCGGGTGCCACGTGTCTGATGATCCGCATTACACGGTGAACAATACTATAAATACGCACGGAAATCAAGGTAAAAGGTAACTTGTCATTATTCTAAATTACCTCGCTCTTTAGCTTTCTAAGTACCTCAACTACCCGATTCGACTTAGGCATCGGAGGGCCTTAGCCGAGCCATCCCTGGCTAGCCTAACGTGCGTTCTGTTTCAGGTACCCTCGAACAAAGTACCTCACCTCGCTCTTTGGGGATCCTTGGCCAGGTCACCTCGTGGAATACACGTCACCTCGCTTCGTGGGTCCTTAGGTCAGGTACATCTGATTTACTTTCCTAAATCAGTTGGCGCCGTCTGTGGGAATTCGAGGTCTAGCTAAAGATGGAGGAAACACCGGGAAGATGTTGGAAACACCTAAGCATGCATCGAAGACACCTCGGGGGTCGTGGAGAACCCTCCCGAGAAACATCGCCAATTCGTTCGCTTCACTTCGGGGGACCCTCTGTGGTTCGGGAGGAGCAGATGATTCACATGAAAACTAGCGATTTTGAGAAAATGCTGGAAAAAATGTTGGAGGACAGAGAAAGGAAGGGCAAGAAGGCTATGGAGGCACCTCCTCAAGAATCTACTAGTGAGGGAAGGAAATGTGGAGAAGCGAAACGAAGCACCAGATGACTTGGAAGAGGTGGCTAGCTAAGTAGTTAGGCCACCGCGAGGCGACCAAAGGGAGGTCATAAGCGAACCGGTGAACAAGTCGGGGACATAAATGAACTGAGTGAGCAAATTGAGCACGTTACTCGACAACTAGATGACTTGAAGAGGAGGGGAGTTGTAACATCCGCGTTGCAGAAAAGGGGATCGCCATTTTCTCCCGAGATCCTAGTCGAGGTGGTCACGCCGAACTTCAAGCTTCCCGATCTCCCAAAATATGATGGGAATAGGGACCCTCAGGAACATCTCACCGCTTTCGACCACGTGATGCAACTATATGGGCAGTCGGATGCTATGAATGCTAGAATATTTATTACCACGCTGACGGGAAAGGCGCATGAATGGTTTATGGGATTACCTAGGGGAACTGTGGTTTCTTATGACCAGTTGGCTCGAAAGTTCTTGTACCAGTTCGCAAGCCAAAAGCGAGCTCGAAGGTCGACCTCACATTTGTTCACTATAAGACAAGGTGTGAAAGAATCACTCAGGGAGTTTATAAATCTGTTCAATGATGAAGCCTTGGAGGTGCAAGATATGCGGATTGATATGATGACTAATATCCTTATCCTCGGATTACAAAAAGGACCTTTAGCATCAGCACTCACTCACGAACCACCCGACGATAAGGAGCAGTTAATGGAGGTGACCCAAAAGTACATACAGGAGGAAGAGATGAATGCCCTGAAAGACCAAGAGTGGTCCCAAGCGGCTCAGGCTCCACACGAAGGGAGGGATCTTAGAGAGAGGCTTCGGTTTAGGGCCGAGAGAGGCCTAGACCGAGGTCCAGATCAAGATCGCCCTAGGATTGCGAGGCACAACAGATATACTCTGTTGAATGCGTCCAAGTCACGCCTAATGGCCATAGAGCGAACTGATATGTTAAGGTGGCCAAAAAAGATGAAGACAACCTCGGGTCGGAGAAACATGGATAAATATTGCCGCTTTCACAAGGACCATGGTCACGATACCGAGGACTGCATCCAATTGCGAGACGAGATTGAAAGGCTCATTCAGCAAGGATACCTACAAAATTTTGTATTGAAAGAAGAGTGAGGCGAAGGACCTAACCGGGACCCTAGGCGAAGATCACCGGCTCGCAAGTCGCGAAGCCGGTCGAGAGGTCGCCATGAGACCGGGCATAGGCGAGAACGCCCAAGGGAACGATCTAGGCCTAGGCAAAATCAGGAAGGAGATAACTTGCTCCGTAGGGGAGTTATACACATAATAGCAGGAGGTCCTAGTGGAGGTGACTCGCAGAGTGCGAGGAGAAAGCATGCGCGTAACCTCACTCATGACCCTAAAAGGAAGCTGAAAGTCATGAGTGTCCAAAACTCTACCCCTATTACGTTTGATGGTCGTGACCTTTCGGGGTCGAGCGGGTCAAAACGATCCAATGGTGATCACTATGGACATCGCCAACTTCATTTGTACAAAAAAGTCCTGGTGGACAATGGGAGCTCAAAAGACATATTATTTATGCATGTGTTGAGGAAGATGGAAATGGATGTAACCGCCTTACATCCATTGACACTCCACTGATGGGGTTCGAAGGAAGCGAAGTGGTTCCTCTAGAACCATTGATCTCCCCACCTCTAGGGATGGCAATGGGTATGATTCGGGTAGGATTCTATATCCTCCATCCCCATACCCATCGGATATTCTCGATACCCATCCCCATACCCATCGGATGATCGGGTATTCATACCCTACCCATACTCTCTTACCATTTACAATTGTATTTTTTTTCAAATTTAAGTTATTTCTTTTTTAAAGAGAAATTTGAGTTATTTAAATAAAGATATTGATATTTACTAAATTCTTAAGGAAACAATAAGGAAAAAAGAATACAAATAAGAATTAGCGAACTAAATATTATAAAAATATAGCAAAATATTAAAAAGGATTAGACAAAAGTGTTAGTGGATTTGTAGATTTTGGTTGAGACTTGGGAAAAAAAAATCTTTTTATTTAAATATAAATAAATAGAGTTGTATAAATAAAAAAACATATGTAAAATATTATAAATAAATATATATGTAGATATATTATATATATATAATATTATTATTTAATCGGGTATCGGGTAGGGTATGGGTAGGATGTACCTAGACCCACCTCCATACCCATACCCAAAAATACCCATACCCACGTGCCCATTTATTTAATCGGGTACAAAACTACCCTTCATACCCTCCTCCGTTAGGGTCGGGTGTCGAATCCTCCGTCGGGTTCGGAGGAAATTGCCATCCCTACCCACCTCGCTAGGTGAAGCGCCATGCCGAAAGACAATTATGATCAAGTACCTGGTGGTAGACGGCCCATTTGCTTATAATGTGATCATGGGACGACCCGGACTAAATCAGTTCCAAGCCGTGGTATCCACTTACCACTTGAAGATGAAGTTCCCTACAATAGGAGGAATAGGCGAAGTGCGAGGTGATCAGAAGACGGCTAGAGAATGCTATAACCTTTCTCTAAAAAAGAAGAAGGAAGGGAGAGAAGTGAGAACCATAAGGCAAATAACGCGTGAGGAAGAAGTTGGGTTGAGTAAGAAAGAAAAGGAGAAGGTCAAAAAAGCTAGGACGATGGCGGAGTATAGGGTCGAGCCAGCGGAGCAATACAAAGTGATTGAGCTCGAGCCAGGTGACCGGATAAGTTCACTAAAATAGGGTCCCAAATGGACTCGAAGCTAGAAGTGATGATGATTCAATTTCTCAAGGAGAACGTGGACATCTTCGCCTGGAAACCTTCGGATTTTCAGGGCATAGATCCCGAAGTGATGGTCCACCGACTGAATGTGGACCCATTAGCGAGGCCAGTGAAGCGAAAAAAGCGAAGCTTTGAAGCAAAAGAAACAAAATTATAGAAAACGAGGTGAACAAACTATTGGAAGCGGGATATGTTGTGGAGATTCAGTTCACGGAATGGTTGTCAAATGTAGTGGTAGTACCCAAAGCTAACAACAAATGGAGGATGTGCACAGACTTCACAGATCTGAATAAGGCATGTCCCAAGGATCCTTACCCCCTGCCTCGCATCGACCTCTTGGTGGACTCCACGGCAGATGTGCCTTGCTTAGCATGATGGATGCTTACCAAGGATATCACCAAATTTTTATGGCGGAGGAAGACAGAGATAAGACCTCGTTTGTGACGGAAAATGGAGTTTATTGTTACATGGTAATGCCTTTTGGTCTAAAGAATGCGGGAGCTACTTATCAGAGGTTAGTCAACCTCATGTTTAGAGAGAAAATTGGCAAATCAATGGAGGTGTATGTTGATGACATGTTGGTAAAGAGTGTGAAGGAAGAGGATCACCTTGAGCATTTGAGGGAGGCTTTCAAAATAATGCGAGCCTATGGTATGAAATTGAATCCAGCGAAGTGCACCTTCGGTGTGCGAGGTGGAAAATTTTTGGGCTTCATGGTGCATGAGAGGGGGATCGAAGCGAACCCAGAAAATATAAAAGCTATAATGGAAATGAGCTCACCTAGAACAGTCAATGAAGTGCAACAACTTACGGGAAAGATCGCCTCGTTGAACAGGTTCATTTCGAGGTCAGCTGATCGCAACCTCCTTTTTTCAACACTTTGCGAAACATGAAGAATTTTCAATGGACGGAGGAATGTGAGAAGGCGTTCGAAGATTTGAAAAGATACCTTATGTCTCCACCCTTGTTGTCCAAACCCAAAAGAGGAGAAGCTCTATTTTTATACCTAGCCATCTCGAAGCGAGCCGTGAGCTCGGTGTTGGCAAGGGACGAGGAAGGAGTTCATCCCCCAATTTACTATGTGAGCAAGTTATTACAGAGTCGAAGAAAGGTATCTAGAGACGAAAAGCTAGCTCTAGCCTTGGTAGTATCAGCCAGGAAGTTGCGACCTTACTTCCAATCCCATCAAATCATTGTCCTCACAAATCAACCGCTGAGACAAGTGTTAGAAAAACCAGAGCTATCAGGTCGCTTAGTGAAATGGTCCGTGGAGTTAGGGGAATTTGACATTAAGTATCAAAGCAAAACAGCAATAAAGGCTCAAGTTCTGGCCGACTTCGTTAACGAAGCAAGTGGGTCGGAGATGGAGATTCAAAAGGAGGAAGTGACGTGGGTCAGCACATGTGGATGGGTCGGCGGTGGCTACGGGAGGCGGAGTCGAGATCTTGTTGCGAAAACCTAATTCTTTCGAGGTCGAAGTGGCACTTCGCCTCGAGTTCGAAGTGACAAATAACGAGGCTGAATATGAAGCTCTGTTGGCAGGTTTAAAAATGGCGCAGAAGTGCAATGTGAAGAGGTTGATAGCCTACACCGACTTTCAGTTGGTGGCAATGCAGGTTGAAGGGTCATTTGAAGCCAAGGATCGATCCATGGCTAACTATTTGGAGAAAGCGAAACGGTTGATGGAAAAGTTCGAATTTTTTCAACTGCATCAGGTCCCAAGAAATGAAAATGAGCGAGCTGATGCTTTAGCTCACTTCAGAGTGCGATGAAGTGGGAATAGCTCGAGGAAAGTGATCGTGTTAGTGGCGACGCAACCGGACTCGCTAGCGGAGGAAGGTCCCATCGAGCAGTACCCAAGCGAGGAGTTAGTTTGTCCAATCGACACCCCGATAGATTGGATGGAAGAATTGAAAAATTTCCTAGAAAAGGGAACCTTACCGTTGGACCCGATAAAAGCTAGAAGGATTCAAGTTAGAGCATCTCGGTTCCAAATGATAGACAATGAGATGTATAAAAGATCAATTGGAGGACCGTTGCTAAAGTGCCTCGGACCGGAAAAGGGCGATGTATGTGATGAGGGAAATTCATGAGGGCAACTGTGGTAACCATTCAGGAGGTAAGGCGCTCGCCCAGAAGGTGATACGGCAAGGTTACTTTTGGCCGACTTTAGCAAAGGATGCAATGGAGTTTGTCAAAAAGTGTGCGAAGTGTCAGTTTCATGCGAACCTAACTCATCAGCCGACGACCCAGTTGGAAACGATCCCCATTGCTTGCCCTTTTGATCAATGGGGAATTGATATCTTGGGTCCATTTCCAATGGCTAAAGCTCAAAAGAAGTTCATTATTGTGGCAGTAGAATATTTCTCTAAGTGGATTGAGGCCGAGGCAGTGGCTAGGATAACAGAAACCGAGGTCATGAATTTTTGTGGAAAAATATCGCATGTAGATACGGGGCACCTAGAATTTTAATTTCAGATAATGGTACTCAATTCCAAGGAAAGAATGTCAGAGAATGGTGTGAAGAATATAAAGTCAAGCAAAATTTCACAGCTGTTGGGAACCCTCAAGCAAATGGGCAGACCGAGGTTGCAAATAGAATTATACTACAACACTTAAAAATGAGGCTAGAGGAAGCGAAGTCATATTGGGTGGACGAGCTACCTGGAGTTCTTTGGGCATATCGAACGACCCCGCGGACTTCGATGGGGGGAGACGCCTTTTAGCTTAGTGTATGGGTCAGGAGCGATTGTACCAGTGGAAATTGGAGAAACTTCACTTAGGGTCACTCACTACGATCCTGAGAACAATAGCGAAGCTAGAGAACTTGAGCTCGAGCTCATTGAAGAAAAGCGAGATAAAGCGTACATTCAGATTCAAGCTGCTAAGGGAAGGATGAAAAATGCGTACAATAAAAGGGTTCAGGAGCGAAGCTTTCAGGTAGGGGATCTAGTACTCAAAAAAGTGGAAGTTTCCAAGCATGTTGGGAAGTTGGAGGCAAATTGGGAAGGACCTTTTAAAGTGACTGAGGTGCTGAAGAGGGGAACATATAGGCTCGAAAATATGCAAGGGAAGGAGCTCCCAAGGCCCTGGAACATTCACAACTTAAGGAGGTTCTATGCTTGATGTTGCATACTTAGTTTATTTCATGTACTTAGCTTAATTCTGGAAGCAATGGAGTTATGTTAAAAACTCTCTTTAATGAAAGAACGTGAGATATCACTTGCAATGTTTACTTCTTCGCAAACACATTTGTTTAGTATTTCAGGATCGAAAGCAAACCATTCAAGATTCGTAGGCTCCCAAGATAAGCCCCCTAAAAGGCAAGCAGGCCCAAGACGATCCCAAGAGGGATCTAGGCCATAAGCACCCTTTTAGGCTGGCAAAGCCCACAATGGTCCCAACCAAGGGACCTAGGTTCGCAATTAAGCCCCCTAAAAGGCTAGCAGGCCCAAGACGATCCCAAGAAGGATCTAGGCCATAAGCACCCTTTTAGGCTGGCAAAGCCCACAATGGTCCCAACCAAGGGACCTAGGCTATAAATTAAGCCCCCTAAAAGTCTAGCAGCCCAAGACGATCCCAAGAAGGATCTAGGCCATAAGCACCCTTTTAGTCGGGCAAAAGCCCACAATGGTCCCAACCAGGACCTAGGCTCGCAAATTAAGCCCCCTAAAAGGCTAGCAGGCCCAAGACGATCCCAAGAAGGATCTAGGCCATAAGCACCCTTTTAGGCTGGCAAAGCCCACAATGGTCCCAACCAAGGGACCTAGGCTCGCAAATTAAGCCCCCTAAAAGGCTAGCAGGCCCAAGACGATCCCAAGAAGGATCTAGGCCATAAGCACCCTTTTAGGCTGGCAAAGCCCACAATGGTCTCAACCAAGGGACCTAGGCTCATTTTAAGCCCCCTAAAAGGCTAGCGGCCCAAGACGATCTCGCGAGGGATCTAGGCCATAAACACCCTTTTAGGAAAGCCTAATGGTCCCAAGGACCTATGATTGCAAATTAAGCCCCCTAAAAGGCTAGCAGGCCCAAGACGATCTCACGAGGGATCTAGGCCATAAGCACCCTTTTAGGCTGGCAAAGCCCGCAATGGTCGCAAGGGACCTAGGCTCGCCCAGAGACTTAGGCTCGCAAATGAACCTAGGCTAAGAAGCTACATAAGCTCGCTCAGAGACCTAGGCTCGCAAATGAACCTAGGCTAAGAAGTTGCCTAGGCTGGCAAAGCCCACAATGGTTCCAAGCAAGGGACCTAGGCTCGCTCAGAGACCCAGGTTCGCAAATGAACCTAGGCTCGCTCAATGGACTTAGGTTCGCCAAAAAAAAAAAAAAGCAAAGCGAAGCAAAGTGCATGCAACATATAAAAGCGAAGTGTAGTACATCAAAGTGACACACAGAAATAAGCGAAGTAAGGTAGAAGCAATAAACAAAAGCAAAGTGAAAGTTAGACTACATTGCAAGGTGATGAAGTTTACATGAAATAAGAATACATCATCTCATACGTAGCAAATTTACATGTCCCTAAGATGCTAGAAGAGGCTTAACGACCTCGGTGAACTCATCGACCTCCTCAACTTCGTCAATGATCTCTACGTCGTTTGAAGTGCCAACCTCACCTTCACCTTCGAAGACATCCGCCCCGGGTCGCCCTCAAGGGGTCCGACTTCTCGGGGTTGAAATCGGCCTTGAAGGCGCCTTTTTAATCCCCGCTCACGACATCACTCAAAACCGTCAAAAAGATATACCACGACTCGCTCGGCTATGAGTTTCTCGCACGAGGAGGATCAAGGAAGGATTGAACTCCAGCGAGGCGGGACGAAGCTAGCGAAGCCCTATACTTTTCAGAGGTGGGATATTCTTCGAGACCTCACTTACGACCCCTCTCAAAAGACTCTGCCACCTCCTTGGCATGAAGCTTCTCACGAGTAGTGAGCTCGTTTTGGGACGAGGTGAGCTGGGTCTTTAGATCGTTCACCTCCTTGAGAAGCTCGGCTCGGGCCTCCTCGATGGCTTTTGCCTTATCCGCCTCGGCAGTTCGGAGCTTCGCATGGACCTCACTCAGCTGATTGACGTACACTTCGTTTTGGTGCCTCCAGTCGGCACCTCGAAGGGCCATTTGATGCAAAGCAAGCGCGAAAGTCGCAAAAGGAAAAAGCGAAATAAATGACAAAAAGCTAAGTAAAAGAAACGAAGAAATAGAGTTGCACAATTTAAAATAAGCCACATACCGACATGATACCATGGCCGCGAGCTCTTCGATGCGAGTAAAGTCGATGGTCATTAAGGCGAATCGATCGGCATGAAAGGGTAGTGTAGTTGTAAAATTCAAAGGAGTCTTCTCCAGGTTCGTTTCGAGGACCGAGCTTGGCATGAGCCGATATTCCAAAGAGGGAACGGTGCGAGGCATGGAGAGCTCGCGAGCTCGAGGCATAAGTTCGGGAGCCTTCTCACGAGCCGCAAGTTCTTTGGGCCTAAAGATGAGACTCACTACGATTTAACCACATCATCATCCGATCCACTGTCGGAAGGTTCGCATCGGTGGGATCGCTTGCGTCTTGAGCCCGCATCCCGGGGGAGGCATCCATTGAGTCAGACGAACTCCTAGCCTTGCGAGTTTTAGTCTTTTTCTGGGCAGAGCCTTCGGCCACAACCTTCCCTTTATCTTCCTTCGACTTGCTACCCGAGGCCTTGCTGGTTTTCTTTGAGGGCACCTCGGGAGCGGGGTCGACGGCTACCGTGACGACGGGGGCCGAAGCCATGACTACGCCCAATGGCAGCTCGGGTAGCAAGATCTCTTGGCGAGCTCGCTTATGCGAGCCAAGCGCTCTTTATTCTTGGCAAGGGCCTTGTCGAGTACAAACAAATCGGATCGCTATATCTACATAAATAAGCAATAACATCAGTACGAGAATGATAAGTGAGCCAACAAAATAGAGAGAAATAAATTACCAAGTGTTAGAGTTTCGTGGCGAGGAGCGGGGCTAAGGCCGACGAGGGATAGAACGTCTTCGGTAATGAGGTCGCAAGCCTCATACCAATTTTGGGTCAACCTAGATACGAAGTCGGCCCCCCAAGAAACAGGAGGTAAGCCTCGAAGGCGAGGCTGGCTCAATTTCCAATCTGAAGGTAAGTCCCAAGGATTTTCAATAGGGGCTCGAATGAATATGAACCTCTCTTTCCAAGGCCACACCGAGGAAGGAACCCGATGCAAAAACTTTCGGTTAGTTCGAGGTGAGATGTAAAAGAAGCCGGAGTTAGTAGTGGTGGTAGAAGAATTGATGGCATATAGTTCGCAAAAGTGAGAAAGCGAGGCGGCCTCGCCAAGTGCTTCATCAAGATGATAAAACCTACGATGTGACGATAGGAATTTGGGACAAGTTGAGCGGGGCAAACATCGAGCCCTCTTAGAATGTCAGCAACGGGGCGAGCCAAAGGAAATCTAAGACCCGCCTCGAGGCTAGCGAGGTGAAAAGCTAAGCAGCGAGGTGGTGGTTTATCTATCCTATCACTAGTAGTAGGAATTATGATTCAGTATGAAGCGGGAATGAAGAAGTTTTTCCTAATGGTGTCTAAATCATGAACGGAGACTCGGGACCTAAGTAAAGCCCGGGGAGCGACGTGTTCCAGTCGTCCCAAAAGGGTGGCCTCGCGATACCCTATCTTGAGAGGGGGAATATGGGTCGCCCGCTAGTAGAAGTAGAGAGGAAGAGCTCGAGACGAGCTAGAATCGGACGATCCCGATTTCAAGACGATCCGGAGTTTGACCGCGAATTAGAAGGTCGTGTAGAAGGAGGAGGGGTCGCCATAAATGATTAAGAAAATTTAAAGTAGAGAGAAAAGAGAACCCACCTCTATGTCAAGTGAAGTGGAGGAGCACGAAGTCAAGATCCTGGGTCGTGGCGAGCTTGAGCAACAGGCAATCCAGGGTAAAAAGTGTAAAAAGTGAAGGTTTTTAAGACCATCTTATATATATAGAGAAGGGAAAATCAACGGTCTCGATTGAAAGGCTATTCAAATTCAACTACCGGATGGAAGGGTCTTTTTCGAATCACGGGCTTAGATTCCGTGTCGCTTGAATTCGAGGACTCAGATCGAGTCACTTTAGCAATAAATTACTAAAGTAATCGGGAGTAAATGATGTGAAATTACCATTATAGCCTCGCCTAGGTCGAATTGACCATCTTGACCTTGCCTCGCCGGAAATTACCAAGATGCCCCCAGGATCCGCGACTTTTTATATGGGTCCCGACCCGACCCAAATGTCCGGTCGGGTCGCCGCGCGAGCCGCTCACCGTCGATCGGTGCCACGTGTCTTGATCCGCATTACACGGTGAATAGTCTATAAATACGACACGAAATCAAGATAAAAGGTAACTTTTCATTATTCTAAATTATCTCGCGTTTTAACTTTCTAAGTACCTCAACTACATGATTCGACTTAGGCATCGGAGGGCCTTAGGTCTGGAGCCATCCCTCGGCTTCCTAACGTGCGTTCTGCTTTCAGTACCCTCGAACAAAGTACCTCACCTCGCTCTTTGGGGATCCTTGACCAGGTCACCTCGTGGAATACACGTCACCTCGCTTCGTGGGTCCTTAGGTCAGGTACATCTGATTTACTTTCCAAAATTAGTAATTTTTATCATACACTATACTCGGGTAACAAAATGATTTAAAATTCAAATATTGCAAAGAATTTTGTAATTTAAGAAAAAAACTCGCAAATTGAGTCATTTTTTCATTGAAACTAGAAGTTGTACGGAAAAACTCATGTGTTCACGTTCCCAAGACCATTTTGGTTTTTCGTCCAATTGTTCAATATCGGGCGAAAAATGAGTCAATTAGTGACTTTTTTAAATTTAATAGAGGTTTTTTTTTTATAAAACAAAACATATAAGATTAAATTTTACCACAATTTTGCATAGATATATACATACCTACACACATATATATGATGTGTTGTGAGACAAAAGGTGAGAAAAACTAAAATGCAGTGAATTAATATTTGGCAATTGTCTGATCAAAGAAGGTGATAGACTCCAAACAAAACTAAAACATACCATCAAGTTTGGCCAACTCGAGTTTGTTTTTGTTGCCCACACATTTTATTTTTTTGGTTTTGGTTGTGACTTGTGACATCACTTGGCCAAATTTTAGTTGAGTTGGCGAGATTAATGGGTAATTGAAACTTCTTGATCAAATAAAAATATTGAAAATTTATTTTTATTAAATTTATATAAAAAATGAATTAACACACATCATTGTTAGTATATATACATTTTTTAGGGACGTAATAAGTTTTATTTGTGACGAGAAAATTTCTCTCATTACTTTATTTTCGAGGTGGTATGTCTGATGCATTAAACATTGATTTTGGGCCAAATTGAATTTCGAGTCATACATTTCATAACAAGGGAGTGAATATTGCAGATTTTTCATATCTTGCTTTAAATTGTACACTAATTAATTAGTTGCACATTATAAGGACCAAAACCCTTCAATAATTTTTGTTTTAGTACATACAAGTTATGAACCTAGTAAACAAAAGCTACCTAAAACAAAAAATGCTCACTATAGTATGATCCAAAGAGATGCTTTCTTCTAAGAGAATATACTGTGGGTGTATGTTTTACTTAGATTTGCATACAATACACGCGCCCCGAGTGTGATTGTGTGTGAATACCATAAATTTGCATACAATACATACCAATAGTTGTTCGCATGGAGTACTCCTACATATGTAGTATGGATAAAAGCCTATAGTACAACAAAATGACATATACAAGTTGCATAAAATTAAAGTTAGGGATAATTACAAAAATACCCTTAAAGTTTGGGCTAACTACAAAAAAACCCAGAGTTATTTGAGAATTACAAAAAACCCATTGAGGTTTGATTCCGTCATACATTTTTTCCGGTGATTTTCGAAAATATTGCAAAAAAAACCCTTGACATTTACAAAAATATTACAATTACCCCCATAAGACAAAAAGAAACCTGAAGGGGTTTTTTGTAATTTTGAAACATGTCCGGGTTTTTTTGTAAATTAACCCAAATCTCAGGGATGTTTTTGTAATTAACTCTAAAAGTTATCAACCTAATAAACAAGAAAGCTGGCTATAGTACAACAAAATAAATGACATATACAAGTTGCAATATTAAATCTGATTTTCTTATATATATGTACAAACACAACTTAGCAATGATCAGTGTATGTTGTGAGAAGGTATAGAAAGAGTAGGTGGGAAATTATGTACCTATCCCTTTTGCTTTGGGTGTGTCCTTAAAGCCTAGACATGAATGACTCAATAAAACAATATTGAATGATCCATTCCCGTATTAATTCATAATTCTTAGATGTTGAATACAAAGACTTTTAATGTTTAATGTCTTCAATGTTGTTTTCTTCTTCTTCTTTTTCCCAGAGGCCACACGAAATTTCCTAAGCGATGACTCGAACCCGTGTTCTTTTAATTACACCTCATTTGACGATTAATCAAAACGAATTGCGTGTTAAGCTTTTAGTGATGTGTTCATTCAATATTGTATCAAACCAAAAAGAGGTGATCGAGTTCAAATCCTCATCACACCCACGAAAAATATTTCACTTGCTAGATTTCATAAATATTCCGTCCGCATGTTAAGGGCATGTTAGAGTTATTAAATATTAAATGATTTATATTTCTAATAGCTTAAGATTTTAGATAATGTGGTTATCCCAATATAATAGTACTGTTACAAATTTTTGAAACCCGCAATATCATTCCAAATCAACTTTTGTTCTACTTTCTTGTTTCACGCTCGTATTTTATTGTACATATGCACGTCAAATATATATTTACAAGGAAAAGATATATCAAGTTCGAATTTGCCCCTACACAATTTGGTCGAGTCTATGCAACAATGGTTTCTCTAGCGATTTACTTGGTGGTGTGGTTTCAAACTACCTTATTGCGTCAAAACATGAAGATTTACCCAATATGTACCCCAAGAGTTGTGGCAGGGTTTCCACGTCAAAAAAAAAAAATAAATAAATTTATGATATGTATGTATCTGAAAATAAAACTTAAAATAGAAAATGATCCAAACCGATCATATCCTCCACAAAGGCTCCTATGAGCAAGAATTTCTTCTTATCCAATGAATCAATACATCCCTCCAAACACAGTGAAATATGGAATAGGTAATAGGATGAGACAACAAAGATGGTCAATTTTGTTGCCATAAATCCGTGGGTATTCCCTGCGGAAACCCTTACATATATCTGGCCCAGGACCACAGTCATCTACAGAACTCCCTGTTAAAGGGCCCACTGTTATTCGGCCCAATCTATTAAGTCCATATGTTTTCAAGATATTCTGATACAAATTCAAACGTGTGCTCTAAATTTAGTCACACCCCACGAACCAATTCACTCACCAACCCTACAATATTCATTATGCATTCATTTAATTTATACCCTCCAATCCAAACCCACCCTCCCAATTCCCAAATACCCTTCATATATCCTTGTTTCAAAATTATTTGATATATTCCAGTAAATCTAAACCCCAGCTCAAGATGATCATTAATTCGACTCAATAATGTATTTTTTCTTGATTATGGGTTTTGAGTGAAATTAGAGTGTGGGAAATTTAATTGAAAAGATTTATTGTTTCATCTAGATAGCAATAACGACCAATTATATCATTGATAGATAGCAATAGCAATGCCAATTTAATTATCAATCCACAATTGAAAATAACGACAGCAGTAGCAATAATAATTTATCGCTAATAATATATATTAGACAAGAATAATAATTATTTTGCCACAATAATAATTTCTATAAGCCTAATAGTGATAACAGATAATTAACAATTAGTTTTTAAGTTGTCACTATTGACAGATTAAATGTGTAATATTTCAGTTGTCACTAATATTATCTACTGACTACTAATGCATACATATAATGAAAAGAAAGTTATCATTCAAATCGTCGGTAAATTTCAATTTAACTTAAATATAATCTTTAACACTATTTAATTTATTAGAATCTCTATTATGAGGCCTTTCAAAAAAAGAAAAGGAAAAATCTCTATTATGAGGGGAAAATGCTGTCTCCAAGCCTATTCTAAAACTTGGGCCCGATTTCAGACGGGCCTACTCTCAGACTGGCTGTACGTAAGTAGTGTGGGCCCAATCTCTGATATATGGGAACACATCATAACAGAGGAGGAGAAGAAAATGCCTTGTAATCAGTTGCCTGGATCTGGTTGTCATGTGTTCTCATATACAACCATATTTTTTGCAAGTCGCTAGTTTTGCCACGTCCACGCCCCAAACACCACTCATTTTTTTTTCCTTTTTAAAATAAAGCTTTAAAATGAAACAAAAAAATTATCTATTTTCTAAGAGGTAGTGTACATTGGGATCTAACTAACGGTTAGACGATTCCACCTAATGGATCTACCCGACCCACAAACCCAAATGACAAATAAAGCTTTCAAATATAACAAAAAATATATATTTTCTAAGAGGTAGTCTCATGTTAGACGATCTAACGGTTAGACGATTCCAGTCTAACGTATTTACCCAACCCACAAACCCAACGACTCAGCCACAGTGACCTAACGGAATGTCTAAGACCTTTTAGGGGACCTACTACTACTGTTTAGTGGGACTATTAAATTATTAAAAAACTAATACTTTTTACTGAATTATCAAAAATCTTTCAGGCGAAAAACTAATATTTTTCAGATGAACTACTAATACGTTTCACAAGGACGACTTATACTTTTGACGAAAAAAACTATTACTTTTTAGGGGGGACTATTAAATATTTTCAAGTGAAACACATACTAATAATTTTCAGATGAAAACCTAATACTTATCTGTGATACTATATCACCGTCCAATATTACAAACTAATACTTTCAAGTGAACTATATAATAATACTTTTCAAAAGGACTACTAATACCCAAGGGCGGAACTACCCTGAAGCTCTGGGGGGCCTTGCCCCCCCCCCCCCAAATTTTCATTTTTTAAACTTATACCCCCTGAACTTTTCATCTTATACACTTATATATATGTGTATATGTATATATATGTATCAATATATGTATATGTAGTATTTTAGTGTTTTAGTATTTTTATCTCCAACCCAAATTATTGATCAATAATATTTAGGGATAATTACAAAAACACCCCTGAGATTTAAGCTAATTACAAAAAAACCCAACGATGTTTCAAAATTACAAAAAATTCCTTGAGGCTAGATTATATCCTGTATTTTCTCCCGTCTTAAGCCACAAACCATTTCAAAAATCCCATGATATTTCTAGAAATCTTACAATTAGCCCCTTAAATTTAAGACATTGTCAAACCTAAGGGGGCTTTTTGTAATTTTGAAATACCTTTGGATTTTTCTATAATTAGCCCAAACCTCAGGGGGTCTTTTATAATTATCCCTAATATTTATTGTAAATCATACAAGCCAATGATTATTATCTTTAAGTTTGAATAAACTATTGTGTGGATCTTGATATGTATATCATACTATTTAAAATTATGGAGTATACATCTTGAGTAGAATTTAGTTAACTACGAATATTGATGCCATTTTTTGATATAATATAATATATTTAAATATAATTATCATATATATATATATATGGTTGATAATTCATTCTTCAACTGCTAGCTCTCGAGTATCTCTACTCAAAACTTGTGATATTAATACTATTTGTACTCATCTCAAACTCTATTAAAATATTATATATATTACTCCTATCCCAAACCTGGAAAAAGTTACTCGTACCTTCCCATTAGGATCCGAACATGTGTAAGTATTCGTGTCTACCGATTCTTGTCACCCCAAGTTGGCCCCCCTCAGTTGTAAATCATGGGTCCGCCCCTGAGAATACCAGTCCTTGGATGTTACAAAAATGTCATTGTTAATATTATAAAATTACCACCAAATAAATTTTGGAATCCGTTTAATGGATTTTGGCTCGTTAGACTGTCTGATTTGAGTTTTTGTCATTTTCTAATACTCGAATTAATGATATCGTTTCAAGGGGAAAAAAGAACATGTCAATAGTTTCATTTTGTTTTATTTATGGTCACTCGCAAATTATATATCATCATGTGATATCGTGGACCATTGTGAACACGAGCATAAACGTGCATGAATGTGATATGGGTCTTTTGAATTGATCGATCATATATAGAGAACGAGTTCAATGAATGAAATTACCTAAATTTGTATTCATTACCTAAATATTAATATATATATATATATATATATATATATATGTTATATATGAAATGAGTTCGATTAATCCATAAAAGAGAAAAAATATATATTAAAAATGGTAGCTTTGATGCATGAATTAATATATTTGTACAAAAGGGAAAATAATTTTTTCAGTCCCGTAACTTGGAGTACTTGGAGATTTAGTCTGGCCTCTAAGTAGTCACTTTTAAATTTTTGCCCAACATTTTTATAAAAGCTGGACATTTAGTCTTATTTTGACCAGAATTGTGTAATTTTACCGTAATTGCTAACTAGGACCCATGGGTGCTGATGTGTCTAAGAAACTTAGGGATTTTAGTGATTTGACGCAAATTTGTCACATCAAATTACCAAAAATTGACACAAAATTTGGGAATTTTAATGTTTTCGTGGAAATTTTTGCGTCAAATCACCAAAATCACCAATTTTTTGACATGTTTTGCACATGACCGGTCATAGTCAGCAAAATCTGGTAAAATTGCACAATTTCGGTCAAAATATGACTAAATGTCCAAACTTTTAATTAAAAGATGTTGGACTAAAATTTAAATGTAAGAGCAAGTCTCTTGTGAGACGGTCTCACGGATCTAAATCCGTGAGACGGACCTCCTAAGGGCTCCGTCTTGAGAACATGAACCATGAAAATAAATTTAAAAATAATAATGAACCATGAAGAAACAAAAATAAACCCTAAAAACATGAACCATGAAGAATAAACCCGAAAAATAAAAATAAACCCAAAAATTAAAAAATAAACCCTAAAAAAAACTAAAAATCCTAAAAACCCAAATCAATTAAAAATAAACCCAAGAAACAAAATAAACCCTAAAAAACAAATATAAACCCTAAGAAAAATAAAATCTGAAAAAAAAAACCTTTAAAACTTTGTGTAAGGGCTCCGTCTCACGCAAGTTTTTGCCTAAATGTAACTAATTAGAAAACCAAATCTCAAAATAGTTCAAGTTACAGGACCAAAGAAATTATTTTCCCATGTCCAAAAATATAACCCATTTGGTGGGGGTAGACCAAAAACGGGCCAAGAGAGTGGATGGCTCGCCATCTTGGCGGGCCAAGAAAGCTTCAACCCAACCCAACCCACCTTGGGTTGCGGGTCAGGCGGGCCGGCCCACCATAAATTTTTTTAAAAAAATCAATGAGAATTTTATTTATTTTTTTACCATCTAATTATCTTTTTCTTTATGCAAATAAAAATTAGTTATATTATAGTTTATAAAAAATAAAAGGAAATTTAATTTGATTACAAGATATAATTGTTTAGGAATGAGAAACTGCAATATTACACGCATGGTATGATTGGGTGAATTAGGAGAGGCTAAATTTTAAGTTCGATTAAAAGATAATTACTTATATATTTTGAATCAACACTTCTTATTTCAAACTTAATTATGTTATATCCTCTTCATAAAACAACTAAAGTTTTCTACAGCTTTTCTTCCGTTTCATCTACAACTTTCGGGCCAATTTCTGGCTACATTCATTACTTTGCAAGTTTGCATATACTTAAACATAGTATATATACACCACTGACTATGTACATGAGTTAATGAAAGTGTTTATTCAAGACTATGAAATTATACTTTGAAATAATTTAATTATTAAATAATTTTAATATTTATATTTAAAAAAATAAATTAAATATTGTAGCAGCCCGCGGGCTGGCCCGCCCCGCCGCAGGCCAACCCACCTCAACCTGCGACCCGCCGCGGGACAGCCCGTTTAGGCCCACCTCTTAGCGGGCCTATAAATCAACAACCCAACCCCTACCTTTTTTGGGGCGGGCGGGCCGACCCGGTGGACCTAGCCCATTTTGACAGCTCTAGGTGGGGGCAATGCGTGTTGATCCATATCACTGGTAAATCATATTTCTAAGTATAATTTAGCATGTTTTCTAAGAAAAGAACAATAATGCTAACATATAATATGAATTAAGAGATTTAGTGAGTTGAGTAAATAATTGACTGATTGACATTACAGAATTAATCTCTCAATTCTTTCTTTGGATGTTTACAATTTGCATACTTTTTGTAGTCTAAAACTAAAATTATTGATTCGCATTTAATTTATTATTGTAATAATATAATTAATCTTTCAATTAAAAAATAAAATAAAACAAATATCAGATGTCCAAATACGATAATCAACTTTCCGCGGTAGGAGCAACACACAATTTTGTCATCAATTTTTGTGAAAATCATTCTATATAAAGAAATCTTGTTGTAATCATGTTTTAGGATAAAAATTTAGGGCTTTAGCCAAACAGACCAAACCACCAAAGTACAACAAAACAAAAAAGAAAGTGCATATCTAAAAAGGATAAAAGGAAAGGAACTATAGTTATTTGGTTAAAATTATTTCGAAGACCTATAAGATGCTTTTAGAGTTTATAAAATATTAAATTTTATTTTAAAATTAAATTATTGAGTATCTGGATAAAATAAGATGATGAAAGCTTGTAATTAAAATTGTCAAAATTAAAGAGCTTGTTAAAAATTAGATCCCACTTAAAAATATATTTAATCCTTTTTGGAGCTTGTAAGCTCTTAAACAATTTGTTTTTAATGTTATAAGCTAAAAAAATTATCGAACACTTTTTAGAGCTTATAAGCTCGGGCAGACATCCTCTTAATACTATCTATAAAGTGTTTGATTTTTTTCAAAAATATACAAAAGATAAAAACAATAGATATTACGTTAAGTGTTCAATATTATTTATAGAGTCTATCGGACTTTTGGCCACTTCTCTATAGTAAAAGTATTTTTAGCCATTTTTGAGTTCAAATGTCCATTTACCTTTTTTTTTTTTTTTTTTAAATTTATGAAGATCGGTCCATTTCTCGGTGCATCGAGTTTCTTGAGGTACCAAGAAATGTACCGCATCAATTTTTTGGAAAATGGCCAAATACCTCACTAGAGAATATAAGAAGGGTATGACCATCAGTGTTTAGTCAAAATGGCTAAAAATATGTTTTTGAAAATCATGACTATTTTTCATTTTCACAAAACATAAGTGGCCAATTTGGTCTATTACCACTTATTTATATATTGGGATGCACTAGAATGATGTAATTAAATTCCGGAAAAGCTCAACTTTAGCATTTTATAGTTTGAACTTTGAGCATCAACCTATGATAGACAACTAAGTTTTACATATACTAACAAAAATTCCCAAGGAAGAAGCATAGAAAGATCTTTGTCAAAGTCACATGGGAAGTTGACATATTAATTAATTGGGCTGTGAACCCTAAAATATTTGATTTTCAAAAATATGGGCCTAGTGGGTTTTATTTGGACCATGACAACAAGGTCCTTGCTATCAAGCCATTATTAATGTTTATCAATGCATGAAAAAGAGTTGGTAGTTGAATCTAGATACTAATTTTAATTTTTTTTCAGTCCAATTAACCCACTAAAATTCCCAAGAAATGAACGAAAAACAAAAAACAAACATATATACTAAAATTATTAACTAATAAGTGAATGAAAACCTATAAGTTTATAACGAGCATGGCCTAATTTATATAACTTGACTTAATTAGGACAAGCGACAAGGCGTCGGTAAGACATTATTATTATTATTAATGTCATTATCATCGTCTTTGTGACTTAATTTTTGAAAGATGTATAATTTTAATTGTTTGTTTATTTCTTTTCTTGGCATTATCCAGCAATGTGAATAAATTCTTAACAGGGATTGAATGTGATAGGGGAAGGAATGTCATGGCAATAGTTGTTCTCTAATGGGTTCCAACAGTAATTCAATTCAGATCCATGTCAATATTTTCTGGTACCAAAATGGACTCTGACCTATTTTGGACCACCTCAGTCATTTTCATCATCGGCCCAGAAAATGTCATTTTTTAATTCGGCCCTCGCCTTTTCAATTTTCATAAAAACAACAACAACAAACTAGCGCTTAATCCCACTACGTGCTTTATATACGGATCATATCGCGCCATCGTTTTACGGTCA
This sequence comes from Rehmannia glutinosa, assembly GCA_016081115.2. Taxonomy (NCBI): domain Eukaryota; kingdom Viridiplantae; phylum Streptophyta; class Magnoliopsida; order Lamiales; family Orobanchaceae; genus Rehmannia; species Rehmannia glutinosa. The sequence continues at coordinate 370,432 of JABTTQ020000671.1, read as the reverse complement.
TAAGCCATATTTTCGTTTATTTCTAGGTATAACATGTCATGTTTAATAGCTTCTTTCCAAGTCTTTTTAGGCTCTACCTCTTCCTCTCTTTTGATTTGTGTGAGTGATTCTCTACCTTCTAAACGCCGCACGTGCATCTAAAGGTATCCTATAAACATGTCCAAACCATCTTAATCGTGTTTCTCTAATTTTCTCGTCTATTGGTGCTACTCCCACTTTGTTTCGAATGTGTTCATTTCTTATTCTATCTAATCTAGTGTGTCCCACATCCATCTTAGCATTCTCATCTCTCGCTACCCTCATTTTTTGTTCGTGTTCATATTTAGTCGCCCAACATTACGCTCCATAAAGCATTGCGGGCCTTATGGCCGTTTTATAAAATTTTCCTTTCAATTTTAATGGTATTTTATGGTCACAAAGGATAGAAGATGCACTCCTCCATTTATTCCAACCGCTTTGCCTGGATCCTATGTGTGACATCTTTATTGATTTCTCCGTTCTCTTCAATTATAGATCCTAAGTATTTAAAACTCTTTGTTATACTCACTTCATGTCCATCAATTTTAACATTCGTCTCATTGTTCCTTGTTGTTTTTACTAAAGTGGTATTCCATGTATTCTGTTTTAGCCCTACTTATAGTAAAACCTTTCACTACAACATAAATGACATTAGGTAACACATTTTTGTAGCACTTTTTACATAAGGTACATATGTAACACATGTTTGTAACACTTTTTACATTACAATATTTATGTAACACTTTTGTAGCACTTTATCAATATGTAACACTTATATGTAACACTTTTATATAAGTAACACTTTTTAAGTATCACTTATTTTGGTTATTTCTTTTGTAACGCAAATATGTAACACTCTTATCAATTAGTAACGCTTATATGTAACACTTTTATATAAGTAACACTTTTTAAGTATCACTTTGATTTTGTTATTTATTTTGTAACGCAAATAGGTATCACTTTATTTAAGAAGCACTCCTGGCAACAATATATTTTATTGATTGTAACACTTTTTAAGCTATATTTTAGTAACACAAAATTATATAACTATCATTAAATCATGTCAAAGATTTATTTAATTAATTGATGTCACCAGTAAAAATTGTAGACATCATGTACTTTGTTTTTTTAACTGAATTTGTGTTTACTTTTTACAAAGTATTTTAGTTTTGCTTTTATTATTTTATTTTTTATGAAGGCAATTAATTTCGTCTTAATACCAACGGAAAATGTGCATGTATATAATATATTATTATTATTTATTTAATTTTTACTAATGGAGACCAATTTTATCGTTAACCTTTTTTTTTTTACTTTTTTAAAAAAAATTACCAATGAAAATTGATGTTGCTTAGGTAATTACTTAGGAATTTTTTCCGTAAATTATTATTTCGTTATTTTCTTTATTATTTAATTTTTTTACTTTTAGAAATTTTTTATCTGCAGGTAAATTAATTTTATATTTTTATATATTTTTATTTTTATCAATTGAATATTTATTAGTCGATAAATGTATCTTATATATTTTTATATTTTTAATTTGTTGTGTCATTTAATATATACTATAATATGATTTTCAAACTATATACTATCAATATAAAACTTGATATATACAGTGTATAATATAATTTAATACATATATTATAAAATATAATCTTTATTATATAAAATATATTATATATACATATAATATATATGTGTTTGTGTGTATGTGTATATATAAAACAAAGCAAAAGTTGTAATAAGAATCAACTTAGCTTAGTGGCAAATTGCTACTTCCATACATAACAGTCGTGTGTTCGAATCTACTTGGTGGCAAAAAATAGTATTTCTACGAAGTGCTACAAAAAAAGTGTTACATAAGATTCATATGTAACACTTTAGAAGTATTTTTTAATGTGTTACAAATATAAAAAGTGTTACAAAAAAGTGTTACATAAGATTCATATGTAACACTTTAGAAAATTTTGCTTCAAAGTGTTACCAATAGAAAAAACTTAATGTAACACTTAGAAAAAGTGTTATAAAAAGCTAATAAAAGTGATACCTTTGACTATAGGTAAAGACGAAGAAATCGCAGCGCCATAAAAAAGTGCTACCTATTGTCTATAGTAACATTTTATGGCCATTAGGTAACATTTTTCGAGTGTTACCTAATGTTATTTATGTTGTAGTGTTTTGATTCTAGTGCTTCTCTCAAACTTCCAATTTTGCATTTACTCCTTCCCTTGTTTCATCAATTAAAACTATATCGTCCGCAAATAACATACATTCGGGGATGGAGTTTTGTAAGTGTTTAGTGATTTCATCAATTATTAGGATAAAAAGGTATAAAGCTTAGAGCGGATCCTCGATGCAAACCTATAGTGTTTGGGAATTCACTAGATATTCCCGTTGGTGTCCTCGATACATGTTGTTATACCATCATACATATCTTTTATGGCATCTATGTAGCTATTTTTATTCCTCTTTTTCCAATACGCGCCACATTATATCACGGTTGACTCTATCGTATGCCTTTTCAAGATCAATAAAAACCATATGTAAATCTTGTTTTCTCTCATTATATTGTTCACATAATCGTCTAATTAAGTGTATAGCTTCAATTGTGGATCTTCCTGGCATGAAGCCAAATTGATTATCTAATATACTAGTTTCATTTCTTATTCTTGCTTCTATAACTCTTTCCCATAGTTTCATTGTATGACTTATTAATTTAATTCCCCGTAATTTGCACAATTTTGTATATCCCCTTTGTTTTTATATATAGGTATCAATATACTTTTTCTCCATTCATCGTGCATTTTCTTAGTTTTTAGAATAACATTAAATAATTTAGTAAGCCATGATATTCCAACTCCATCTAAACATTTCCACGTTGCTCAATTGGTATATCACCTGTGCCAACTGCTTTGCCGCTTTTCATTTTGTTTAGTGCTTTTTTTGTTTCATGAAGTTGAATTCTACGATAAAAAGTACGGTTTCTATTCGATTGATTGGCCTAGTTCCCTAATGTGACTTCATTCCTCTTCGGTTCATTAAAAAGATTATTGAAATACCTCCTCCATCGATCTTTTATGTCCTCGTCTTCCACTAAAATGTTTTCATTCTCATCTTTTATGCATTTAATTTGGGTTAGATCTCTTGTTTGTTTTTCTCTAAATTTTGCTATTTTATATATATCTTTCTCTCATTCTTTAGTATCTAGTTTCTTATAGAAATCTTCATATGCCTTGGTTTTTGCTTCATATATTGCTCTTCTTACTTCTTTTTTGACGTCTTTATATCTTTTAAGGTTTTTTTCGTTTTTACAGAATACAATACTTTGTAACTAGTTCGTTTTTCCTTTACCTTTTCTTGGATTTCTTGATTCCACCACAATGACTCTTTATTCCATTTATTACCATTTGACACCCCTAATGTTTCTTTTGCGATCTTTTTCATTTGAGTAGTTACATAGTTCCATGTTTCATCGGCTTTGTCTTCCACTTTCCAATCAATGGTTTCTACTAGAGATTTGACAAAACTATCTCTTTTTTTCTATATTCTTTAAGTTCCACCACTTAATTCTCGATATGTTAATTTTCTTTCTCTTTAAGTGTATGTTAATAAGTTTGATATCCAAAAGTAGTAGTCTATGTTGGGTGGTAAGACTTTCTCCGGGTATTACTTTGCAATTTTTGCATATTTTTCTGTTTTTGTGTGTGTGTATATATAGTTGCTGATTTATATTCTAACAGATTATCTCCGCATATGTCTTTAATTATGATTATCAATTGTTTTTAGAAGTTGATGTTATATGTATTCTGTTTACTAATAAATTTGACCTATTTGAGGGCTTTTTAATTTTTAAATATTTATAACACTCAAATTAATCTATGTGGAAATTTCAACTCTATGAAAATATTAGGATACATTTAATATTATTTCGATACTTTCCTAGACAAATGATAATGTTTGGAACAATTTATTTTCTCAAAAAAAGTGTGTATATAATATATATATATATATATATATATATTATTCTTCGCCAAAAAAAAAACAAAAAAAAAAAACGAGCCAGATCAAATTGATAACAAAAGTGAAAAAGAAAAAGAAAAAAATGGCACTCTAAACAAGGAAAAAATGTGTAGCAAGGAGCAACTAATGGGAACAGTTCGTGGAAGGGATATTTAACAGACATTTCAAACTTGAAGATAATGTGTAGGTGTGCGTAGCTATTAATTTAGGTATTAATTTAATGTCTATGTTTCATACATTATAATTATAACAGTTTCCAAGTAAGTTCAGACAAAAACATATAGACAGATCATTCAAGATTTTCATAAAAGTTAAACGCAAATTTAAGAGTGGCGAGTGAGATTTCGGGAAGAGGCGTTTTTTTTTTCTTTCTTTAATTTATATTCATTTTATTCTAATTTTGTCGTCTCATTTTTTACTTGAACAAAATCATAAATGGGGAAAAAATGAAAAAAAGAAAATGTATAGATATCTTCCATCAAAAGTAGTTTGTAGTAATTGACATTTTAAAGAAGTGCTATGTATAGAAAATTGTATAGACTCTTTAGACATATTAAAAAGATATATCGGCATTAACTGATTTGGGATATATAATAAGAATTTATTGTATATACAGTTTTTTTTTCCCCAAATGATAGACTTATATTAAAAACAACTCAAAGAAACTTACAATCACAAATCGTAGCCACTGGCTAAGTTTCAACTAGGCTCTTACACTAGCCAAGAGGAGAATTGGCTAAACCAATTCAAATCCATTTCACCTTCTATTGCTAGCAAGGCTAATCTATTACAAAAATTTTTACCAACTCTATCGAGAACTTGGAACTCAAAAGAATCAAAGAGATAACCAAGTAAATAGATGTCTTCGGCTATGGTGGCCTCTCTTGAATCAAAATCAACTTGATTATTGAGTTTGTCCACCATATCCTTGTTATCTATCTTGAATGAAAGAAACTTTTACCCCTATTGAGAAGCCAAATTTTGTGCATGTCTAATCCCTAAGAGAGCTGCTTCCACTGGATTTCTATAGAAATCCCTAAAAATAGCCCAAGCTCTTAGGATACCTCATATATCAAACCTCCGACACCCCAAGTACGTATCTCTTATTTGAGATCCGATGTAAAATATAAAATAGTACCAAATATGAGCGATAAAATAACTCACATATTTACGTAAATATCAGTAGATCAAATATTCCTATATTCAATGGAATTTTCAATCTACGTACCCTGGATCAAACTCATCTACAAGTCTTTTTTCTTATTAAACCACGAACACTAACTATGGTGATACTCCAAGAGACAAAACCTAGAGGTAGGGGTGGCCAAATGGAATCAAACCGTGTTCTAAACTAGAACTGGAACCGAAATCGTGTAGGTTGATTCCGGTTCTGGTTCCTTGGTCTCAAAAATCGTTGAACATGTGGTTTTAACCATCGGTTAGAACCGTCAATGGAACCGTGGTGGAACCGGCTTCAAGGTTAAAATCAACAATTTTATTTTTATTTAGTAAAATATATTAGAAGAAATGTTAAATGTTTATTATGATGTTTTATATTCGTTACAACATGAGACACATTTTAAACCCAATGTTGTAAGCGAACTACATAAATTCTCATTCTTCTATACTATAATATTATATATGACGGTTTAATAATATTAAATACAAAACTCAACTGAATATTAAGTCCACGTCTTTTTTTTTTTTTAGTAGCTGAAATTGATAAACCAATTAAAAAAAATAAAAATTATCAAAAGAGAAACAAACGATTTCGGTTAAAACCAAAACCGAAACCATGGAGGAATCAAATTCCAAACCGAAACCGAAATTGTCGGTTCTGGTTCCTCCAAAATGAGGAAGCGGAACCAAATGATTTTGGAACCGAGCCACCTGGTTCCAAAATCATGGCCACCCCTACCTGAGAGGCAAATTATAGGAGAGAGCGTGTTTTCTATTTTTCGAATCGATATCCGATACCAATATTGATATCAAAATTCAAAATATATCTCAATCTCCATCTAAATTGAGTCTTAATTGATTGGAGAGAACTCCAAACTTTTTTCGATATGGATGCAACTTCTAAGTGTTTGCAACACTTTTGTTTTTCTGCCGAAAGTGATTTATTGTGCGAAGCAACAAGTAGTTGAAAATAAGAAGTTGACGATTTGCAAATAGAAACCGAAAAGTGATTAAGTTAAGTGAGGATATTTGGTGGATAAGTTGTAAAAGAAAATTTTTCGTGTGTGTGAAAGCCAAACTAGAAGTAAAATCGAAATCTAAAGTACAACTTCCTATCTTTAGATTCTCGTTAAATGAAGTAGTGTCATTAGCTAAATTTAATATTTGCAAACCGTAAAAAGTGATTTATGAGAATTATTTCTTTAATGTTTGCAGACACTCCCTTAATTGCACTAATACAAAATATAGGGGCAAATTTTTAAGTACCCACTATGGATAGTGGGTACTCTTTTCTACCCACCAAGATAACAAAACTCTTTTCTACCCAAACCTGGCGAAATTGCCCCTTCTTTAAGTTGGTGTTTTATGAATTTTGAATTTTGAAACCGATGCAATTAATGCTTTCCTTGAAAATCGTGTACACTTCCCCCCAAATACACACACCTATGTATAAAATCGTATACTCATATCGTGCCTTATTTAAAATTGGGCACGAATATTGGGCACGATATCGTGCCTAATTTTAACTGAGGCACGATATATCGTGCCTTATTTAAAATTGGGCATGAATATCAGGCACAATATCGCGTCCAATTTTTATTTGGCGGCGATATCGCATCAATATATAAGCGATATCGCCTAATTTTTACCGAGGCACGATATCATGCCAATATAGGGCACGATATATCGTGCCTAATTTTTACCGAGGCACGATATCATGCCATATAGGGCACGATATATCGTGCCTAATTTTTACTTGAGGCACGATATTGTGCTTGTGTTCAATATAGACACGATATATCGTGCACAAAGCATCTTAGATTCAAATTTCAATTCTAAATATTAAAATATAAAAAAACGATAATTTGTTTAAAAACAAAAAAGAATCAAAAATATGAAAATGGTTTTTAAAAAAAAATACACACTTTTTCGAAAATATTTTCCATTTTTTCGAGAATATTTTCCATTTTTTTAAAGTATCTTGAAATTATAAAATAATAAAAACTAAAATTATTTTCAATTTTTTTTATAATAAACGATTTTACAAAAATCGATTTTGTTTTAAAAAACTAAAACTTGTGTTAAAAATCAAAATAAAGAAAGTATATTAATGTGAGAGAGAAATATGTGAGAGATAAAGTATCAAGGGTATTTGGATAAAAAAACCAAAAAAGTGGATAGAAAACTTAGTTTTTATCTCACATGTTATAAAAGTTTTTGTTCTATCCTAAGTGGGTAGTTCCCACCATTTGCTCCAAAATATACTATTAATTCAAATAAATCGCTGTCAGCCCTACACTTGACACACGCACACACACTACTCATAGTAAATTAAAGCAATAATAGTTGCCAAAACTTTGCATAAACACAATACATAATCAATAAAAGAATTTTATTGGTAAGGGGAAAAAGAACCTTGAAAAAACCAAACAAACATTGTAACACAAGGGCGATTCACCTAATCTTTTTAGAGCCCCAAATTGATTTTCTATGCTTGCATGTTTATCCACCACCCAATCAATCCTGGATTTTGTCCTCTTTGAAAACTCTTCAACTTTCTACACTCACAAACAAGTAATATTTATAGTAGCACTAGTATCTTCACTTTGATTTTATCTCTATCCCACAACTGTCACATAATCTCTCAGGATGGATAGTCATGGATTACTAGTTATAAAGGCTTCAATGAAGACAATCAATATAGGATCTCACAACCTTGGCTTGATCATACCTAACTTGATTAAACTTCTTTCTTTATTATATATCTGTATACGACATTATTGAAAATGTATGCCGACATATAATTGGATAAAAAGCTTCAGCTTCATAATAAGTAACACAGTCACACACTGTATGTAATTGGAAGTCTAACATTCCTTTTGAGTTGTATCTTTCACGCAATTAATGAAAGATTTTGTACAAATATACCCTGGGAATGAAAATACGTTTTCAAGTGCTAAACCCGATTTTCCTTTTATATCTGTTTTTCTTTATTTTCAGTTTTCTATTTTATTTCTAGAATCGATGACAGCTTGTCACTGTCCATTGGATGAGTTGGTTAGGATTATTCCTTCACGTGGTTTGTGCGTTTCTCGATGTAATGTATAAAACCTCTCGAGCTGAATTAATGAAGATTGGATTGTTTATTGCTCAAGATGAGCTTATATGAAAACCTCCATTAATATTCTTTACATGGTATCTAGAGCATAGGTATTCATGGCGACACTGGAAAATAAATCCGTCCGTCGATCACCTTCGGGAATGCTTGGCCCCTGTTCAATGTTGAAGATTCTTCTGGTTCGAAAACCAAAAGTGATGACACCACACATGATGACCCACTGCACCTGCATAGCTCGGATCATCCCGGAGCCACCCTTGTTACTACTCCCCTTACAGGTAACAATTACCTTTCATGGAGCCGCTCGATGTCGATTGCTTTAGGTGCTAAAACTAAACTAGGCTTCATTAATGGAAAAATCCCTTCCCCTGAAATTGATTCTCCCATGTATGAAAAATGGAAGAAAGTGGACTGTATGGTTATTTCATGGATTTTAAACTCCATTTCAAAGGATATTGTTGATGCTTTTATATATCTTTTTAAAACCGAGCTTTGGAGTGATATTCTTGAGAGAGATTTGGGGAGTGTAATGGTCCTCTACTTTTTCAATTGAAGAAGGAGATTTCGAACTTAAAATAAGGAAATCTGAGTATTGTTGTGTACTTCACCAAGCTGAAGAAACTTTGGGATGAACTGAGTTGTTTATCCCCTCTACCTGCTTGTACATGTGGCAACAGTAAATTGTTATCTGAAAAAGAGATGAATGATAGGCTGATGCAGTTCTTAATGGGCTTAAATGACTCCTATGAGCATGTGAGAAACCAGATATTGATTATGGATCCTCTTCCTAGTATTAACAAGGCGTACTCTATGTTTCTCACTGTGGAGAAGCAGAGGACTGTGCAGTTGAGTATATCTGATACGTTGGACAATTCAGCTATGATGAGCAAGACCATTGTCCATACTCATGACAATTCCAGCAGAGGAGGGTACAATAATTCGATGGGTAACAGGAATAAGGGAAAATTCAGGATGACTAAAGAAGAAAGAGCTAAATTGAAGTGTGATCATTGTCGTGGTGCGGACATGAAATGAGCGAGTGTTTTAAATTGCATGGATATCCCGATTGGTTTAAAAGGTTGAGGATCAAAAGAACAAGCATACCCTGTAAACATGGGCTGATTCTCGGGCTCATAAACCACCATCGATCTTGATTCCAAGACTTGCGATGTCGAAGTGACCAATTTAATACAATAGGAGTTTGCCAAGCTTCTTTCAGGGAAAACGATGGGAAATTCCTATGACAACACAAAACAGTTTTGCTCATTTTGCGATTTTGGCTTTGGTAAGCCAAGACCCTCACTACTCATTATGCATTATCTTTAGGCGAGAATTTAGACTTCGGAACTTGGATTTTGGATACTGGAGCTAGTAGACATATGTGTTCCAATCCTTCACTTCTCACCCACATCACTCCTATATTTCCTCATGTCACGTGTCTTCCCGGATGGATCCACCAAGAATGTTACACACACTACTCTCTAACACCACCGCATCTCAATGATGTACTTGTTGTGCCAAGTTTCAGATATAACCTACTTTCTATTGCACAATTGACAAAACACTCTAATCTCAAGTGCACATTCTTTCCTAACCACTGTGTTTTTCAGGACCTAACTAGTGACAAAGTGCTGGCTATTGGCAAGCTACATGGACGGCTGTATCTCCTGCAACATGATCTCTCTAGTATTACTTCATGTTCTTCCAATATTTCCACTGTATCCCCCCGTACTTTATGTAATAGCAGTTTTGACCTCTGGCATCAAAGGCTTGGACATGCTTCTCCTCATTTGCTGCAACACCTTGAATTTTTAAAACCTTTATGTACCTCCACTGTTTACAAAGATTTGCAATCATGTGATATCTGTCACAAGTCCAAACAACATAGGCTTGTTTTTCCACATAGTGCTATCCATACTACTGCTGTTTTTGAGTTGATCCATGTTGATATTTGGGGTCCATATAAGGCTGATTGCATTACTGATACACCTTTCTTATTAAATGTGGTGGATGATTTTAGTAGAGCCACTTGACTTTTCTTATGGCTCACAAAAGCCAAACACCCCAAATTGCCGTTAAACACCTTCTTCACTATGCTCCACACACAGTTTGATAAGAAAGTTAAAACCCTTAGGAGTGACAATGGCTCTGAATTCCTTAGCCAAGAATGTCAGCGCATTTTTCACGCTCATGGAATTATCCACCAAAAATCTTGTGTGTATACCCCTCAACAAAATGGGGTCGTTGAGAGGAAACATAGGCACTTTTCTCAATATAGCCGGGCACTTATGTTCCAATCTCAAGCCCTTCCACTCTTTGGCCTTACTCTATCCTCGACCGCCACATATATCACAAACCGACTACCACACTCTTCCTTAAATTGGAAAACACCCTTTGAGATTCTCTACAATAAACTCCCGGATTATAAAAACTTAAAGCCCTTTGGTTGTTTGAGCTATGCCACCAATCTTACACCTCATAAATCCAAGTTTGAAAAAAGAGCACACAAATGCATTTTTATTGGTTATGTTCCGGCCAAAAAGGCTATAGACTCTATGACTTGGACTCTCATAGTATTCATGTCTCTAGGGATGTCCTCTTTGTTGAGTCTTCTTTTCCTTGTCATCATCTGACCCCTGATCCACCTAATACTCCTCTGCCTTTTGTTCCTTCCCTTGATGATAGCCCTTCTTATCCTGAACCACCTTTGCCTCCCACCGATCCATCTTCCGCCCCGTTTCTCCTCACCAAGAAGTACTAGAGAGGTCCGGCTGCATGGTGGGATGATTTTGTCACCAACTCAGTCCAAGATAGCTTGCCAATGCACACTAGTGGTCCCAAACAGCTCCAGCCCTCTCTCCCTAATACCTTTCCTTATGTTTCTTCCTCTTCATTCAATCCTACATATTTGTCTTTTCTAGCTAAAGTTGACAATTTGCAAGAACCTAGGTCTTATTCTCAGGCTAAGGATGATGCTAGATGGGTGCAAGCCATGAACCAAGAGCTGCAGGCTCTTGAACAGAATCATACTTGGGTATTGACCGAGTTGCCACATGGGAAGAAGGCAATTGGCAACAAATGGGTGTACTAAATTAAAATGCTTCCAGATGGTAGTATTGAGCGGTTCAAAGCCCGGCTTGTAGCCAAAGGATATGATCAAATTCAGGGGATTGATTACAATGAAAATTTCTCTCGATTGCAAAATCCGTTACTGATGAGATTTCTCATTGCATTGGCATCGAGAAACATTGGTCATTGCACCAACTAGACATCAATAACGCTTTCTCCATGGGCATCTCAATGAGGAGGTTTACATGACAAGATTTTTGAGGGGTTTACAAAAGCCAAACCAGTCAAGTTTGTGCTGCTTAAAAAGAGTCTCTATGGACTCAAACAAGCTTCAAGAGAGTGGAATGCTGAATTTTGCTCAAAATTAATTCAATATGGTTTTGTTCAATCTAGTCATGACCACTGCCTTTTCACAAAATCCCATGATAATTCTTTTTTGGCTTTGCTTGTGTATGTCGATGATGTTCTCATTACAGGTTCTAATGATTCCGAAATTGCCAGCTTGAAGTCTTATTTGGATGATATGTTCACCATTAAAGACCTGGGATTTGCAAAATATTTTTTAGGGGTGGAAATTGCTAGAAATGCTGAGGGCACTTATTTGAACCAAAGGAAGTATGTCCTTGATATTCTTAGAGATGCAGGCTTGACTGAGTGTAAATCTGTCCCAACTCCTTTCCCCCCGGGTATACATTTGGTCAGCGATGGCGGCACTCCACTCCCTAATCCGGACAGATACAGACGACTCATTGGTAGACTTCTCTACCTTAACTTCACACGCCCTGATCTTACCTTTGCAGTTCAGCAACTTAGTCAGTTTGTTGGTTGTCCATACTCCTCTCATTGGGAGACAGCTTTACATGTTCTTCGATACCTGAAGGGTTGCCCATCTCTTGGTTTTTTCTACTCTGCTTCTAACACTTGCACACTTACTGCCTACAGTGACTCGGATTGGGGATCATGTCCTGATACAAGGAAATCGCTTACTGGTTATTGTATTTTTTATGGAACCTCTCTCATTTCTTGGAAGACCAAGAAACAGTAGATCTTGTCTCGCTCGTAAATGCCGCCGGCCGAATATCGGGCCCTTGAGCTACCGCTTTGTGAGCTTCAATGGCTTTCCTACATTGCTCTTGACTTCAAGCTTAGCATTCCTCAGCCTATTGACCTCTGGTGTGACAACCAAGCGGCTATGCATATCGTTGTTAATCCCGTCTTTCACGAACGTACCAAACATCTGGATATTGACTGTCATATAGTTCGCAATTTGTTCAAAGTCGGTTTCATTCTTCGTCATGTCCGTTCTCTTTCACCAATTGGCCGACATATTTACTAAATCTCTTGGGGGCTCACAGTTTCATCTCTTCTTTTAATCCAAGTTTGGCTTACACGATTTTCACCGAGCCAAACTTGAGGGGGTGTACAAATATACCCGGGAATGAAAATACGTTTTCAAGTGCTAAACCCGATTTTCCTTTTATATCTGTTTTTCTTTATTTTCGCTTTTCTATTTTATTTCTAGAATCGGATGACGCTTGTCACTGCTCCATCCATTGGATGAGTTGGTTAGATTATTCCTTCACGTGGTTTGTGCGTTTCTCGATGTAATGTATAAAACCTCTCCAGTTTGAATTAATGAAGATTGGATTGCTTATTGCTCAAGATGAGCTTATATGAAAACCTCCATTAATATTCTTTACTGATTTTTCATTTTTCTTTTCCCTGGATCGGACCATCAATCCAAACTCGATCAATTTAATTTTTTTTTTGAAAAGTTGTAATATATTTTTATGAAATTTTATTTTGAGGAAATATGGTTGTAGGTATCTTTAATATTATTTTTTTAAAATATATATTTTTAACATGTTTTAAAATTATATAACAGATCTAGTGGGTAAAAACTCTCAAACCGAATTGAATTTGAATTTGGGATATGTTTGGGTCCGAGTCCTCGAAACCTTGCACTATAAAAATATGGGCTTTTGCGACGAAGGTATTAGTGACAACACAATTTGTATTTGGATGGGGAGATTTGTATTTGAGGTGGGGATTTGGGGAAATTAATAACTTCAAATGACTCTGTGCATGGTGGATTTGAAATCTATCATAATGATTCAAAAATTAGCTCAAAATATGAGTGTTATTAAAATTTGCGATGTGATTTATATAATTTGGAAAATCGAAAAACCGAATTACTGAGAATTACAAGAACTAACTTCAATAACTAAAATTATAGAAAATGAATAAACATAAATGGCCCGAATCGTGTGTTCAACACACTATCCTTAAAATAAATTCGTCCCCTATTCTCGACGCCTATTGCCCAGATAAGACGGAAAAAACCGGATTACCCGAATACCCGACGAATCAAGAAACTCCCCGAAAATATTACCAAAATATGCATGAGGCCAAGAGAAATATAAAAACAATATGCAGAGATTTTCAAGAGTGCAGATGATGAGTGTGTTTAGATTACTGGAAAATTCAACTATTTATAGAGCTGGAAAATTAAACATGTTGCTGTTACACAGCAAGTCAAACCTAGCAATAACAAATATTATTGTTACAAAATAATTTGCAGGTTATAGGAATTAATAATAAGCTGTTACAGATTTTTATTTAAATTCAAAATAAAATCTGTTATATTACAGATTTTAAAATTCGAAATTAAAAATAAATCTGCAAAACATAGGCTAGACTATGTGGTTCGTAGCCAAACTGAACCGTGATTTGCATCCCCTTGCGGGCGCGTGTAGAGAGAGCCTCTATGCAATATAATCTTATACCTTATTAAAAGACGACATTATATAAACTAGTCAACAAAGTCTTTGTTTTCCTATGTTTTGTTAGGCAAACTCATTTTTTCAAAGAAAAAACCCATACTGGTTTCTCCTTTTAAATTAATTCCCATACTCTACTTTAAGTATTAATTTCTCTTTTATCCAAACACCATTTTGGACAAACAAACACTCGATTTTAATGTTATCATGGAGTAGAACAATAATCTACTTTTACTATTGTCATTAGACAATCGAGGTCCCGAGAAAATTGCACCGCAAATGTGCAATTTCCTTCACTTTTCCAACAATAAGTATATTACTCCAAGAAAACGCATATCTTTCAAACTCAAAAGCAAAACTCAGTAGCTTTGCTGCTGATATAAGGTGTTTGGGCCTAAAATCCCATCGTTTATTCCTGTTTCTAGATTTGTTTAGGTTTTTTTCTTCCTTTAATACTATTTTAGGCCTTTTTATTGGGTTGGTAATAAAGTGTTATTTCTTTCAAAGATTTTTGGTCTTTCATTTATAATTATCTCGTCCCGTGTCACATAACATTCTAACCAGCCTTAAAATGGTTTCAAAATATAGAAGGAAATATTTATATAGACTATAATTGATCCCAATTGAATTGTTTGAGCTAGTGATAATTAAATGAAAGTTGATTAATTCAAATGGTACCACAAAGGCGCGTGTTAGATGGGAAAAATAAAGAAGGTGGTGAGGTCCATTTTTCATGGTGTATAAGGACTATAAGGTAATTTATAGTAATTAAGAAGACATTCCAAGGCAATGAGTGGGATGATGAGCCCCCACCGCGGTGGATCCATTGTCCCATCTTCAACCAACATATGGAATAATTATAATTGTGCCCCAAGATTCTCATATACTGCATTTGTGGGACTCACAACACTAAACTAGATTAATTGCTAATCGCCTTCCTATTAGTTTATATAATTTTTTATTACCGAATTGATGTGAGATGTCTCCTCTAAGTGGGGTAATCAAGAGGATTATCATGCATTAATGCTAGATCTGGATGGATCATCAGTTGACCACTAATGACGGTTTTACTATTTTTTTAATCTTCTTATTATTATTATTTTTTTTTTTAAAAAAAAATCTTCTTATTTTTGGTTTTTATAGCTGGTAACTATGTGAAATTAATCAGCAAGTTAAGGTCAATATAAAAATATTTAATACTGTCAATTCAAGCGGCTATCTTTTCTTTATTTTATTTTGTTTTTTTTTTCTTAAACAAAGAATCCCATGCCTTGACAATGTTTTTACCTTCTGAGCAGAAGTTTTTGGAATCATAGGATTGATTATTTTGTAACATTAGTATTATTAATGTTGATGTTGATGTAAAGTGGATATCACTCCGAGTTAAATAATTGAGTCTAACAATTTAAGTTTACAAGTCCAACTCCAAAAGTCAAGGTAGTTTTAACGGTTGGTGAACTAACCCTGTCAAACACACATACAATATTAGGGGGTCCTTAAAGTTGTCTCAGGGATGCCTATCCAATGCTTAAGTCAACGACGGTAGGAAAAAAAATCAGTGCATAGGAAAGTAATTGAGTAAGATTAATTGAACTTACTTACAAACGAATTTGGACGAAAAATTTATACCTAGGATGATGAGTCTCGTGGGTCTAATATGATAGAGTGGGCTTCAAGGGCTCAAATAATGATGGAGCCTCATTGACTAAAAATAATGAATTGGATCTCATGGACTGCTTAATAATGAATTGAGCCAATTAATAATATCCAGATCCAATAATTAATACTCATTAGTAAATAATTAAATAATATCAGGATTAAATAAAATAAATGTAATTTCGATTTAATTTGCACCATCATATATAAATCTAACTAATGTTCAACTATATGGGGTAAAAAAAATTATGACTTATAATTACATGAGAAATATTAATTGTTGATAACCAACGTCATTCCTTGCTTTGGTTATGCTTTGTAGTAATAGTTTCTTCCTTTCCTCTCATGTTCATCTATAAATAGGGCACTTTATTTGTTGATTGTCACATCAATTTCACAAATCATAAATATGCCTCGCGACATTCCACACTCAATTTGTAAGTCTTTCAGTTAAATAGGATTAGTTCAATATTATATTAAAATAATTATGTTTTGTCTTTGCTAAAAAATGTTAAAAAAAACTCCTATGTAGACCTTTTTATTATCATTTTCCAATCTCTTCTCTTTCAAGAATTACATAGTCTCTTAGATTGTATTTGGATTGAAGAGTTTGAATTTGATGAAAATAATTGATCAAGCAAAGGTTTCAAATATCTCATCTAATCGAATTTTAAACCAAGCCATCACAATAACTCAAAAATAGCTTAAAACACTCTGTCAAAAAAAAAAAAGAGGCATAAAGCTATTATGCTTTCCAAAAAATCTATAAATTTCATTCATAATGCTATAGGACAAACAATATAACATGTATATAGTTAGCATAGCTAGACATATGGAAAATAATTACTAAGAAAAATGTAAGAAAATATGAAGAGATTCTCTGGTAAGTCCAAAATAGTTGTTATATTATTACACACTTACAAATTAGAGCTGCCAATGGGCTGGGTCGGGCCAGCCAAAGCCCGAGCCCGACAGGCTTTTGCGAATTTTTGGGCCGGGTTGAGGCCGATTTTGGTCGGACCACGAAATTGTCTGGCCCAACCCAGCCCATGCATACATTCTATGCAGAAAAAAATTGAGCCGGCCCGAAAAAGTCGGGCTAGCCCAGCCCGTCGGGCCGAGCCAAATAGACCCGACTTTTTCCGGGGCTAAAAAACTACAGCCCAGCCCAGCCCAAACCTCGGGCCGGGCTGGATTTTGCCACCTCTATTACTAATCAATTCAAAATATTTATATTATTATTGAAGACAATGCTGCCACCACACCTGATCAGATTAAGAGATGGACTGGATGTGTCATCTGATGTGGCCTAAACTTCCCAACAAATATGCTTTCAATCAGAAAGAAATTACTTTTCATTTAATTTGGCAGACATTAACTGCAATCTAAGTCTGCAAAACACATACTCTTTACCTTAAAGAAAATTTAATAAGCAGCACCTTTTAAGCTAATTTCCTTATAAATACTCTAGATGTGGGGAGGATTAATTTTTCCAGTTTCGTAATTAAATAAAGATCATGAATTTTATACCTAACACATTGATTGTATTTATTCATGACCACTGTGGTCCAGTGTCAACCTGATGATTTCTCCACTATAAATACATATATTTGCATATATTTTTGGGGGTACTGATTTAATTTGGACCACCCCCAAAACAATACTAAACTCAAACTCAAAGGTTATTGTAGAAGAAAGAAGAGTAGAAGACTACAAAAGTAAACTCAAATAAGGGTCTCTATCTTTCTCTTCTTTTTCAATTTTCAAGTTAATGAATAGGTATTCAATTTTGTTGATTTGCCAAAAGGGAAAAAAAAAAAAACTGTATTTGTTTTTTATGTGATTTTGACTCCACCAAATTCCAAAAAGACGAAGTAGATTGTTTATCTTTTGGGAGTCCTTTTTGGACAATATATTAGGAAAAAAAGGGGATGGACGGGGTACGTAGATGAGGTCTTTCGTTCCAAAAGAGTATTTCATCTCCTACATCATTGCATGTTGGGGTGATTACGATACGATTTTTGCGGTTTTTTGAGTTAATTTCAAACCGAATTGCTATATGCAGTCTTGTTGAATATTATTTTCAAACCGCGATGTGTTGTTTTAAGTGGTGGTGGACTGTTTGATGGTTTTATTAATAAACAAAAATATTATTGATAAAATAATATAAGTTTGCTAGGATATTTTTTTCAAAAAAAAAAACCCAATAAATATTAAAATTGAAAAATATTTTTTTAAACAAGATGCATTTTTCAAATATGCACATTATATTATCTTTTATTTTAGGTATAATTACAAAAAGTACCCCTGAGGTTTGACCTAATTACAAAAAATTCCAGCTAACTTTTAAAATTACAAAACGTACCCCGAGGTTTGATTCAAATTAAAATTAAGGGTATCTTTTGCAATATTTTTATAAATACGAAGGAGGATTTTTAAATTATTTTTGCTTATGAAGGGTTTAAATGCTAGACAAAATGAAACATGGGGGGTATTATTTGTAATTTTGAAAGTTAGATGGTTTTTTTTTGTAATTAGGTCAAACCTCAAGGGTACTTTTTGTAATTATCCCTTTATTTTACTTGCATTCAAGATGTAATGTATTGTTGTTTATTTGGATCACTAGAGAAAGAATGTAAAATAAATTGTGTTTAGTATGAAAAATACGAATAAAAATATATTATTTATAAAATTAGTTCTTAGTACATTTATTGTTTAACTATATTTAACTAAAGAGTAAAGAGTTGTATTTTATTTTATCCTAAATAAGAGGCGCGGAGTGGTGCAGTTTGACAGTTGTTTTAAATCTAAAACCACAATTGTTACCAATAAGACAGTCCTCTGGTTTCTATATTTAATATTTTAAATCGCATTTTAATCATAAATTATCATGAATGGTGCCGTTATGTGCGGTTCGGGAGGTTTTTTAAAATTTATCATCAACCTTAACTGCACAGATAATAGCCACTCGTATAGAAACTAGCATATTAGTTTTGAAGTATAAATCAAGTTTAAATTATGTGTTTGTAATATGATAGTTTTATATTCGTGACAACATTAATGTGGTAGAATATGAAATCAACGGCGGAGGTAGGAGGGGGACTCAGGGCCCCCCCCATTTTTTAATTTATTTTTACACTAGAATTTTTTTAAAAAAATTAATTATAATTTATATGATTTTTGTGATCAACTCACCCCATATTTATTCCCTGGCTCCTCTTTTGGGAATCCTTGCCTTTGAAATGAAATACTCTTTTGGGAATAGAAGATTCCATCCGGAATTGGGAGGAATTACACGATGGGCTTATATCATATGCATTGGTAATATTAAAGAACAATCAAGAAAAGGGGTGGGGTGGGGGGAGGATAGTGATGGGGCAAGGGCACAGCTAGGGTTGGGGATGTTTCCTTCTCTTGAGGATGTGACCTGTCTGAAAGTCACCACCATGGCCTAAAAAAGCTTTAGAATGAGTGATGTTGATCATGTATGCAATTTGATTGATGCTCATGTGTCATGCAGGGGAAATTTTGACAATACATGCATGCTCTCTTCCAATTTCATATATAATGCTCAGACAAAATTAATTTGGCAAAATTTCAAATTAAAAAAAAAAGAAGAAAGAAATAAAGAAAGATATGTGAATTAATTACACATGTAGTAGCTAGTTAGTGAAAATGTGAAATACTTTGTCAATTATTTGGCTGAAATTAATGTCCATTGGAATGCTATATCAATTAACGCTATTTATTTTAACAGTTACAAAATTCTAATTTTAATTTATTTTCAGTTTGTTCTGTTTATTTGGATATATGATTTGTGCATTAATTGGCAAAGACACAAAAAGAACACAATATATGAACAAATGGCGACTTATTTGTCCAAAATTCCAAATCACAATGATATTTTCATATTTTCTCAAAAATCTTATATCAGGATTTCTCTTGTCTCTTCAGATGTTATAAAATTCTTGCATCAAGATTCATTACGTTGTTTTGACAGAAAGTGGATCATAAAATTACACGCAGATAGTCCCTTTCTTTAATTAATTAAAGTGAAAT
Organism: Rehmannia glutinosa; assembly: GCA_016081115.2. NCBI lineage: Eukaryota > Viridiplantae > Streptophyta > Magnoliopsida > Lamiales > Orobanchaceae > Rehmannia > Rehmannia glutinosa. The sequence continues at coordinate 350,533 of JABTTQ020000671.1, read as the reverse complement.
GTTACAAAAAAAACATGGTAGTTAATGGTATGAAAAATGCCAGGTTAAGTGGTTACAAACTTGCATCAGAGAACTGCAAGTTTCAGGCAACATTGTCACTTACAACATAGACAATATTCCCAACATCATAACTCCTATGGTTCACAATATGACCATTTCTTAAAAAAAAATCCAAGACAACATGGGCGGACGGAAGACGGGTTGGGAGGGGCAATCCCTCAAGTCTATAGACTATATGTATTGTTTCGGCATAATATGAGCCGAACTCATTTTTGATATGAAAACCGAGCTTATTGGCTTGATGCGAGTCATCTAGAATAAGCTGTCAAAAAAGGTTTATCGGCAGTAACGAAGCCACGAATTTGATTCAGGGAGGCCAACTGTTATTAGTATAAAAATAAAATATAAATACACCAATTCTCTAAAAATAAAACTATAAATAAGTACCAATTAATATCCAAAATAAAATGATAGAATACATTTGCATTAATATCCCATCTCGCATTAGGTTGGGTAGCGAACTCTTGATGATATTCATTGCCGAAAATGCTCTTTCCACCATGGTGTAGCAACTAGTAAGAAAATAACTACTTAACTCTACGATTCTACACCTTGATGAAGAAACCTAAATTCCAAAAGTAATAAATAGAGGCACACAAGAATAATGCCAAGATTCAAGCTCAAGTTAGTGGAGCAAAAAAAAAAATAGCAAATGGTGGGAATTACCCACTTGGGATAGGAGAGAGATATTTTTGACATGTAGGATACAAAACTATGTTTTCTACCCACTTTTGGGGTTCTTTTACCACAATACCCTTGAGGCTTTAAATGCAAGCCTTTAAAGTAGGTAAGTTGTATTTCTCTCTCTTGTTAAATACATACATACATACGATTCTTCCCCATTTGCTCTTCATTTCTCTCTCTCTCTCTCTCTCTCTCTCTCTCTCTCTCTCTCTCTCTCTCTCTCTCTCTCTCTCTTCTTTTCTTATTTTTTTCACAAAAATATCAAGAAGTTCTTTTTATGGTCTTCCGTAACCAAAATCGTAACCAATATTCGTGCCCAATTTTAAATAAGGCACGATATCGTCGCCAATACTCGTGCCCAATTTTAAATAGGGCACGATATCGTCCTCGAAAAAAATTAGGCACAATATCATGTCCAATATTCGTGCCCAATTTTAAATTAGGCACGATATATATCGTGCCTCAGTTAAAATTAGGCACGATATATCTTGCCTCAGTTAAAATTAGGCACGATATATCGTGCCTCAATTAAAATTAGGCACGATATATATCGTGCCTCAGCTAAAATTAGACACGATATATCGTGCCTCAGTTAAAATTAGGCACGATATATCGTGCCTTTTTATGTATATGTACATGGGGGTTGGCACGATATGGGCACAATATGAGTATATGATTTTATACATAGGTGTATGTGTATTTGGGGGAAAGTGTACACGATTTTCAAGGAATGCATTAATTGCATCAGTTTCAAAATTCAAAATCTTCAAATTAAAGGAGGGACATTTTTGTCAAATTGGGTAGAAAAGAGTTTTCTTATGTCTATGTGTAGAAAAGAATACCCACTATCCATAATGGGTACTTAAAAAATTCCCCCCCAAAAAAAAGTACAAAACTTTGAGAAAGAGAAAAAACAAAATGAAAGACTCAAAGATTTTTCAAGATTCACAAATGGAAAGGAAAAAAAGAAGGAATTGAAGACTATGTTTCTGTATTATAAAGTATTCAATAATAATCTTTTTTTTTCTATTTTCTGTGATTTCTTATTTTTTTAGAATGTATGGTAAAATTACCAAAATACCCCTAGATATTTTCAAAATTTCAGGGGGGCCCAGTGACCCCCTTGGCCCCAAGGCGCATTCGTACCTGCTTGTCGTTCTGGAGATTTTCACCGAGCTCGGTCTTGCTAAAGTTGGAGAGCTTAGCTGGACCAACAACTCGACTTGAAATATTTTAATGGATAAGATTTGATATTAATATCTGAAATTAACCCGCATAACAAATCTTAGATTCCCTATAACCATTTCAGGGAATCACAGTAACCCTAGCTACAATTACCCTATAAATATCCCTTCAACAGATATGAATTATATAACATTCTATACATTTTCTACTTAATTATATGTTATCTTTACTATGTTTTCTCTAAGAAGCTGACTTGAGAGTCAGATGAGGTCAAGAGAAAACCCTCCGACCCTCTTTCCAACCCCTATGTGTAGGTTCAGTCGATATTGATGGTGGAGCTCGATAGATTGACAAAGTGAAGATTCGTAGTTGAACTATGCATAGACTTGACCACAGTTCATGACCCTTGTTCGGGTGTCGAAAAATGGGTAAAGGGTCGGGAAACCCTAACCATTAACCATGGTGACTACAAGACAGTTAGAGCCGGTTCGTGGGTCGGAACTGTCGGGTCAAGATCCAGGAATATGCCAACTCTAACTTTTAATCATGGCCACTACAGGGCAGTTAGGACCAATTCTAGCTTGTTGCGGTTCCAACTTTTGGTTCGGTTCAACCGGGATGAGATCTCTTGTTCCATATTCTTTTCCTATTCTACTACATTGAATGAAAGACACAAGTACGATTATGACATCATCTTGTACACGTGTCATCTAGAATAAGGAGTGGAACAAGATTATGGAACAGGAAATCTCAATCTAGTCCAACCCTTTTTTTTAAAGTTTTTGAAACAACAACAACAACAACAACAACAACAACAACAACAACAACAACAACAACAACAACAACAACAACAACAACAATAATAATAATAATAATAATAATAATAATAATAATAATAATAATAATAATAATAATAATAATAATAATAATAATAATAATAATAATAATAATAATAATTCTGCAGTTGTATAATGCCGCATTATAATGTTGAATCTTTTGGTGGCAAAAAAATAATTCAATATTGTGCAATCGTTCAATAATTTTTAGATAAGCATGACAATTATTAACAAATAATTTTTTTTTTCTACAAGCCATATTTTGTAATAGATTATTAATTTATTGATTACTTAATATCTCACCAAATTAATAGATTTTGGTAATACCAATGTTATTAATTTACGAGTTTTAGCCGTAAGTTTATTAGGTTTCTCATGCTTGAATGGCAAATTAAATGCGTCCCTTATTTGGCTCTTAAATTTCGTTTGTAAGGAGTAATGAGAATTTAGGAGCTAAAAAGTCAAACTAATTAGAGAAAAACATTAAACCCCCAAATATTGACGTTTTTGCATTTTATTATATAGACTATTTTTTTTTAATATGTACATATTACACAAGTTTTGCACTTTGCCATGCAATGGCTATTGCCGTGGAATATTCTCTCAATATTTTCAAGACGTGCCCTCCACATGAGGGCAAAATCGTCTTTGCCTAAAATCTAAACAAAAATAATACACATTTGATTTAGAGTATGAGATTTTTTTGCTTCAAGTCAAAGTAGTTGAACCTCACAATCTAAGTTCGAGTCCAACTCCAAAAGTCCAATCAATGTAACTATAAGTCAGGGTAGTCTTCAAGTGAGAACTAGCATGCAACACATAGACAAAGTTAGGAGGGTCATGAGATTGTCCTAGGGAGGGCCATGAGATTGTCCCAAGGAGGCCCTCCGATGCTTAAGTCGCTGATCGTAAGATAATAATCTAGAGCATAGGGGTGGGCATTCGGCCGGGTTTTCGGTACCCAACCGACCGACGAAATTACCCGATCGGGTCGGTAATTTTAAAAATATTCGGGGATCGGGTACCCCGATACCCGACTTTAAAAAGTCGGATCGGGGATCGGGTTCCTTAAGTGGAACCCGAATACCCGATCGGGTACCCGTCATTTAAAAAAAAAAAAACAAAAGTCTGCAGTGCAAACTGCAAACACATAACCCACTTAATCGAGTGCAAAGTGCAAACACATAAACACATAAACTTAAGTGGAACCCACCACTAATGTTGACTAGCCATTTTGACTGACCAATGAATTGAAAAAGAAAACCAAGTCTGCAAACACATACGTCATAAACCACTTAACTTTTTTACTTTTACTTTAGTGTTTATGGTTTGACGGAGAGGAGAAAAGAGATGGATAGGGACAGCGAAAGCGACGCCGACGGCACACACTTACTCCAAATGGCTTCGGTTCAGTGCAGGCGAATGATTCGTCTCCCAGCGCGCGCCCGCGCGTAGAGAAGTCCTTCTCCTTTCCTTGAAAGTAAGTCGTAAAAACCCACAACCCACAGGATTTTAAAAATAAAATAAAATAAAAAAATAAAATGCAAGTACACGAAACCCGATCAAGGCGGGTGCACGGTTTTTTCGGGTACCCAAAAAGTCGGGCACCCGCCTTTCTCGTCGATTCTGGGTATCAAAAATGCCACCCGACGCCGGCGCGGCAACCGAAAACCCAAAAACCCGACCCGATGCCCACCCCTACTAGAGCATATGAAAGTAATTCAAAGAGATTAATATAAAACTTACCTACAAATAAATATAGATAGACCTTTTATATCCGGATGATGAGCTTTGTGGCCTGATGAAAATTAAGTGGGCCTCAAGGGCTGTGAAAAAAATGGACTGAACTTCATGAAGTACTTAATTACAACTTCGGTCTCATAGGCCATGGATAAATACCTAACTAATGACTAAACAAAATAAGTTAAAAGTAATTACGGTTTTACCCCTATTAGAGTAATATCCATGGACTCATTTATCAATGGGTAATTTCTTCATTCTAACAATTCCTAACACCAAACTAACAAATGGGTCCGGAAATAGTGAAAACCCATATGCATAACAATAACATATTGCCTATATTTGTCACACATAAAATGATCATGTGTGAAAACCCATATGGACATAACATATTGTCTAATTATTTTTTAGTTTTCTCTGAATTATTACATGTTTCATTTTAATTATGTCACGCATGAAATCATGTGTGTGCATGTGTGTGTGTGAGAGAGAGATGGATGGAGTTTTGTACAACAAGATTTGATTATAATATATAGATCAATGTCAAATAGTCCGTGTATCATGAAATGATTTCTTCATGTGTGCAGTGGCACAATTGGTGATGGGCAGCTTCCTCGAAGAACCTTTTTTCTCAAAACACACACACACACACATGTTTGTGTGTGTGTGCATGCAAGTAGATGTATGCAATATTTGATATATATATATATATTATACAAATATTAATCAGCAAATTGAATTGCTTTTGTGATATGTTCCCTCCAACATCTAACCAACCCCATTTATGGTGGGGAGGAGGAGATGAACATTGGAGTGCAGCGATCTTCAAGGATATATATATCTGGAATATTAGTTTCACATTTGTCCACATTTCTGTTTTTTTCTTTTTCATTTTTCATTTTTAACAAACTATGGATTTATTATGTTTATCAAAACGATAATAATAAAATATTGTCTATCTCATAAATTGTTGAAATAGATAACTAGTATGTTTCTGCCTACTAACATGCTATTGAACATAATTTTTTTTTTCTAATTTCTTAGCGCGTTCGTTTTAAATTTTATGATAAGTGGTGTAGCTATTTTACTACCTTATAAGGACCAGGTCACGGTCAACGGAGCGTCGATCTTGGAATAGCCTGTTAGCACAATAACTAATTAGCCCAAGGTCCAACCCATATAAAAATAATTTTTTTAAAGCTTAAAAAGCCTATAAACCTATTGCCTTGCCAAAAAGTTAAGAACCGCTTGGCCAAATTAAGGTATATGAATGTAAGATAACTGTCTTGTTTGTTATGCGAGATGGATATATGTTTCAAACTTGATAATAAAGTTATTGTAAAATACTTTTAGAGTATGAAAACTCACAAAGAATTGTTGTAAGGTATGACCTTCGAATTTATATTTTTTATTGCAATATTCTATATTTTCTATTTTTCAAAATTTCAGCCCGACAATCTCCGTGTCGCGAAAATATTTGTGACCGCACTGGTCGAAATTCTGGCTACGCCCTTGTTTATGATTATACATTATAAGCATAACGAAAAAATTAGCTTGATTGAAGTCATAGAACGAGGAAAAATGCAATGAGGTCTTCTATTTTAAAATTGTGTTTCATTTCCAATTTAATTTAAATGCACGGTTGGTTGTCAATTAAATGTATAAAAATTACTATATTAATTTTCAAGTATAAATTATGAATTTTTATAAGGCAAGTGTGATAACCGTTTTTTACACACTTGATAATTATTCGTGTGGAGACATAAGATATGAAACATATTTTTGGAACAGAAGATTCGGGAAAACTGGGATGAAAAGATAGGCACATGATTAAAGATGTCCATGAATATGTCTTTGGAAAAAAAATTAGTTGCAAACTTAACCCTTTTTGCTTCTAATTAACATGTGTAATATCACAATCACGTACATTTTCTTCATTTAGCCATAGCACGCACTAAAAACAATTAAGACTTAAACCTAAAAATTTCCTTTCGAAAAGGGAAAAAAAACATAAAGTTTCCCTAATAATCAATCATTGAAAGGAAGTTTATGGGAAGCCTCCTTTACCTAATTTTCATGGTTAAAACAGTACCAAAAGAGTGTATAACGGAGGCCATATGCGGGGAAAGTACAAGTACAAGCAAACAATTTATGATTATTGGATTCTTTTTAAATTCATTTATTTATAAATATTTAAATTAATTCATGTATCCAATAAATAATATGATGTATATAACAATTTATTCTATCCTACACTTGGATGAGTACACCAAGAGCATAATAATTAACCGTAAATTTGTTATAAATAATGCATAAAAATACATACACAATAATACAATCCAACGTATTGTTGTGTGCAGATCTACGACATATATTATACCTATTGTATTGCTCAGCATGTATCGTTCAATCCTGCCATTATCAAGTTTGGCCATTAATTAGAGCACAAGATTGTTAAATTCGTGGTTCTTTAATTTCTGGACCACATCCATTAATTGGTTCCCCTAATCATGCCATTCCCATTTAATTATGTTAATTTTTTGATATTAAAAAAACCATCCACTTGAACCATTAATTATCAAATGAATAAATTATTAAGCAATCATAATATACATTTCACCTCAAAAAACTTTGTCCACGGCCCTTTTGATTTTTTAATTTTTTATTCTTTGGGGAAAGAAAATAACTTTAATTATTTTAGTAACATGCTCTTGATCCTAGAAGATCAATACAGTATACAATGTCCACGTGTCGGCACGCGATCCGTCAGAACTTGATAAACTAATGCAGCCTTGGGTATATATGTACATCAAAACTCACATACGCATTTCTCCCTTTGATATCATTATTATTCCGCGCACACACACACAAAACACACACTACGTTTTTTCTAACTAGAAAAAAAAAAAAGAAAAAGAAAAAGAAAAAGAAAAACGGCATTATCGACGAGGAGTTTCGATGGAAGTTGGCTTAAATCTAAAGGAAACTGAGCTCTGCCTTGGCCTGCCGGGGGCGGCGGTGGTGCCGAAAATGATTCCATTAAGATTAATGGAAAAAGAGGATTTTCTGAGACCGTTGATCTGAAACTCAACCTTCAATCCAACGACCCAGCTGCTTCAGATCTGAAGGAAAAAGCTTGAAAAACTCAGCCATGGAGAAAGCTGTGGTTCCTCAAAAGGATCCAGTCAAGCCACCAGCCAAGTAAGTATATATTCACAAGTAATTTATGGTTCTTTTTTTTTTTATTCTTTTATCCAGCTTATTGTTATGCCTATATTTTATTGTTCTTATTTTAATACATATCTTGAGAGAAGGTTAGATGAGAATCGTGACTCAAATTACCTCAGTTGGACTGAACTTTAGAATTTTAATCACTCGACCACTACTAATTCTTGTTGTCATGCCTATATATACTATAATTGATTAATTTTACATCATTATGACTACTATTTATGTTACATATATAAGATGTATATATACCAACACAATTACTAGCTTTTTTTAGGTAAATAGTTTTTCACTATGTAGCTAGAGTACCATCATTTAATTTGTTGCGAAAATGTTTTGTCCTTTATTTAATTTACACGTAACTCAACTTATATAGGGTCTTGCTGAAAATCACATTATACCATATAACATATTCGTTAATAGTAACTAATTAAACGGGTTGGCATATATATACAAACACATTTGATGAATGAATTAATTTATGTAAACATGGATTAATAATTAACGAATTATTTGTAGGGCACAAGTGGTGGGATGGCCACCAGTCCGATCGTTCCGAAGAACATTATGGCTCATCAGAAGAGCGGCGATGAGGAGGCGGCATGCAGTGGCGGCGCCGCCGCCTTTGTGAAGGTGTCGATGGACGGAGCGCCGTATCTCCGTAAAGTCGACTTGAAAATGTACAAATCCTATCAAGAACTGTCTGATGCCTTAGCGAAAATGTTCAGTTCCTTCACCATGGGTAAGTAGTACTGCTAGCTAGAGAATTAATTATATGTTGTAATTATGTTCATGATATATTTTATATTAATTCCCACTATCTAATTAATTTTATATTTAAATTAAATAGGTAATTATGGGACCCAAGGAATGATAGACTTCATGAATGAGAGGAAATTGATGGATCTGTTGAACAGTTCTGAATATGTGCCCACTTATGAAGATAAGGATGGGGACTGGATGCTCGTGGGGATGTACCATGGGAGTAAGCTAGCTTCTCTATTTATTATTAAATTTCTGGAGGAAAATTAAATAATCATCTAAATCTAAAAATATTATATTAAAAATGAAAACGGGCATTAATCACAAATTTAATTAATTTTTTTAATCAATTTTATGCAGGATGTTTGTCAATTCATGCAAGCGTCTTCGCATTATGAAAGGATCTGAAGCAATTGGACTCGGTACGTAATTTTAGTAAAAACGTATTTTTTCAAATATATATATATATATCGTGTTTAATTGGATTCAAAATATAATTTAATCACATCTGTCCAAAAAAAAAAAAGGAATTCTTGATATATTTACTAGAGTACAGTAATAATTAACTTTCATTGAAAAATCAGATATTAATTGAATGAATCGATCATCAATAGGGGTTCTTAATTTGTGATATAATTAATTTTCATTTTATATTCTTTTTTTTTAATTTTTGGTTAATTTCAGCACCAAGAGCCATGGAGAAATGCAAGAGCAGGAGCTGATGAAACTATGTAATGAAATTCTACTACGTTGTGCAACATGGTTTGATCCAGCAGGAAGTTTGTATTTTAATGTTCCCAGTATTTGTTTTTTGTTTTTAATTTGATCTTTTTTAATCCTGGTTTTTCGTGACTGTGTCTGTATTTTGTTATAGTATATAGGATATGAAAGATCTACGGACATTTGTATTGGACAAGAAGCAAATGCACTCATCTGTTGTCTGGCTTGTTATTGTTGTTATTATTATTATTATGACTTTATTAATTATTGGTTTGCTTAATAATTACCCCCCCTAATTTTTTGTTGTTTATTATGTGTCCTTGCTGTCACAGTTGTGTTCATGTCTTCTTTTTCTTTTAAATTAAAAATGAAATGTTTATTTCATCACCAGATTCTTCATATCTTGTTATTCATTTTTTTAATTTATTAATTATTGCAAATTACTGTTTCTTGATTATTATAGTCTCCCAACTAGAGGGCTCAAGGGAACAAGGCCATGTGCATGTTCGTGGGACTATTCCTTTCATTACCATTTCTTAATTATTTAAGTACATTTATTACCTTTTTCAATTTTAAATTTGTTGTGGGCTTTATATTTTTTTATATATATCTTATTTTAAATGGTTAATTTGAATATTTATCTATCTGGCAGTAAATGTTGGTCAACTTGGATGAGCAGAAATTTATATAATTGGTAGTTATGGTGGTTGGGGGTGGGGGCACATGCATCGATGTTTTAATTTTATATAAGTTTGTATAGGAGTTAGGTATTTTTAACTGATTTTACAAATTTAGTAAAGTATACTTAGGTCAATTGTATTTGAACTTTCCATTTCAAGGATGAAAGAACTTGAAAAGGAAAAGAAGATGTATGTAAACATTTTTTATATACTATCTCTGATATGAATTTCTGGTCAATGGAATTTGAAGTTTGTAATTGAAGAAACTTGAAGTTTTTTGGTCTCAATGAAGTTAATACATGTCCTTATATTATGCATGAGTATTTTTTGTTCAAGTGTGTGTATGTGTGGATGAGATCTAATGAGACCAATGCATGTGGTGAGATCGTAGGGACTGATCTCAACCATTATCATAAATTAATGAGCGGTTGTGATTAAATGGACAAAAAACAACATTAAATTTTTAATTTAATTAAAGAAAGAGTAACAATGTAAAATCAACCTTAATTGGTAACTAATCACTAAAAAAATAGTTACACAATTGGAAATAGAATCTATCATGATCTTGTTGGAGGAGAGTTATCTCAAATTGGGTAAGAAGGGGTTATTTAGAAATTGGAAGTTGGAAGAGGGATTATTTTTCTTTGAAGGAGGGGGAGGTTATTTATGCTAAGAAATATAAGAGAGTTTTTTGTGGAGAAATATTTGCTTGATTGATTCTTCTCAAATTTGGCTTGTTACAAAATGATCAAGACACCCCTATTTATACTAGTACAACTTCCTAACCAATGGCTAGGATTTATTTGATCTAATGGCTATAATTCATCAACTAGAATCATCCTCCAAAATATCTACTTTCCTAGAACATTCTACAAGCTTTTCTTTAAATAATATCTAAGATATTTTCTTAAGACATTTCTAGATAAATTCTAGAACTTGGGCCATTTGGGCTTGGGCTCATATTTTTTCTTTTATCTCAAAACTAATCTTCCAAGCCCAATATTACTTGGGCTAAATCAAGTTTATTTCCAACACCCCCCTTAAACTTGATTTGTCATTCCGAGGAAACTTCTAAGTCGTATGAAGTCTTCATGCTTGAGTGGTTTGGTGAAGATGTCCGCAATTTGATCTTGAGACTTCACATACTCCACTTGCACGTCTTTACTCGATATGCATTCTCGTATGTAGTGGTAGCGAGTGTCAATGTGCTTGCTTCTATCATGAAACACCGGATTCTTTGCCAATGCCATAGTTGACTTATTATCGACACAAATCTTAGTTGGCTCTTCTTGTGTTATTCCCAGCCTCCTTCAATAAGTTTCTTAGCCAAACCGCATGGCAAACACAAGTCAGCCGCACCTACGTGCTCACTTCACAACAGAGAGAGTGACTATCGGCTGCTTCTTTGACATCCAAGTGAATGCGGTATCCCCCATGAAGAACACAAAGCCAGTAGTACTTTTTTGATCATCCACATCTCCAGACCAATCGCTATCACTATAGCGAACAAGTTTATAATCATTAGGTGTTGAATAAAATAAGCCGCAATTAATCGTACCTTTGAGATAGCGAAGAATCCTTTTAGCAGCCTTCATGTGAGTAGTGGTTGGATTTTCCATGTAGCGACTTATTAGACCGGTGGCATAGAGAATGTCTGGTCTTGTGCACGTCAAATACCGCAAACTTCCAACCAAACTCTTGTATAGAGTCGGGTCCACTTTTTCTTCTCCATCATACTTTGATAACTTGATTCCGCACTCCACTGGTGTGTTAATCGGCTTGCAGTTATCCATCTTGAACTTCTTGAGAATCTCCTTCGTGTAGCCTTCTTGCCGATGAAAATCCCATCTTCGTGTTGTTTAACTTCAACGCCGAGGTAATATGCCATAAGCCCGATATCGCCATTTCAAATTCTCTCCGGTCATTGCTTTCTTGAACTCTTCAAACATGTCCGGATTATTTCCTGTGAAGATCAAGTCATCCACATATAAACACACGATCAAAACATCATCTTTTTCTCGCCTCGACATAAAGTGCATTTTCGTGTAGGCATTTAGTGAACCCATTCTCTTGCAAGTATTTATCGATCCTGTTATTCCAAGCCCGTGGTGCTTGCTTTAATCCGTATAGAGCCTTCTTCACCTTCAAGACTTTATCTTCTTCTTTTCTTCACCACATAGCCCTTTGGTTGTTCAATGTAGACTTCCTCCTCGAGAACTCCATTTAAGAAAGCCGACTTTACGTCCATCCGGTGAATCTTCCATCCTGCTTTGAGTCTAAAGAAATGATAAGCCTTATTGTTTCCAAACGAGCGATCGAGCAAACACCTTGTCATAGTCGATTCCAAATTTCTTGACTATAGCCTTTTGCGACTAAATTGCTTTATATCTTTCAATTTCCCTTTAGCATTCTTCTTTGCTTTGTACAACCACTTGACGCCGATAGCCTTATGTCCTTTTGGAAGTGAGGTCAAATACCACGTGTCGCTCTTCATGATTGCTTGTATCTCTTCATCCATAGCATCTCTCCATCTTTTATTTTGGATCGCTTCTTCAAAAGTCACTGTTCACAATCTGCAAATAGACAAATAAAGTGATATCATCTATCCTCTCGGTGTTCTCATAAAGATCTTCTAGACTCCTTGCACGTGTTACACCTCTTTCATTTAGAAATGATGGCGGCGAGTCTCCTTCAGCCTATTGATTGTGAAGTGGATGGAGTAGTTGGCTCTTCCGAACTTCTATGGTTGGCTCCTACGGTCTGCCTCGACTCATTTTCTTCAAAGTCCGAAAAGAAATTGAAGTTGTTTTGGGAACCAAAATCCCAATCTAATTCTTCATCAAACTCTACATCACGACTTATCACAAGCTTCTTAGTATTTGGATTATATAACTTATAACCTTTAGAATTTGAGTCATACCCGATGAAGATGAATGCCTTGCTTTTGTCATCAACCTTACTTCTTCTCTCATCGTGCACGTGTGCATATGCTTTGCTTCCAAATACTTTTAGATGAGAGATACCTGGTTTTCTTCCACCCAAGCTTCTTGTGGTGTTTTTCCCCACACTTCCTCACGGTTGGTGAACGATTTGACACCTTTGCCACACGCTTTTTGCTTTTGAGCATGCACCTTTGCGACCTTTTTGCTTTTGAGCATGCACCTTGCCATTTCAAGAATTGTTCTATTCTTTTCTCTCACCGCGCCATTTTGCTAGGGAGATCTTGGGACTCGGACGGGACGCCGGATTCCATTTGCTTCGCAAAATTCTTGAACTCCTTAGATGTGAATTCTCCTCCACGATCCGATCGCATTGCCTTGATTTTGCATCCCCTTTCATTTTCCACCATAGCTTTGAACTTCTTGAATGCTTCAACACTTCGGACTTCTTTCAAAAAATATACCCAGTGTCTTTCTAGAGAAATCATCTATAAAGAGGAGAAAATAATTATTTTTACCGAGAGAACTTGGCTTGATTGGTCCACAAACATCGGTGTGTATGAGCTCCAGGGGCTTTTGTGATCTTGAGTTTGATTCCTTTGGAAAACTCTTACCATTCTTCGCATAGTTGATCGGGATGATTGATGGAAGGTAATCCTCTTACCATCTCTTTCTTTGATAGTAATTTAATCCGCCAAAATTTAAGTGCCCAAATCGTAGATGCCAAAACCAAGATATATCTTTGTAGCAAGCTTTGAGACATTTTGCTACATCATTCGGATATTTAATAAGAACATTCTATTTCTAGACATTGGCACTTTGGTGATTAAATTATTTCTATCATCTCTTATAGAAAGACTACGATCTTTCATGTGAATGTCATAGCCTTTCTCTAAGAGTTGTCCCAAACTCCGGATATTACTTTTCATATTTGGAACGTAATAGACATTAGAAATAAATTGATGACTCCCATTCTTCAAGCGGATTAGAATTTTACCTTTTCCTTTTACCTAACTTTAGACTCATCTCCTAAAGAAACATTGCCACTCACCGATTCATCAAGCTCCACAAACATGCTTCTTCTTCCACACATATGGTTGCTTGCACCAAAGATCGAGGTACCAAGTGTTGTCTTGTCTTCCATCACCACCTTTGTATGCTAGTAACAAATTGACATATTCTTCGGTTTTATTTTCCACATAGTACAACTTTTCTTCAACCTTGATTTTGGGAGCTCTACACTCGGAAGCATAATGTCCAAATTTTTGACAATTATAACACTTAGTTTGTGATTTTTCGTACCTTGTTCTTGGATTGCTCCTCCCGTGTCCACCGGTTGGGTATTCTCTTCTATCTTCATTATTATTGAAACCTCCTCGTGCACGCCCACGACCACGACCTCGCCCTGGACACGGCATCTTCCATGTTGACCTTGTTCATTGCCATGCTTTCTTCTTTATCCTTAACTTACATTTTAAAAAGTTGTTCTACAATATCTTGCTTCTTTTTATGTTTTTCTTCATATGCTTGTAATGACGCCAATAATTGATCAATAGTCATCTCCTCCAAATTTTTGTTTCCTCAATTATTACGACAATATGCTCAAATTTAGGACTTAAAGAACGGAGTATCTTTTCCATAATTCTCACATCACTTAACTTTTCACTATTTCTTTTCATTTGATTAGAAACCGCTAAAACTCTTGAAAAATAGTCGGAAATAGATTCGACTCTTTCATATGTAAAGCTTCAAATTCACCTCTTAATGTTTGGAGATGTACCTTCTTTACTTGCTCGGCTCCTTTGTGAGACGTTTGAAGCTTCTCCCATGCATCATTGGCGGTAGTTGCACTTGAGATCTTTTCGAAACCATCATCATCCAAAGCTTGGTAGATGAGATAGAGAGCTTTCTTGTCTCTCTTTCTTGAATCTTTTAAATTATCCTTTTGAGTTTGGGATAGTGTAGTCTCGTCTTGTGGCTCGACATATCCTTTTTCTACAATATCCCAAACTTCATGTGCACCTAAAAGGGCCTTCATCTTGATACTCCAATTATAATAGTTGCTTGTGTTGAGCATAGGGACTTGAAAGGAAGCCACACCGTTTGCCATATTTTTATGTAAACCACAAGTGATCTTGTGGCTCTGATACTACTTTGTTGGAGGAGGGTTATCTCAAATTGGGTAAGAAGGGGTTATTTAGAAATTGGAAGTTGGAAGAGGGATTATTTTTCTTTGAAGGAGGGGGATGTTATTTATGCTAAGAAATATAAGAGAGTTTTTTGTGGAGAAATATTTGCTTGATTGATTCTTCTCAAATTTGGCTTGTTACAAAATGATCAAGACACCCCTATTTATACTAGTACAACTTCCTAACTAATGGCTAGGATTTATTTGATCTAATGGCTATAATTCATCAATTAGAATCATCCTCCAAAATATCTACTTTCCTAGAACATTCCACAAGCTTTTCTTTAAATAATATCTAAGATATTTTCTTAAGACATTTCTAGATAAATTCTAGAACTTGGGCCATTTGGGCTTGGGCTCATATTTTTCTTTTATCTCAAAACTAATCTTTCAAGCCCAATATTACTTGGGCTAAATCAAGTTTATTTCCAACGTATCTATCACAATCCTTAATTATCTCAATTACTAAAATATGCTCGAAAAATTATAGTGAAAAAGTTTATTGAAGAACATGAACACTTTTGAAAGCGAAACAACATTAATCATTCCACAAGAAAATCCAATGGACAACATAGTAGAATGTTGCGGTAAGAATTGAGTTTAGAAACCGATATAATCAACTCGCATTCTATATATTGTAACTAATCATGCATTGTCTAGAAACTATCTATGTATTGTAGAAAAACTAAATATGCAATACATGATACCCAACTAACTCATAAGTATCATAAACTATGCAACAAGTACAAATTACTTTTACAATGTCCTTAGGACAAAACTATTAGACGAAATGTTGTCACAAACTATGAAATACAATAAGACTAAAAGTTACTCCCTTTCATGTCTTGTAAAGTAAGCAACATTTCATTATTAATCGATATTAGAATCTTTTAATGCTCTCTATTTATAATTCTTCTATACATAGACTCTCTCAAAAAGAAAAAACTAAGAAATCAAGGAAGATGATGTTTAAGGTGTCACAACACACTTGGCCACACTATCCTCGAGCAAATTTCTTGTGAATAAAAAGTGTTTCTCTCTCGATTTCTTCACTATAATCAAACACTCCAAAATTCATGAGTTGTCCGCAAGAATGATTTGCTTTATAGAGATGTACATAACTCCTCCTAGATGTAACTTTCACAAGCAAAAACCATCTCGCACAAAACAAGAGAATAAGAAAACTTCCCGCAACTCCCACAAACTCACATCGTGTGTTTTAAAACCCTGGATCGACCGACCAGGCTGATTCGCTACTAGAACCGATCACATTTCCGATCCAATTATATAGTAAATCTGGTGGCTATAAAATCAAGTAGCACCCTATCAAACACGACAAAAAACTCGAACCGATTACCTAATTAAACCGATTAAAAAATCTTATTTTTGAATTAAATAATATTTCTTTTGGTTTTATTACAAAAATTGAAGGAAAATTAATATGTTTAATAAATTTGCATATAATTTCTCCTTATATTTGATTCACAATATATTTGGATATTACAATTTATTAATTTAATATTTTTACATTTGTCTTTATCTTTTGTATTTTTTGTCCTTGTATTTGTTAGTTTATGTATGTATATGGCTCTACTGGTTTTTTAAGAACGGTTTAACCGGTAGAACCAGTAACCCAATGACCGAGTTATTAATTCTATTCGATGTCCGTTTCGAGTTTAAAAATATTGACTGTCATAGCCACTAACACTAATAAAAACTGTAATTAACATTCATTAATTATTCAGGAAATTAACTGACATTAAATATCCACAAAATTTCAAAATAAAAATAAAGATAATGTGGGACTTAAAAAAATCAACATTAACATAACCGTAGTATATGTAATTTACAGAAGTTACTTTTTTTTATTTTTTAAATATAACTAACTAATTATTCTCGAGGTAATGTGTCTTGGCCATATCATATACTTTGCATTTTTATTTTGTATTGCAAAAGATATCCGTATCATATATATGGGTTTTTATGTCCCCGTAGTCTTATAATATCGGTTGAAAATTTTGATTTTGATAAAGTGGTGCCCATCCGATTTTAACCAAATAATCGGAGTGACTAAATATTTAATTCTAGAGAAATTAAATTGTATATTATTAATCTACGATCCGAGTAAATATTCGTAGTATTTTTATTTCTCAAAATTGAATTTTGGTGAGTTGAAATTAATACAAGAAGTTAGCCACATGAATGGACATTATGTAAAGGGAGATAAAAGGCTTTAGCCTTATCCCATATAGAAAATAAATCATTGTTTATCCTAGTTTATATACTAGAAGTGTTATTTGTTGGATATACTATAACACAAGTGGATGACAACAAACAGGCCACACAACAAGTGGATGACAACAAGCGTCTTGCGCCGCTAGCCACTTACTGCCGGCCTGACTAAGCTTGGGCTCCTTCCGAGTCCACTATAGTTTTGTCACTAAAAAATGGGCTTGACCTAGATTCAAGTGATTTGTTGGACTATTGAGCCTGGACATTGCACGCGTCGCATTTATGTGATCATTGGACATGTCTTTTTTTCACGGGTACTTCCACACGACCATGTGGCCTTCACACGGTCCGACCGTGTGACATGTTCTTGTTCGAATTTGCTCCTGGGTATTCATGAAAGTGGTAGCCCTTTTTCTTAGCTTTCCATAGCCACTTGAATAACCTTAATATCAATTTTGGAGAAAATGTTATGGCTAAAATACTAAACACTACCAAAGTGTTGGAAACTCAATTTAGTGAATGTAGAACTACCATAGGCTTGCAAATCGTCTCACATCTCACCACTTTTATGTGCTCGCTTTAAGAATAAAAAGGGCTTTTATTAGGTTTTAATGTAGGCTCTTTGGTAAGGGTAGGAAAAATTTGGATTAAGTGAGTTGACTTGAGCAAATAGAATTTAAGTATACAAACTTGCAATTCACCAATCCAATTTCAAAGATAATACTCATTCTTTTCAAGATATTTTCCTTTTCAACTCAACTTCACCCTTATTTCTCATTTTTTGCCTATTTTCTTTTTCTTTAGTCTCAAACTCTCATTTTTCAAAATTTTCGAATGTTTTTTTCTTTTGCTTGATTTTCTCTTTATATTTTTGTTGACGTGGCATTCAACGGTTGGACCTTTTCGCATAGGAAACAGGAGACGTGACTGTTTCAAGAGGGATATGATGTTTCCGCAACCTTCTCAATCCGAAAGATGTGCCTGTTGGTCTGGTGCGCCACTTCCGAGGGAAGTTATCCTATAAATACCCCATCCTTCTTTTATTTCATACTTTCGCATCCATTACTTTCCAAGCGGATCAACGAAACCGAAAGCGCTTTTTAAGCCGGCTAGGGTACCAAATCGAGAACACTTAGGTATTTTTCAAATTTCTTCTTTTTCCATCTTTTCTTTTCTTTCGGACAACAACATGTCCTAGGTTTCGAGAATAGCCAAAACCAAAATCATAGTGTTGAGGTTGAAATAGAGGACCCTCCATCCGATCCTTCATTAATTCTTTCCGAGAAAGAAGGGTTTGTTTGATAAATGTTTTTTTATCATGATTTTGATGATTTTGTTTTTACACCAAAACAATGTTTTTAGATGTTGTCAAAATACTCCTAAATGATTTAAAATGGTTTTAATATTTTCCTAGTATTTCTTCAAGTTTATTAGAGCACAAAATTGACAACACATTTAATGATTTTGTGTCAATGAGTTTTTACATTGAAACTATGTTTCTAAATGTTGTCCTAATACTCCGATCGGTCTAAAATGTTTTTACGAATTTTTCAAGTATTTCTTGAGGTTTATTTTTGACAAAAATCGGACAACATTTCATTTTTGGAGGTCGACCGGTCGACCAAAGAGGCGACCGCACTGGGAACGCATTTCACGAAAATAGAACCCCCGAACTCCAAAAATTGGTCGGGTGATCGGTCCCCATAGCGGCGACCGTCGCACCCTAGAGCGCACCGTCGACCCCCTGGACCTGGTCCCCCTAGTTAAATTTTGCTGCGTTATTCAATTCTCTCTCAGTATTAGTGCGCGACCGGTGCGCCTATGTTTTGACACAAAATTCTAATGTTGTGCAGCAACAGACAACTTTTCCCTAAATTGTGGGATTGATTTCTAACAAATATAATCTTGATTTTTATTGCAATTGTTTTGTAGATATCGATTCCAAGAGGAGCCTATCAAGTATCAATCATCTCCTATAAATAGAGGAAGATTTGAAGCACAACCACAAGAGAGAACAACACAACACAACAAGATATACTCAAGCAAACACTTGGTCTTTCATTGTTATTATTCTTGTTGTAATTTGCCTAGCTTCTCACTTTCACATCCTTGAGTTCTAGGCTATTCTTGATTACACTTGCACTCAATTGTAGAATTTATTATCGAGTTGTAATCTTGAATTTTTGGGTTATCATTCAACACAAGATATCCTTGTGAGTGTTCTTGTGGTAAGAACACACTTGGGTGATCTAGGTGTTAGGTGTAAGAAGATTGTGGTAATCTTCTTTGTTGAGGTGTTGAAGAATTTGGTATTCTTCAAGGTTGAAGATTGTGGTAATCTTCACAAGGTGCCGTTGAAGATTGTGGTAATCTTCAAGAGAGATTGTGGTAATCTCAATGGTGGTGTTGAAGAAGAGTGTGGTGCTCTTCAAGGTGTTGTTGTAAGTTGGTGTTGTATTAATTCTGGTAATTAATAAAATCTTTTTTCTTTTTGAAATCCATCCCTGATATACTTGGGGTAGAGGATTAGGCCCTAGGTGGGTTGAACCTCTATAAATCGGCGTGTGTTGTTTACATTCTCGCACCTTATTATTGTCTTTGAGCATTCGGTTTGAAAAAGAGGGTAAAATCGAAAAGATTTTGATAGGCATCGAAGAAGAAAACGAGGTATGTCTTAAACCCTTTACTTCCTATGATATTGTTATTCAAAATGATTATAGTGATTTACAAAATGATTTTGATGATCTTCAAAATGAATTCCAAAGCTTGCTTGTTAAATACAAAAATTTTAAAAAGGAATTTAATGTTTTGAAAAATGATAGGGATAGTTTATTTACCTCCTATGAATCACTATCATGTGCTCACTCCACCACACTTGACAAGGTTAGAAACCTTGAAAAAGAAAATAGTACTCTTGTTGAGGATATTAATTGCATGAAAAAGGATTTATCTAAATCCAACTTGAGTACCGATGAAATTGTTGATTGTTGTGATAATTCGAAACTAGAACTTGATCATAAGTTTAATGTTGTCAATCATATGAAAAAGAATCAAGTCTCTAAGCATGTTGGTCATTCTGCTCCTAGAATTATTACTTGCTTTTATTGCGTAAAAAGGGTCATACGGTAAATACTTGTCGGGCTAGAAATAGCTCTAAATATTGTTGGAGACCTAAAAGTCTCAAAGCTAATCCTAAAGGACCCAAGCACTTGAGGTTACCACAAAATGTTTTATTAGGTACCCGACAAAATAATAATCGGAGAAAATTCATACCGCCAAGAAGACATCAAATGACCAATTCATTTGATCAAAGGAGAAAACATTTTCAACAAAGCCAATTTCCTAGAAGAGGATATAATCAAAAATGGGAAGAACACAATCCTTGAAATGGTAAAGACATCATCAACAAGATGATATTCAAAGAAGAAGAGACTATCAACAATGGGAAGGACAAAAATCTTGGAAATGGAGTAATCAAATTAGCCATCATCAACAAAGTGACTTCTCAAGGAAGATATCATCAACAATGGGAACGACACAACCCATGGAAATGGCGTAATTGGTAACCCGTATCTCCCTAGTTAAATATGCATTTTATTGTGTTATTATGCATTCTTCTATTTGTGTCTTAATTGCAAAATGAGTTTTCAAGTATTTATTTTTTAATTAAGGTCTTCAATATATATTTGTGCTTATAAAATATATTTTTTTAAAAAAAAGACCTTATATGATGTTTTTAAAAACCCTTGTGCATTTTTGTAGACTAAATTGTGTTATCATCTCTTATGGATTTTTATGACATGAGCTTACTTGTGATATCTCTTAGCCTACACTTTTATAATTATGATTTGTGCTAGATTTGTTTTAAGTATTGTGCAGGATTTACATATTTTCACAAATGGCCATTTACGTTATTATTTGTCAAGAAAGGCATTAATTATCGAGGTACGTTTACTTGTGTTATTCTTACTCTTATAGACTCGATATATGTATTGCCATGTGCCTATGTGCTTGTTTTTCATAGTATTTCATACAAGTGCCATTAAGAGGATTTTTAGATTCTTTGAAAATCACTATTTGATATTTGATTGCACATATTTGCTTTGTCAACTTTTGTTCAAATACTTCTTTTAAAAGAGGTCTCAACTATATGCTATCGGATTTTCAAATTTCAAAAGAGACCTTTTGTAGCTTTCTTAAGCTTATTTGAACTTGCATGATTTATTAGACTCTTGATGATCTTCTAAGTGCATAGTATGCGTTTCTTGCTTCATGGTCTATATATATAGTGTCTATTTCTACTATGCTCTTATGCAAGATATTTTTGTGATTGATGATTGAGGCATGTTTTTACACTTGGCCTATGTTTTCTTGCTTATATAAGCGTCTTGCATTAATGAGTTTGTTAAGTTGTGTAGATAAGAAATGAAATACTCCAAATATTAGTTACCTCAAAATATTTGGATGTAAATGTTCTATTATGAACACCTTAGATCAATTGGATGCCCTATGATGATAGTGATGAAGAAGACAAAAAGGGTATTCCTGAACAAACTCGATGACCAAGGCAACATTGGTCGAACTAAGGCGAGGTTAGTAGCTCGAAGGTATTTTCAAGAAGAAGGTAATTAATTTTGATGTAACATTTGCACTCATAGCACATTTAGTAGCTATTTGCATTTTACTTGCCCATTCTTGTTTTAAGAAAATTTCAAGCTTTACCAAATGGATGTAAATCCAATTTTCTCAATGGTTTTATTCAAGAAGAAGTCTATGTAAAACAACCTCTGGAGTTTAAAATTTTCTAGGCCAAATGATTTTTATAAAAGGCCTTGTATGGTTTAAAACAAGTACCCCATGTATGGTATGATAGACTTAGCTATTTTTGCTAAATGATTTTACAAGAGGTAAAGTTGATACTACTCTTTTTGTTTTTTTTTTTGAAAAAGGGCAAGATTGTTTATTTGTGCATATTTATGAGAATATTTTTGGTGCTACTAATGAATATTTGTGCAAGATATGTTTTTCTAAGTTGATACTAGGTGAGCTTGAGATGAGCATGATGGGGGAGCTCAATTTCTTGCTTGGACTACAAATTATTCAATGCCAAGAAGATGGTTATATTTCAAAAGAACTCTTGAAGGAGTTAAGCATTGAAGAAAGAAGAACCGCTCAACCTCTATGGCTAAAGATTGACAAAGGTTGAGAAAGGCATATCGGCCGACAAACAAATTCGAGGTATGTTTTCTTGTATTATTCCTATAGACTCGACATTCCATATGCCTTATGTCTATATGCTCGACTTCAAAAACTATCCCAACGAATCTCATTAAAGTGTCGTTAAAAGAAATTTTCAAATATTTGAAAGGCACTTCTTCTTATGACTTGTATATCCATAGCTTTAAAACGTTCTTATCTTTCGGGATAACAAGTCCTGTAAATTTTACTTTTCAAAATATGGTTCGTCATAATCGAACTAAACATATTAAGATTCGATATTTTTTAAGGGATTGCATGTTTTAACAAAAACTTGAGATGTGTTTAATTCCGTCTCAAGGATAACTCGCGGACTTTTTAATCGCTCACCGCCGAGTATTTTACCTCATTTCGAGCTTGATTATGACATAATGTATATTGAATGAGGTCTACGTTTGCATTTTGTACGTCTTTAAAACTAAGGGGCAAAAATCGGATTTTTGGATCAAATTTGAATTTGCAAAACAGAAGAAACAAATGGGCGAGGAGTCGAGGCCGACCGCGCCTTCACTTCTTCAACGGGTCGCCCTGATTTTTTTCAGATAAAATGCGTCTTTTTCCGTGACTTAGCCATTTTTTGCTCTTTTTTTGGCCATTTTTCGTCCCTTCGCAAATTGCACACAAATTTCACTCCAAATTTGTTTTGTTGCATACATTTCATATCTTGGACCTATTTAGGCTTTATTATCATCATCATTGCTCGTCTTTACCGATTAAATGGTAAGAATTCCACTACCTTATCTCAATTGGGTTGAACCCTTGAGAACTTGGCCTATATGTATATTTCTTGATCCAATTCTTATATAATTGTGTTGTGATTGATGATTGTTGATGGGTGATATTTATCAAATTGCTTTTGGTGATGAAAAACTTGGCTTGATTACATTTACAAGGACTATATATATCTTCTTCAATTTTTGATTCCCGCCAAGTTGTTCGATAAAATGTTCCACAAGTCTTATATATTTATGGAGATCATGTTTTGCTAATCAAATGAGTTTTCATAAGCTTCTACAAGTCGTATGATCGACTTTTTCCTCCTATTTGATCTATAAGCTTCAATGTTCAAAATAGCTCGATACATCGATTTAGTTGCGCACTTTGATATGATAATATGATGTTTTTATCGTGCTAACATTCTTTTGATGATTCCAAAGGGGAGAAACATGTTATAAGCTTATTATCTCATATAAGCTAATATAAGCTCGAGAAAGAAGCTATATAAGTCGTGGCTATTAAAAGCCATAAGTTGTGGATCATACTTAGTCCATTTGTTGTAGTATGGACTCATATTCATGTCTAATGATGTTTTGTTGACAGGGGAAGCTTATAAGCTCTTGTACTTAAGACCAATATGTAAAAGCTAAGCTTTTAGCTTGTGGATGATTGGTTTTACATTACTCTTGTTGTGCATATTGATAGGGGAGCTTTTGCTATATGTGTTCGAATATCTTTACTCCCATCCTTGTGATTATATTGAGTGGAATGTTGTTGCTCACAACGGATAATTCTTTTAAACCGGTAAAATTGTTTTGTTTTCAAAATCGACTTTGGTAAAATTGTTTTATTTTCAAAATCGACTTTGGTAAATTGTTTTGGTTTGTAATCATCAAAAAGGGAGAGATTGTTTGATAAATATTTTTATCATGATTTTGATGATTTTGTTTTTACACCAAAACAATGTTTTTAGATGTTGTCAAAATACTCTTAAATGATTTAAAATGGTTTTAATATTTTCCTGAGTATTTCTTCAAGCTTATTAGAGCACAAAATTGGACAACACATTTAATGATTTTGTGTCAATGAGTTTTTACATTGAAACTATGTTTCTAAATGTTGTCCTAATACTCCGATCGGTCTAAAATGTTTTTACTATTTATCGGGGTATTTCTTGAAGTTTATATCGGACAAAACTTTTTGTATTAATGTGTTGTTTCATCAAAACTATATTTCTAATGTTGTCCTAAATACTCCCGATCGGTTTAATATATTTTTACGAATTTTTCGGAGTATTTTTGAGGTTTATTTTCGACAAAAATTGGACAATATTTCATTTTTGGAGGTCGACCAGGTCGATCAAGGAGGATACGACCGATACACTGGGAACGCATTTCACAAAACAAACTCCCGAACTCCAAAAATGGGTCGTGTCACGGCCCCATAGGGGCGACGGCGCACCCTAGGCGATCGGTCGACCCCCCCGACCAAATCCCCCCTAGTTAAATTTTCTTTGAGTTCTTCAATTCTCTTCAGATTAGTGCGCGACCGGTCGCCTATGTTTTGACAAAAAAATTCTAACCGTTGTGCATCGATGACTTTTCCTAAATTGTGGGATTGATTTCTAACAGCTATAATCTTGATTTTAATTGTAATTGTTTTGTAGATATCGATTCCAAGAGGAGCCTATCAAGTATCAATCATCTCCTATAAATAGAGAAGATTTGAAGCACAACCACAAGAGAGAACAACACAACACAACAAGATATACTCAAGCAAACACTTGGTCTTTCATTGTTATTATTCTTATTGTAATTTGCCTAGCTTATCACTTTCACATCCTTGAGGTCTAGGCTATTTCTTGATTACACTTGCACTCAATTGTATAATTTATTATCGAGTTGTAATCTTGAATTTTTGGGTTATCATTCAACACAAGATATCCTTGTGAGTGTTCTTGTGGTAAGAACACACTTGGGTGATCTAGGTGTTAGGTGTAAGAAGATTGTGGTAATCTTCTTGTTGAGGTGTTGAAGAATTTGGTATTCTTCAAGGTGAAGATTGTGGTAATCTTCACAGGTGCCGTTGAAGATTGTGGTAATCTTCAAGAGAGATTGTGGTAATCTCAAATGTGGTGTTGAAGAAGAGTGTGGTGCTCTTCAAGGTGTTGTTGTAAGTTGGTGTTGTATTAATTTTGGTAATTAATAAAATCTTTTTCTTTTTTGAAATCCATCCCTGGATATACTTTGGGGTGGTAGAGGATTAGGCCCTAGGTGGGTTGAACCTCTATAAATCGGGCGTGTGTTGTTTACATTCTCCGCACCTTATTATTGTCTTTGAGCATTCAGTTTGAAAAAGAGGGTAAAATCGAAAAGATGGAGATAATCTATTCACCCCCTTTAGATTATCGTAGCCGCTGACTTACAAGTGGTATCGAGCCAAACTCTTTGGCAAGCTCGTTTCACATCGCAAGTGAAAAGGAACGATCGTCGGCTCTGACGAAGCTCAACTTTAAGGCACCTCCACCACCAAGCCACCTCTATTTGATTCCAAAAATATATATTTTGGAAAGAATGAATGGAATGGTATTTACAAGGTTGCGGGTTCGATATTTGGAACATCATCATCAATGGAGAATCCATTCCAATGAAAGACACACCATACACCTCCAAAGCTCTCAAGGAGCTCAATGATGAAGAAAAAAACCATCTCCTTAAATGGTAAAGCTCTCAATATTTTGTATTGTTCACTTACTAATTTGGAATATGAACATATTGTAGGAATTCGATCACTCATGGAGTATGGCAAACATTAGAAGCCATCTATGGAGTATTTGCAAATGAAAGGAGTCAAACAAAAGCAAGCATCTACTTCTCAAAGGGATACAAGTTCAAATCTAAGGAACAAGCCTTTTACAACTTCCAACTATGAAGTAGTCGAACAATGTTTTATGGGCATCGAAGAAGAAAACGAGGTATGTCTTAAACCCTTTACTTCCTATGATATTGTTATTCAAAATGATTATAGTGATTTACAAAATGATTTTGATGATCTTCAAAATGAATTCCAAAGCTTGCTTGTTAAATACAAAAATTTGAAAAAGGAATTCAATGTTTTGAAAAATGATAGGGATAGTTTATTTACCTCCTATGAATCACTATCATGTGCTCACTCCACCACACTTGACAAGGTTAGAAACCTTGAAAAAGAAAATAGTACTCTTGTTGAGGATATTAATTGCATGAAAAAGGATTTATCTAAATCCAACTTGAGTCCGATGAAATTGTTGATTGTTGTGATAATTCAAACTAGAACTTGATCATAAGTTTAATGTTGTCAATCATATGAAAAGAATCAAGTCTCTAAGCATGTTGGTCATTATGCTTCTAGAATTATTACTTGCTTTTATTGCGGTAAAAAGGGTCATACGGTAAATACTTGTCGGGCTAGAAATAGCTCTAATTATTGTTGGAGACCTAAAAGTCTCAAGGCTAATCCTAAAGGACCCAAGCATTTGAGGGTACCACAAAATAATGTTTTATTAGGTACCCTACAAATAATAATCGGAGAAAATTCATACCTCCAAGAAGACATCAAATGACCAATTCATTTGATCAAAGGAGAAAACATTTTCAACAAAGCCAATTTCCAAGAAGAGGATATAATCAAAAATGGGAAGAACACAATCCTTGAAATGGTAAAGATATCATCAACAAGATGATTTTCAAAGAAAAGAAGAGACTATCAACAATGGGAAGGACAAAAATCTTGGAAATGGAGTAATCAAAGGAGCCATCATCAACAAAGTGACTTCTCAAGGGAAGATATCATCAACAATGGGAACGACACAACCCATGGAAATGACGTAATTGGTAACCCGTATCTCCCTAGTTAAATATGCATTTTGTTTTGTTATTATGCATGCTTTTATTTGTGTCTTAATTGCAAAATGAGTTTTCAAGTATTTATTTTTAATTAAGGTCTTCAATATATATATGTGCTTTTAAAATGAGCACCGTCATGGGGACCCGAGGTAGGGTGGCGGCCTCCATTGAATGTAGTTGAAGGCCGGACTCGGTCTGTCCGAACGAGCGGTGAGCATGAAAATGCAGGGGGAATTAGAGGAGTTGCACTAAAAATACATGATTCCCTCAAAGCGTTTTTGGCGTCCGGACCTCGCCGAGGTGCTGAGCAGCATCCGCCGACACGGTGCATTGCCATGTCTTCCCCCCTTCTATTCGGCCGAGGTTTCCGTGCCTCATTTTATAACAAAGTGATTCTCGTAAGTGGAACTTGCTCCTGTCCCCAGTGCATCCGGTGACCTGGGGTCGATTCTAGTTGTTGGTGCTTTTTCCAAAAGAAGTACCCGCACCCTCGTTTTGATGAAATAAACGAGTTATTCCTTTGGAAAACGACTCCGGAGCCCAAGGACACCCTTCAGGTTGGTACTACGTGGACTCTGTCCGACTACATAGATGGGCTGGTTTGTAGCTTTTCTCGATCCCTCAAAGAGGAGGGATAAATGGTTCGGTTGAAGGCGGCGGCGGGCGGCCGGGAGCTCGTTCCTTTCCCCACCGCTCATTTTTCGATATGATTTTTGTAAGCACTTTCTCTTATTTTTCTTTCCCTTTTTCTTGGGTCATTGACCTTTTGTTTCTTCATACCGCATGGTAATCGGACCTCTTGAGCGGTCTCTCCAGGGCCTTTGTGAATCGCCGAGAACATCCAGGCTATACCGAGCCAGGACGGGAAGATACAAGTTTTGGCTCTTGAGTCGAGTTGGCGCGGCCAGCCACTGACGGAGGTCAGCCCAACGTATCACGAGAACGAAGAGGAGAGGATCAAGGCGGATGGATCCTCCATTGGCCGGCGAGGAGAGTAGACTGGGGGCTAGAGCGTAGCCCGACCAGGGGTTGAGCAGGTCGTTACTCCTCCTCCGCAACCTCTGGGGCAAAGGGCGGCAACTCCCGGCGGGGTGTTCTCCCGCCTAAACCGGTCGACCCTTCCTAGGCAAGTGCCTTTGCCGGTAAAGAGACCAAGCCAATTGAGCAGGCTTGTCCAATTAACACCCGGGGGTAAGCATGTTTTCGTGAATTCCATATTTTTCTTGATTATTGTTTTTCTATCGCACTTATTACTTTGCTCATTGTTGTAGGTCCCGCAGGGGTGAATTTGTTTGCCCGTCTTCACCGGTAAGGCAAACGACTACTCGTGGAGCTGGGGGTGACCGCTATCGACAAATGATGCCAAGTGGCAATGAGGGGGGCATTCGGCAAGACAAGCGCCCGGCGAGGGACCGAGAAATGAGGAGCCTTAGTTGCAAAGGAGAAGGGGTGGAGTGGTGATTAATGAGCCGGGAGACCGAGCAAATTAGGCCGACCCCATGGGTGCCATCGATACATGTCCCTCTCGAGGAGAATCCGGCGGTACTGTCGAGGGTTTTCTTCGACGATTTGGGGCGAGAGGCCCATTTCATTCTCCCGCACACCCTGGTCGGGAGGATGCCCGTGAAGGTATGGTTGGTCGGCGGTCGAGATAGTTCATAGAATTTGCTAAGTGCATGACGCCGACCGAGAAGTAGGTGTCCTTTTTGCCCGAGGTTGGCGAGCGGCCGGGATGTGCTGCCCGAGCTTGGATGACCGGCATTGAGCGATTCGCTTAGAGACCGGGTGGGGAGAAAAGACCGGATGCCATGGGGTACTGCCTGGTAGGATTATTGGCATCTTTGTGGCACATGATCGGTCGGGCTCGGGACTGAGAAATGCCACACAACCTTCGGGAGGCCCATAATGATATGCGCAGGATCCAAGTGTCCTTGGAGTCTCGGTTGGCGAGGCCATGGCGAGGCCAATATGGAAAGAAAGAATGCACGAAGAGGCTAGGTCCGAGCGAGATGCATCTCAAAAGGCCGGCAGAGACCTCCGTGCGGGTTGAGGAGCCGAGGAGGTAGGTTGTTGCATTCCCCGGGAGCTAAAAATGGGAGGTTGAAATCCGGGGAGAATGGAAGAGGCCTCCCGGAAACATGTTGAGGAAGCTCGGGTAGCGGCTCGACCGAGGCCGTCCGGGCTTATAAAGACTCGAGAAGTATGCCTATATGTTGACGTGTGGGCATGCTACCAAAGATTGGGGAGATCCTTCATGATCTTAAAGAAGGAAAATCCGTGGCCGAGCCGAGAAGGAGCTCGACCAATCGAACGCGGACTTGGATGTTCTTCGTCCCTCGTTTTCTTGATCTTTGTCGGCGAACATGGTGCTCCCCACTCAAGAAGAAGTGGCCTCTAGTGACCTGGTTGAAATCCTCCTCCGATCGGGATCCATCCTCCCGCTTCTTAGTGTTTTTCTTTGCTTTTGTCTTTTGAAGTTGGCCTCGGGCCTTGTATGTACTTGGCCACGGCCGCACTGTAAGTATTTTCTATGAATGGAATTTTCTTTTGTCGTTTCTTTACTCTACTTTCTAAAATTTTTACCAAGTGTTGGGCTTGGTTTTCTTTCGAATAAATGTATGAATGAGGGGTTTGAATCCCTGGTTTCCAAGTATTGTGCTCGGTGCGTGGCCAAGTCTTTTTAGTGAAATTATTGTTAGATAAATGTTTTTATCATGATTTTGATGATTTTGTTCAAATGAGTTTTTATACCAAAACAATGTCCCTAAATGTTGTCCCAACACTTCCGATCGATCTAAAATGTTTTTACTATTTTTCTGAGTATTTCTTGAAGTTAATATTCGATTTAAAATTGGACAACACTTTTGTTTCAGGCTCGACCGGTCGCCCTATAGGGCAACCCGTACCTAAGTTGAGTTTTGAAACAGAAAATGGGACGTAAGAAAAAAAGGGCGGGCGGCCGGTCGACCAGGTGGGCGACCGGTGTGGTCGACCGATCGGCCGTCGACCGCGACGACTAATACTGCAAGTTGGATTTTTGTTCCAGACTTCTCTGTTTCGTAAAAACGCGTCGGCAACCGTCACATGACTAAGGCGACCGTCGCACTCCCTTCGACCGGCCCCCTGTGTAAAAATTCGCGAGAATTCAATTTCAATCTTATCTCTGCTTGACCGGTCGAACCCGTGTTTGACAAAGAAACTATCCGTTGCATTTTTAGAATGACTTTTTCCTATTTTGTGGGATTGATTTCTAACACTATATTGATGATTTTAAATGGTTTCTTTTGCAAAGAAATCACTCCCCAAGGAGGAGCCAATGTCCTGGAAATCAAAGCCAAGACCTCTCCTATAAATAGAGGCTTCATTCAAGCAACAAGATACAACACTCTATACAAGCAAAGAGCAAACAAAGCAAACACTTTCATATATCTTGTTGTATTAGCCTTAGACTTTCACTTGCACAAATTTGAGGTCTAGGCTTTCAATTCTTGATTACACTTGTACTCATATTGTATCAATCATTATTGAGTTGTAATCTTGATTTTGGTCATCATTCAACACAAGACATCCTTGTGAGTATTCTTGTGGTAAGAATACACTTGGGTGATCTAGGTGATAGGTGTTTGAAGGTTGTGGTAATCTTCAAAGTGTTGTAAAAGGATTGTGGTAATCCTCAAGGTGGTGTAAGAGGGTTGTGGTAATCCTCAAGGTGTTGTATTAATTTTTGGTAAATTAATAAAATCTTTTTTTCTTTTGAAATCCATCCCTGGATATCTTTGGGGTGGTAGAGGATTAGGCCCTAGGTGGGTTGAACCTCTTTAAATCGACGAGTGTTGTTTTATTTCCGCATTTATATTCTCGTTTTTGTTTGATTATTCAAAAAGAGGGCAAAATCTGAAAAACCGAGATAATCTATTCACCCCCTCTAGATTATCGTAGCTACTTGGACTAACAAGTGGTATCAAAGCCAAACTCTTTGGCTAGCTGAATTCAGGAGTAAAGAGGAAAGATCCATGGCTAGCTCACGAATGACGCTTATCTCACCACCGGCGCCTCCACCAACAAGCCACCATTGTTCGACGCCAACAACTATGTATTTTGGAAAGACCGTATGGAGTGCTTTCTACAAGTCTGCGGTTTGACATATGGAATGTGGTTATTGAAGAGTTGATCAACCAACGAAAAAAATGGAGGATGGCACCTCGACTCCTAAACCTTTCAAGGAGTTCGATGAAAATGATAAGAAGGCTTTCTCTCTAAACGGTAAGGCCTTAAATATTTTGCATTGCTCACTTACCGCCACCGAGTACAATCGCATACGAGGCATAAGGTCGGCACATGAGGTTTGGGAAAAATTGGAGACTATATATGAAGGGACAAAGAAGGTCAAGCAAGCTAGAAAGACCATGCTTGTTAAAGACTTTGAAAACTTTAACATGTATGATGGTGAAAGCATCTCCAAGATGGTGGAAAGGCTTGACAACATTGTCAATCCTCTTGTGGCCCTCGGTAAAGTCATCTCCGAAGACAAAGTGACTAAGGTATTGAATGCTCTTCCCGGCTCATGGTCCGAAAAAGGTGATCGCGCAATCACGGAAGCACAAAATCTTGAGACACTCAAGTTTGACGAGCTCATCGGAACCTCCTCATCTATGAAGTCTATCTCAAGGAGAGGAAAAATACCAAACCAACCATCAATCAATCGGGTATGCAAAATATTTCTAAAGGTCTTGCTTCCTCTTCTAATAATGCATACTATGATAATGATGATGATGATGAGGAGACGGCCGCACTTGTTCGAAAATTTGCAAAATTTGTGAATAAAAATAAAGCAAGAAAACCAAGAGATAATGCTTGCTTTAAGTGCGGAAAGCCGGGCACTTCATAGCCGATTGCCCAAAACTCAATGAGGAGGAACAAAAAAAAAAGCCTTTTTCCGAAAAGAAGGCTCTAAATGCGGATGTCAAAACTTGGGATGAGCTACTCGAGACATCCGACGAGGAAGGTGAAACCGAACATGGTCTTATGGCTATAGACGATGAAAATAATGAGGTGCGCTCTAACTCCTCTACCTCTTCCTTAGTTGATGAATTGTAATGTGATTTTGATGAGTTGCAAAATGAATTTCAAAAATTGATTGTTAAATACAAGAGTTTAAAGAAGGAGCATAAAGAGCTTAAAATAGAAAAGGATAAATTATTTACATCTTATGAGACTCTTGATCATGTTCATGCTATTACCCTTACTCAAATTCAAACTCTTGAAACCGAGAAACAAATGCTCACTAATGATATTGATAATTTGAAAAAGGATGTGCATCGTTTTAATTTAAGCATGGATAAGGTTACTAAAATTTTAGATACACAAAGAGGTGAGCATTCAAAACAAGGACTTGGTTACAAACCATTTCAAAAAGTCTTTAAGAAAAATAACCAAGGTCCAACTTTCATACGTGCTAGTAGCTCTCATACTCCTACTTGTTTTTATTGTGGCAAAATTGGACATTATGCTAATAATTGCAAATTGAGAAATAGCTCTAGTTATGTTTGGAGACCCAAAGGTCTCAAAACTAACCCCATGGACCCCAAAATTATAGGGTACCTAAAAGAAATGCTTTTGTAGGTAATAGGGGCAATAACAACCATGGAGGATTCGAAATGGCTCGTGGACAGCGGATGTTCACGCCATATGACCGGGGAGGAGAGAGCTTTTTACCAACATCAAGCTCCAAGAAGAGGGTATGGTCATGTTCGACAATGGCAAAGGAAAAATTCTTGGAAATGGAGAAATTGGTAACTCTTCTTTCTCTCTTTGTAATGTTCTTTTAGTAGAAGGGCTTAAGTTTAATTTGATAAGTGTTAGCCAACTTTGTGATTCAAATTATGATGTTTCTTTTAATAAAGAAAAATGCCTTATTCTTAAAAATGGTAATATTATTTGTGAAGCAAATAGAAAAGCAATCTTTACAAAATTTGTACTAGTGATTTGGTTAGTCAAAATGTTTCTTGTCTTGTCGCCAATAATGATTTAACGAGTTTATGGCATAGGCGACTCGGACATGTTGGATACAAGAATTTGAAAAATATTTACAAAAACCAACATCTAAAAGGACTACCCAAATTGAATTTTGAAAATCTTGGCTTATGTGACACTTGTCAAAAGAACAAATTAGTTAAGAGTAGTTTTAAGCCCATAAATGAAATTTCCACTACCAAACCCCTACAATTGCTTCACCTTGATTTGTATGGGGATATTGGTACGGCTAGTCTAAGTGGAAAACATTACACTTTCGTTATTGTCGATGATTTTTCTAGATACACTTGGGCTCTTTTTCTTGCAAATAAAAACGATGCCGTTAATAAGTTTGTTAAGTTGTGTAGACGCATTGAGAATGAAAAGGAAGATACTATTAAAACTATTCGAAGTGATCGAGGCGGAGAATTTGACGGTGAGTTTAGAGTCTTTTGTGAAACCAAGGGATATACGCACAATTTTTCGGCTCCAAGGACACCTCAACAAAATGGTGTAGCCGAAAGGAAGAATCGGACGCTACAAGAAATGAGTCGGTCCATGCTCAATGAATTTTCTCTTCAAAATATTTTTGGGCGAAGCCGTAAGTACCGCTTGCTATGTTATTAATCGAGTTTATATTCGTCCTAAAATGAATAAAACTCCATATGAGCTTTGAAAGGAAGAACTCCAAATATTAGTTATTTCAAAATATTTGGATGTAAGTGCTTTATTTTGAATACTAAGGATCAATTGGACAAACTTGATCCTAAGGCCGATGAAGGAATATTTATGGGGTATTCAACCAAGAGCAAAGCATATCGGGTTTACAACAAGACTAGCATGGTTGTTGAAGAATCTATTCATGTCAAATTTAATGAAGCCTCGGGTGTTGAAAGAATACCCAATGACGATAGTGATGAAGAGGATATTGTTGAACCTATTGTTCAAAGTGATGCTCATAATGATAAACCTTCTATTTCATATGATCAACCTTCAAGTACAAATGTTCCTCAAGAAGATAGGGTGATACTTGAATCTTCCCGTAGCATTGAAATTTAAGGAGATCACCCAAAAGATCTTATTATTGGTGATCCCCTTGATAAAGTAATGACTCGAAGGAATTTTGCCGAGAAAGCTCTTATATCTCAAAAAGAGCCTAAAAATGCTAAGGAAGCTATTGAGGATGAAGATTGGTTTTTGGAAATGCAAGAGGAGTTGAATCAATTTGAAAGAAATGATGTATGGGAATTAGTACCTTGTCCTCCATCTCAAACAATTATTGGTACAAAATGGGTATTCCGGAACAAACTTGCAACATTGTTCGAAATAAGGCAAGGTTAGTAGCTCAAGGGTATTGTCAAGAAGAAGGTATTGACTATGATGAAACTTTTGCACCCGTAGCACGTTTAGAAGCTATTCGTATTTTACTTGCCTATTCTTGTTTCAAAAATTTCAAACTTTACCAAATGGATGTTAAATCCGCTTTCTTAAATGGTATTATTCAAGAAGAAGTCTATGTAAAACAACCTCCGGGGTTTGAAAATTTTTCTAGGCCTAATGATGTTTATAAACTTAAAAAGGCTTTGTATGGTTTAAAACAAGCACCCCGTGGTATGGTATGATAGACTTAGCTCCTTTCTTTTGCAAAATGGTTTTACAAGAGGTAAAGTTGATACTACACTCTTTGTTTTTGAAAAAGGGCAAGATTGTTTACTTGTGCAAATTTATGTTGATGATATTATCTTTGGTGCTACTAATGAATCTTTGTGCAAGAAATTTTCCAAGTTAATGCAAGGTGAATTCGAGATGAGTATGATGGGGGAGCTAAACTTCTTCCTTGGACTTCAAATTAAGCAATGCCAAGAAGGTATCTATATTTCGCAATCAAAGTATACAAAAGAACTTTTAAAGAAGTTCGGCATTGAAGAAGGAAGAACCGTCTCGACTCTATGGCAACCAATGTCAAAATTGACAAAGATGAAAAAGGCAAGACGGTTGATGAATCCAAGTATCGAGTATGATTGGTAGTTTACTTTATTTAACCGCTAGTAGACCGGACATTCTTCATGCCGTATGCCTATGTGCTCGTTTTCAAAGCAATCCAAAAGAATCTCATATGAGTGCCGTTAAACGGATTTTTCGATATTTGAAAGGCACTATTCAATATGGTTTATTTTATCCAAAGAATGAAAATTTTTCTCTTAAAGGTTATAGTGATTCGGACTATGCGGGTAATATTGATGATCGGAAAAGTACTTCCGATCATGTCAATTTTTAGCGATTGCCTAGTTTCTTGGTTTTCAAAGAAGCAAAATCGTGTTTCTCTTTCAACGGCCGGCCGAATATATTTCCGCCGCATTTTGTTGTACTCAACTTCTTTGGATGAAACAAACCTTAGCGGATTACAAATGCTCTTTTGAAAACGTACCTATCTTTTGTGATAATATATCCGCTATAAATATTGCTCAAAACCCGGTTCATCATAACGTACTAAACATATTGAGATTCGACATCATTTTCTAAGGGATTGTGTTTCAAAACGAAAAATTGAGATATCGTTTGTGCCATCTCAAGATCAATTAGCGGACATTTTTACAAAACCGCTAACTTCCGAGACTTTTTCGTCAATACGAGCTCGGTTAGGCATAATGCATATTGAATGAGGTCTCGTTTGCATTTTGCATGTTTTTAAAACTTAGGGGCGAAAAATCGGATTTTTGGTTGAAAATTCGGATTTTGAAAAATTTGACAGAAAGTGGGCTGAAGAGGTTGAGGGCAACCTATCGTCGCCCTCAACGTCGACCGGCGCCTCAACCACGACCGTCGCCCTAGGCAAAATTTTGGTTTAAGTTCGTTCTGTCTTCAGCATTTGACAGTTTAACTTCTTTTTGCCATTTTTCGTCCCCTTTGCCAAAATACACACTATTGTCACTCAAAATTGATTTTCATGCATTCCATTCATATCTTGGACCTTATATAGCATGTTTATCATCATCATTGCTTATCTTTTCCAATCAAATGGTAAGAATTTTCCTTACTTTGCTCAATTGGGTTGAACCCTTGAGTTTATGGCTTTCTTGTATATTTCTTGATAATTTTTGCTTATGATCTTGTTGAGATTACTTATTATGTTGTATTGTATGATGTTTGATGTGGATTGGTGATGAAATTTTTTGGCTTGGATCATTTACAAGGGCTATATACAACTCTTTTTATTTTTCACGCCCACAATGTGTTCGATGAAATGTTTCAATGAAAATTTCAACTTCTACATGATTCTCTCGCTTCCAAAAGTCTTCTATACTCATTGAGATCATGTTTTGGGAAATAAAACGAGCGTATGAACTCTTCATGATATATTTCTCCCATTTTCCTTGGTTTTTAAGCCTAAATTGCTCAATGGTTGATAAACCATTTCTTTGGCGCACTTTGATATACCTCTATGATGTTTCTATCATCCTAACATTCTTTTTGATGATTCCAAAGGGGAGAAACAGAAATTGGCTCGTTAGCTCAAAGAAGCTAATAAAAGCTCATGATAGAAGCTACAAGCTATGGCTTATTAAGGCCATAAGTTGTGAAGAAAACTCAGTCCAATGATTGTTTTATGAACTTGTTTGCATGGATAATAAGTATTTGTGACAGGGGGAGCTTCTAAGCTCATGGAGTTGTTGTTTATTTTGTAAAAGCTTGTGCTTCTAGCTTATGCAATATTTCTTCTTAATGTGCTTGTTGATAGGGGGAGCCTTTGTAAAATGTTTTTAAACGGATAGTTTACTCATAAACCGGAAAATTATTTTGTTTTTCGAAATCGTCCTCTTGAAAATTGTTTTGGTTTGTAATCATCAAAAAGGGGGAGTTTGTTAGATAAATGTTTTTATCATGATTTTGATGATTTTGTTCAAATGAGTTTTTATACCAAAACAATGTCCCTAAATGTTGTCCCAACACTTCCGATCGATCTAAAATGTTTTTACTATTTTTCGGAGTATTTCTTGAAGTTAATATTCGATTTAAAATTGGACAACACTTTTGTTTCAGTTCGACCGCCCCTATAGGCAACCCGTACTGAGTTGAGTTTTGAAACAGAAAATGGGGCGTACGAAAAAAAAAAAGAGCGGGGCGACGGTCGACCAGGTGGGCGGCCGGTGTGGTCGATCATTCGACGTCGGCGACGACATTGCACTGCAAGTTGGATTTTGTTCCGGACTTCTCTGTTTCGTAAAAACGCTCAAGAACGGCAACCGGTCCATACTAAGGGCGGCACGGTCGCACTCCCCTTCGACCGTCCCCCGTAAAAATTCGCAGAATTCAATTTCAATCTTATCTCTGTGACACGGTCGAACCCCATGTTTGACAAAGAAACTATCCGTTGCATTTTCGAACAGACTTTTCCCTATTTTGTGGGATTGATTTCTAACACTATATTGATGATTTTAAATGGTTTCTTTTGCAGCAAATCACTCCCCAAGGAGGAGCCAATGTCTGGAAATCAAAGCCAAGACCTCTCCTATAAATAGAGGCTTCATTCAAGCAACAAGATACAACACTCTATACAAGCAAAGAGCAAACAAAGCAAACACTTTCATATATCTTGTTGTATTAGCCTTAGCACTTTCACTTGCACAAATTTGAGGTCTAGGCTTTCAATTCTTGATTACACTTGTACTCATATTGTATCAATCATTATTGAGTTGTAATCTTGATTTTGGTCATCATTCAACACAAGACATCCTTGTGAGTATTCTTGTGGTAAGAATACACTTGGGTGATCTAGGTGATAGGTGTTTGAAGGTTGTGGTAATCTTCAAAGGTGTTGTAAAAGGATTGTGGTAATCCTCAGGTGGTGTAAGAGGGTTGTGGTAATCCTCAAGGTGTTGTATTAATTTTTGGTAAATTAATAAAATCTTTTTTTCTTTTGAAATCCATCCCTGATATCTTGGGGTGGTAGAGGATTAGGCCCTGGTGGGTTGAACCTCTTTAAATCGGCGAGTGTTGTTTTATTTCCGCATTTACATTCTCGTTTTGTTTGATTATTCGAAAAGAGGGCAAAATCTGAAAAACCGAGATAATCTATTCACCCCCTCTAGATTATCGTAGCCACTTGGACTAACAATTATTTCCAAGATTTGTGCTTGGTGCATGGCCGAGTCTTTTTGTGCTCGGTGCGTGGGTCGAGTCTTTTCAATGGAATCATTTCCAAGATTTGTGCTCGATGCATGGCCAAGTATTTTTATGTTCGGTGCGTGGCGAGTCTTTTCAAAGTGCAATCATTTCCAAGATTTGTGCTCGGTCGTGGCCGAGTCTTTTTGTGCTCGGTGCGTGGCGAGTTTTTTTGTGCAATTATTTCCAAGATTTGTGCTCGGTGCGTGGTCGAGTCTTTTCGTTAGAATCATTTCCAAGATTTGTGCTCGGTGTGTGGCCAATCTTTTGAGTGGAAGTCTTTAAGTAGAGCTCACAAAATATCGATGAAAAGATAATCTCCATTTTAGTACCATATTGAGCTGTTGTTAACACTTCGAACATCTCCACTGTGTTGGAGTAACTTTCGAGAAAATGGATCATGTAAAATCTCCGAAATCCTAACTTGCTTTTTGATAGTATTTTTTCAAGTAGGTTACATTCCATGGATGATTGAACTTTTCCCTACTTAAATATTCGAGCTCGTATGCGCCATTTGTCAAAGCCTTGCGATTTTGTATGGGCCTTCCTGTTGGTTTTAATGGAGTGAGCTCGGCCCTAGTGACTTTTTTTTAAGACCAAGTCACCGACTAGGAACTTCATTTCTTTCACCTTCGAGTTGTAGTATATTTCACTTCTTTGTTTGTATATAACATTTTTCACCTCGACACTACACCTATTTTCTTCTAACAGATCTAGTTCGGCCCTCAAGGCGCCTTCATTCCTTTCTTTGGAGAAGCTAGTGATCTGAATGTGGGTGCCCCAATTTTTACGGAATCACGGCTTCAACACTATATGCAAGGAGAATGGTGTCTCTCCTGTGGTGGACCGATGTGTCGTTCTATAGGCCCATTGTACTCGGGTAGTTCCTCAATGTATATTTGAGAATTTTGTTTACCACCTCGACGACCGTTTGATTGTGGGTGGTATGGAGTGGAGAAGTGATTCTTGATATGAAATCTTTTACCAAAAACTCGAAATTTTCTATTATCGAATTGCTTCCCATTGTCCGTCACTATTAAGTGGGGTATTCCAAATCTGCATATTATCGACTTCCACACAAAGTGGTGGTTTTTTCCTCACTTATTTTCGCTAAAGGCTCGCCTTCGGCCTACTTGGTGAAATAATCGATCGTGACTATGGCATATTTGATGCCCCTTTTGCCATGGGGAGTGGTGCGATGAGATCGACTCCCCATTTGGCAAATGGCCAAGGGTCAAAGATTGAAGTGAGTTGTTATGCGGGATGGTACGACTGCGGAGTGAATTTTTGATATTTTTCGCATTTCATTACCATCGAGATCGTGTCTTGCTTAAGGATGGACAGTAGTACCCTTCCGGATCAATTTGTGTGCCAGCGTTTGACCTCCCGCATGGTTTCCGCAGACGCCTCATGTACCTCGCGTAGAGAGAATTCTCGCCTCGGTTTCGGACAAACATTTGAGTAGTGGGACTGAATATCCGCGCTTGTGTAGGACACCATCCACCAGGGTATACCGAGCCACCCGGGTTACGGAGTACGGGCTTGGCCTTATCTTCCTACTGGATGCCATGTTCCAAGTATTGAACGATTTGGGTCATCTATGTTGACTCGGTTCCTTCATTTTTGCATGTTTTTGTGTGTGAATTTAGTGTGATTTCTATTTTCATATGAGTGATTAGGCGTGTTTTTGTGTCTTTTCGCCCCCATTTTATATTGTCATATATTACGTATGGTATTTTTGGTTGTTTAGTAGGTTTTCGTAAAAAGAGAACTTAAAGACGGACTAAAATAGTCGAAATGGACATTATGAGCGAATGACGGTTGGGAAAGCCAAAGTTGTCTGTGCGCGCGCAAGACTCCACGCGTGGCGCGCGCAACGTCAAGATTGACGTAAATGTGCGCGCCGCACAACGGCAGTGCGTGGGCGCGCGCTATGTTGGCGAGCAAGGCAAGCACCGCGCGTGCCAGAACCCGCCAAAGGCGCTGCGCAAGGTATGCGGGCGAGCAAGCGACATGGCGCGCAAGCTAGGCTAGCGAGGAGATCGCGTGGCGCTCCCGCGAGATTTTTCTAGAATTTTTTATTCCGATTTTCCTTTTTCTTTTTGGATTCTTCCACCTTGTATAGGCTTAGGCTTATAAATAGCACTTGGGGATCCATAATTTCGTTACACTCTCATTCATAGCACTTCTATACTTTAGTTTTTAGTATTTTTCTCTTGCTTTCAACATTGGGATTGCTTGGGTTCTTCCCGTTGAAGTTATTTTTTTAATCAAAGAGTAAGATTTCTTCATCTCTTTTGTCCGATTTTAATTGTTGGGTGATTATTATTATTGCATGATTATGTTTATGATTATTTTCTTTCCATCAATTGAGATTATGATTCCATCTCCAAGCATGAACTAATTTCCTTGTTCTAGGATTAGGATGATTTGATTCAAACACACAAGTATGAATATTGATTAATTGATATGCTTTCTGAATAAATTGCTTTATCGATAAATTGATTGCACGATCAACTTTTGATTGTTTTGGGCGAATAATTGAGATCGAGAAAGATATTATTCCTGGACTAAATTTATTCAGGGGTTAGATATGAATCATATATGTATTATCTAACCCTAGGTTTAATGAAAATAACAAATTATTGGGATAACCTATTATGTGAATACGAAAGTTATGAGATCTAGACCTAGTCTTTACATGTTTGTTATATTTGTTAACCGCATGATCAATTAATTGATATTCTTCTTGCAAGTTTGATGAGATGAATCCATAATCTAGACTTTCTTCCATAACTTTTTCTCCAAGTTTACCCGTGCTTAGTTTTAATCCGTCTTTTTAATTGTTTTCTTTTAGTTTATTTAAATCCAACAAATCGGTTAGAGTGTTTAGGTTTTATTTTTCACAATTATTTTGCATAATAATTATTTGCTTCTAAGTCTTCCTTGAGAGACGACTTGTGGTTAACTTGCTAGCCTACAATTGATCTCGTTCTCTTGCGAGGATTGTTAAACTTTTTCAGGTGTTTAACGGTCGAACACCTTCATTGGCATTCACCTTGTTGATGTTTAGTGACATGGTAGACAATTGAGTGATCGAGAGCTTTTCGATCAGTCGGCCCCGAGCCGGATGCCCGATCGAGCCAC
Organism: Rehmannia glutinosa; assembly: GCA_016081115.2. NCBI lineage: Eukaryota > Viridiplantae > Streptophyta > Magnoliopsida > Lamiales > Orobanchaceae > Rehmannia > Rehmannia glutinosa. The sequence continues at coordinate 309,100 of JABTTQ020000671.1, read as the reverse complement.
GGGATCTCGCTGTGCGTTCTCACTCCTAGGGATGTGTACTATTTCCGCCTTGAACGGTGAGATTCTCGCTTCTCGCGAGCTCCAAATATCGGGTTATCTTTGGTTCCTTTGCTTCATAGTTTAGTTAATTTGATTTACCACCAATTGGGAGTCACTTTGTGGATGAGCGGTTTTTTCAATCCCATGGAGGCCGCCATCTCTAATCCCATCGCAATGATTCGTACTCGGCTTCATTGTTTGTTATTGAGAAACTGAATCGGACAACCTAATGATATTTATTTTATGGGCTAATTAAAACGATCCTGCTCCCGGCAGTCTGCTTGTGGAAGAGCCATCGACAAATAGTTTCCATTCTTTTTCTACACCGAATTCCACTTGGATGTGTGGGGTGAATTCTCGCAATAAAGTCTTCTAGGGCTTGCCCCTTTATAGCTGTTTGTGGCTCGGCGATGTCAAATTGGTGAGCTCGATGGCCCATTTGATCATCCATCCGAAGTGTCGGTCGGTGTAAGATTTGCTTTAATGGGTGCTCGATTAATACGATGACCTTATGTTCCAGAAATGCGGCCTCAACTTGCATGAGGAGATGACTAGTGCGTCGTTAGTTTTTCCATTGGGGGTATCGTGGCTCGGTATCGTGTGGGCTTGATGACATAATAAACTAGATGTTGGGCGAAGCCATCTAGTCAAGGATTAGCAATCTAACGGCATATTCGAGACACGGCGAGATACGGTACAAGTTTTCACCTCGAGTCGGCTTTTGTAGGATAGGGACGATCGCCATGTGTTGTTTGAGTGCGTTGAATGCCGCCTTTGTGCTTGGTCGGTCCATTCGAGCCTCGATTCTTTTTGATTACTTCAAAAAAGGTCTACACTTGCTCGGTCGACCTTGAGACGAACCGCTCGGGCGGCTAGCGCCTGTCAAGCTTTGTACTTTTTTAATGAGTTAGATTGTTCTAGGTCGATAATGGCCTTGATTTTGTCCGGGTTGGCCTCAATTCCCCTCTCTGGGTCGACCATGTATCCCAAAAAACTTTCTCGGGCGATCCCGAATGTGCATTTTTTAGGTTTAACATCATTTTATACTCACGTAAAACTTTGAACATTTCATTGAGATCGCGTAAGTGATCAACATCGATAGAGATTTCACAAGCATATCATCTACATAGACTTCTATGGTGCGCCCTATCACTTTTGAAACATTTTATTGACTTGCTCCAACATTTTTCAGCCCGAATGACATTATTTTGTAGTAGTAGATCCCTCTAGCCAAGTATAAAGTATTCTTTTAAATCGTTTGGATACACTCGGATCGGTTATAACTTAGAATATGCCTCCATGAAGCTCATCAACTCGTGGCACGAGGTTTCATCGACCATGTAGTCTATGTTCGGAGAGGGTAATCGTCTTTGAGGCATGCCTTGTTTAGATCTGTGAAATCGACCACGAGAAGCCACTTTCATTGCTTTCTTCTTCACTAGTATGGGGTTGGCTACCCACCGCGGGTAGAGTGCCTCCCGGATGAATTTGTTATCTAAGAGTTTATCGACTTCGGCTTCCAACGCGACACATGCCTGCGGGCCTAATTTTCTTTGTTTTTGGATCATCGGTCGGCGGTGAGGTCAATATTTAGTCGGTGGCGGCATGTTTGGGGTCAATGCCTGGCATGTCGGCGTGAGTCCATGTGAAGACATCTAGATTTTTGCTTAGAAATTCAATGAGCTCACGATCGGAGTGGTTCTCGTAGGTAATGACCAATCCCGAGTTACCGCCCACTGTCTTGCTTATCGACATCCACTATGTCAACTTTCTCTCTTGGCTCGGTGTCTTTCATTTCTTGCTCCGTCCTTCCTTTTTTGGAGCAATTCTTCTTCTATCGGCTCTTCTCCGTGTCATTTGTCCTGGTTGTCTTTGGCCTTGGAATATGATTTCTGACCCCGGTGTTAGACTTCGACCTTCCCAAATGTTCGAAATCTGCACTCATAGTTGCTCCATCGAACTTCTCGTCTTCCACAACATTTATCTCCATGGGCCGAATCTTCATAGAGCATTCTCGAGATTCTTTCGATTCCCTTTGTGAATTCCTTTTCTCGCTCGAGGTCGGAAACTTGACGCAAAAGTGATATACCGAGACAACTACTTTGAGATGGTAAAGTAGAGGCCGGCCAATGATGGCATTATACTCGGTCCGAATTGATTATTTTAAATGTGGTGATAACGATCCTCTTATGCATTCCCTGGCCCATCCGGATGGATAAATCTACTTCTCCAGCGGGATGATTCTCCCTCCCCCAATCCCCGAATCTTTGTCATTGCATGGCTTTATGTAGTGGTCGCTCTCGTTCGGTCTTGAAAGGCCCTAATATAAATGACCGAGGCGTAGCTTCCCGAGTCAACCAAAATCCCGTGCACATGGATGCCCATGATGGGAGCCGTGATTACCGGAGGTCCGAGTGGGGGTGTCTAGCGATCAAGATCCTGGTTGGATAAGGTGAAGTTATTGGTCGGCCTTCTCGGATCTTCGCGATACATGTTGTTTCGCATTCTCGGGTTCTCGAGATTCGACTTTTCTTTTTTGGACAGGTTATCTTCGGCCCTATTTGCGTTAATCATTATTAAAATTTCTTGCCCGTTATTATCATTGGGGGGCTACCCGGGTAGGGTTAGGACGTTGTTTCGGATTGGCTCCGGCAGTAGGTGGTGGAGGTGGTGGGAGATTATGTACATATTGCTTCAAACCCCCTCTGTACCAACCTCATGATTTCTCGAACGAGATCTCGACATTCGTCCGTTTCATGACCGATTGACTGTGGTAGCCGAATATCGGTTGGAATCCATTTGGATGGATCTAACCTCATCGGCGAAATGGAGGCAACAAGTTGAGATTCTGATGTCCTCCGTATAGGCAAGGTGAGTGGGTTAACGTATTCTTCAATGCCACCACCTCGGCTCTAACTTCTTGGTGTGCCATGTAACCGGTCGTGGTGTTGTGCGCAAATGGCCTAAACCGGATCCCGCCCCAAAAGGGGCGTCCTTTTTGTATCCCTTCGATGGTTTTGGTGTCTATGCTCGGTGGGAATGTTGGCCATGGCCTCATCGGCACATATATGTCTTTCTGCTCGGAAGAGAAATTCTTGAAAAGTGCTCGCCCACGATGTTGGGGTCCCGGGCGAGCCCATGGCCGCGATGACCATCGCATCATCGTTTTCTGCCCCATCTCACGGATTTATTTATTGAAATGTGCGATGTAACTCTTTAATGACTCATCTCTCGCCATGCTTTATGTTGACAAGAGAATACTTTGGGGTCAGCGTGCGTACTTTCGAAGCGAGATAATGGGTGTTGAAGGCTGGCATCATATCACTCCATGAATGTATACATCCCAGTGGTAGAGTTTGGAACCAATGGTGGGCCCGATCGCCCAACGTCAGAGGGAAAGCTCGGTACAGGATGGCATCACTCGGCTGTATAGTTCCATCCAATCCAAGTATTTGTGAATGTGGGTTGTAGGGTCGGTTTCCCATCATATAGTCAATCTGGGGACTTTGAATTTGGCGGGAGGAGTCGCCAAGATGTGGGGAGCGAAAGGTGATGCCACACACGTCTGTCTAACAAACGAGGCTCGGGTGTTGTTGAACCCCCTCATGTGTTTCCTCTAATTCGTCGAGCCGTCTCCATAGGCGGGTGATTTCCGCTTCCCGCTCATCAACCGGCCGTGTGCCATTGGGCTCGGTTGGGCTCGAGACGCTCTCGGTCTTGAGAGAACAAGAGTCTAGAATTTATTGATTGTTGGGATCATTCCCGAGCCGGATCCATCCCAAATGTGAACAGTTTGTTGAGGCGAGTGGCGGGGATGATTCGGCAACCACGTTGTCTTGTCTGCGGGGGTCTTCGCGTTGCCTCCTCCCGTGGTCTCATTATCGGGTTGAGGGCCTCGAGAATTGGCCTCTGGTTGTCCAGGTTTAATGAAGGTTGATTTTGAGCGTTTCTCGAGGATCCGCCTAAGGGGATTCACTTGGGGTTGAGTGGTATTTGAGGTTGTGGGTTTGCAAAAGCTTGGGACAATAGTTGGCTCATTTGCTTTGGAGGAAGTTAGGGTCCATGAAAAGTCAGTGTGATAGGTGACACAATTGTAACCTAGTTCCCGCTGAGGAGCATTTTGGCCAACTCCGTTCCCGAGGTAGGTCCTCATTTCTTTGTAAATTTCTTGAGTTCTCACTCATCCTAGAAAGGAAAGGAGGTGTCGATTTCTCATTTGAAATATTTAGGCGGTGAGAGAATATTCTTGTATTTTTCAGCCCTCCTTCTAAAGTGCCAATTTGTTGACGTGCTTTTTGGTCAACAAAGGAAAACATGGAGTTTTAATATCGTGGGGAGTAATTCTAAATGAAAGACAATCAAACAAGGGCTAATTCGGCCTTTTTATTAATTTTAATCGAGTAGAACGTGTATGGTCGGCTATCGGTTTTGTACAAATTGGTTTTTGTTCTTTCTTTCGCTCTCTTTTGATATTCTCCTATTTTTCGATCTTTTTGTTATCTGTTTTCTCTTTTTTTTTCCTTGTTTTTCTTTTACAATCCATTTTGCCCCTTTTATACCCAATCATGGGGTAATAATTGTGCAAGTAATAGGACACTTGTCCCTTTCTCAATTACTCCTAGGATATATCCCGTAGGGTGTATCTAGCATACTAATTGCAACTTTTCCTTAAAATAATGGTGCTATTTACGGCGCGCGTGGGGTTACGGCGCGCGTGGGGAATAGCCATGTGTTGGGAGAATCTTGTTAACGCCCGAGGGAATATTACCACTTTTGAGGGACTATTTTATTGTGGGCACGTTCTCTGACCGTTTGGTGACATCACGAGGGGGCTGCTCGTCGCGCGTACATTCTCGCTTTCGGTAAGGTGATCGATTGAGTCCCCGCTAACTTTTTCTTTGGTGAGCTCGGTTTGTATTACGTCTGCGGCTCGGGAGCTTACGTCAATGTGCTCGATTGCTCACGTCACGAGTTGTTTCTAGTTGGTTTGGCGTCGTCATTAGCTTTGAATAGCCACGTGGCTTTATTTTTGTTTGAGCTCGGCTCGGGTGTCTTTGTTTTTCCTTGGTTCAGCTTTCGGGTATGATCAATTTTTAGAGATTTTTTGAGCTTCATCCTTTCTTCATTCACTAGATCTTTGCTCATCCCTCTTTCTTTTACCAACTTCCTCTCTTTTTCATTAATTTTCACCACATCTCCCCAAACTTGTTCATTTTCTTATAATCTCAAGAGATTTCGAGAAATCATTTTTTTCATTTTTAAAGATTAATGTGGCTAACAATAAAAAGTTTTGGCTCAAAATTGGCTAACTAGGGAATAATGAGTTTATAGGTAGGCTTTTTAGACTAAGTAGGCTAAAACAAAGATGACCTTAAATTATTTTCAAATATTGCACGGAGACACGGCTTCAATGAAGATACGAGCAAGTTCTAGAGTTCTATCAATCATAAATGACACACTCAAGAAAAAAATAAGTTGCATAAGATAAAGCGGTTTAAGGCACAAAAGCTCACAGCTTATTTTTCGCAACATGTTCAAATACCCAATTTTCTTAACTAATGTCAAACAAATAAAAGACATCTCCTCAACTATTCATTGCATTATTCACAAAAATATGTCATCTCATAAAATTAAATGCTCATAGTAAAAATTATACGAGAAGTTAGGCACTTTTTTTCAAAATCTTGATTAAAAACACACACAAAAGCAATTAAACGTGCTAAAAAAAAATATAAAAAAACAAACAATGATAAAAAAATTCAAAAATATTTTTTTATATGCAAATTTTTATGCTCTACATGCAATCCTAAATGCAAAGCAAAAATGTAACAATACTAAATTACACATTCTTGACAATGCCCCTAAACTTAAATTATGCTTCGTCCGAACATATGAGGAAATTAACAAAATAAAGAGGAATGCGTAAAATGTACTTGCCTGGATCGTTCGGTGAAGCCAGGAGCTCGTCCGTCAAATTTGAAATCGGAGGAAGCGAGATCACACGGTCGGTCCGTGTCGTCCACACGCCCGTGTGCGTCTCTCATGTTCCGCTTTTTTTTTACCCGGTGTTTGTCGCGACGCCTCTTGTTTGATAAATGGTTTTATCATGATTTTGATGATTTTGTTTTTATACCAAAACAATAGTTTTAAAGGTTGTCCAAATACTCCTAAATGAATTAAAATGGTTTTAATATTTTTCTGAGTATTTCCTCAAGTTTATTTTCGATAATATTGGACAACACTTTTAATGATTTTATTTCAATGGGTTTTTACATTGAAACTATGTTTCTAAATGTTGTCCTAATACTCCCGATTGGTCTAAAATGCTTTTACTATTTTTTGGAATATTTATTGGAATTTATATCGGACAACACTTTTTGTGTTAATGTGTTATTTCAACAAAACTATATTTCTAATGTTGTCCTAAATACTCCCGATCGGTTTAAAATGTTTTTACAAATTTTTCGGAGTATTTCTTGAGGTTTATTTTCGACAAAAATCGAACAACATTTCATTTAGGAGGTCGACAGAGGCGACGAGTGACTGGAACGAGTTTCTTGAAACAGAACTCGCGGAACTATCAAAATCTGTCGGGGTGACCGGTCACCATGGTGGGCGACCATCGCACCCTTGGCGGCCGGTCGATCGCCCTTTGACCGGTCACCCACGTGTAAAATTTCTTGTGTTCTTTTTCTAATCTTATCGGTCTTGACCGGTCGTGCCTCTGGTTTGACAAAAAAATTCTAACCGCTACGAACGAAACTCACTATCATGTGCTCACACCACCACACTTGAGTACCAATAAATTGCCCAATGTTGTGAATGTTAATAGTTGTGATAGTTTGAATAGTGAACTTGATCATGAGCCTAATATTGTCAAGCATATGAAAAAGAATCGAGTTCTATGCATATTAGTGATGTTGCTTGCTTTTATTGCGGTAAGAAGGGTCATACGGTAAATACTTGTCGGGCTAGAAATAGCTCTAATTATTGTTGGAGACCTAAAAGTCTCAAGACTAATCCCAAAGGACCCAAGCACTTGAGGGTACCACAAAACAATGTCATTTTAGGTACCGGCGGATTAATAATCGAAGAAAATTCATGCCGCCAAGGGAGACATCAAGTGAACATCTCATTTGATCAAAGAAGGAGAAAACATTTTCAACAAAGTAAATTTCCAAGAAGAGGATATAATCAAAAATGGGAAGAACACAATCCTTGAAATGGCAAAGACATCATCAACAAGATGATTTTCCAAGAGAAAGACATTATCAACAATGGGGAGGACATAATCCTTGGAAATGGAGCAATAGGAAGAATTATCATCAACAAAATGACTTTCAAAAGGAAGATACCATCAACAATGGGAACGGCACAACCATGGAAATGGCAAGATTGGTAAACCGTATCTCCCTATTTAAATATGTATTTTATTTTCTTGCATGTTTTTATTTGTGTCTAAATTGCAAAATGATTTTTCAAAATGAGATTAAAAATTTATTTTTAAATTTAGGTCTTCAATATATTTGTGAGTTTCAAAATTTTTGAAAAGAAGACCTTGCATGATGTTTCTAAAAACTCTTGTGCATTTACTTAGACTTATGTGGTTTATTTTCTCCTATGTAGTTATGTAGCACAAGCATGCTTTAGATATCTCTTATTGCTTAGCCTACACATGTATTATTATGTTTGTGCAAAACTTGGTTTAAGAATTGTGTAGGATTTACATATCTCTTTCAATGGTTATCTATTCGTAATATATCAAGAGAGATATGAACTATCGAGGTACGCTCATTATTGTTATTCATATCATAGACTCGATACATGTTGTGCCATATGCCTATGTGCTTATTAAGAGTATGTTTTGATTTTTGAAAAGGCATTATCTGACATAGCTTGCTTTATCTAAGTTTTGTAAAGGGTTATATTTTGATAAAACAATTGATCTACTAAGTTATGCATTTTATTGCACATATAAATGCCACTATTCTTGGATACTTATGTCTAACCTCTTGTTCATATGATTCCTGTAAATGAGGTCTCAACTATGTGCTCTCTTATTGTCAAATTTCAAAAGAGACCTTATGTAGCTTTCTTAAGCTTATTTGACCTTGAATGATTTATTAGACTCTTGATGATGCATAGTATGTGGTGCTTAAAATAGTGTATCTATTATTCGATATTACTATGCTCGTGTGCAAAATATCTTGTTAAGATTTTGCAGAAATTTATGATATTTCGCAACAAGTTTGATGAACAAGACAAGGTTAGTAGCTCAATGATATTATCAAAGAAGAAGGTAATGATTTTGATGTAATATTTGCACTTTACTTTCCCATTCTTGTTTTGAGAAAATTTCAAGCTTTACCAAATGGATGTTAAATCCAATTTTCTAAATGGTTTTATTCAAATAGAAGTCTATCGAGTTTAAAATTTTAGGCCAAATGATTTTTATAAAAGGCCTTGCGGTTGATACAAGTATCCCGTATATGGTTTGATAGACTTAGCTATTTTTGCAAAATGATTTTACAAGAGGTAAAGTTGATACTATTTTTTTTTTTTAAAAAAAAGGGGCAAGATTGTTTACTTGTGCAAATTTATGTTGATATTTTTGGTGCTACTAATGAATATTTGTGCAAGACATTTTTTCAAGTCAATACAAGGTGAACATAAGGTAATCATGATGAGGAAGCTCAATTTCTTCATTGGAATTCAAGTTCAACAAATGCCAAGAAGGTGATTATATTCCACACTCAAAAGAAGAAGTGAGGCATTGAAGAAGAAATAACCATTTCAACCTATATGGCCACAAATGTGAAAATTGACAAAGGTTGAGGTAGGCATGTTGATTGACAAAAGAATTCGAGGTATGTTCATTCGTTTATTACTCCTTGGAGCTAGACATTCTATATGTCTTATGTCTATATGCTCGTCTTAGAACAATCCCAACGAATCTCTTTAAAGTCTTGTTAAAAGAAATTTTCAAATACTTGTAAGGCACTTCTTCTTATGACTTGTTCATCCAAAGTTTTAAAACGTTATTATTTTTCGGGATAACAAGTCCGGTGTAAATTTTATTTTTCAAAATATGGTTCGTCATAATCGAACTAAACATATTAAGATTCGATATTTTTTTAAGGGATTGCATGTTTTAACAAAAACTTGAGATGTGTTTAATTCCATCTCAAGGATAACTCGCGGACTTTTTAATCGTACATCGCCGAGTATTTTAATCCATTTCGAGTGTGATTATGACATAATGTATATTGAATAAAGTCTACGTTTGCATTTTGCACATTTCTAAAACTTAGGGGCGAAAAATCGGATTTTTGGATCAAAACTTGAATTTGCAAAATAGAAAAGAAGCGATGGGCTGAAGAAGGCCGAGACGACCAAGTCGCCCTAGCCTCCGATCGTCGCTTGACCCTCCAACTGGTCGCCCTGGCGATTTTTCGAGATAAAATGCTTTGTTTCCGGACTTTTGTCATTTTGGTGTTTTTCTTCTCTATTTCGACCCCTTTGACATCTTCACACACAACTCACTTCAAATGTGTTTTGTTGCATAAAATTCATATTTTAGGGATTATCTAGCTCGTTTATCATCATTATTATTCATCCTCACCGAGTAAATGGTAAGAATTCTACTTCCTTGTCTCAATTGGGTTGAACCCTTGAACTTGGCTTATATGTATATTTCTTGATGCAATTCTCATATATTTGTGTTGAGCATGATGATTGTTGATGGATGATATTTATAAAAATGGTTTTGGTGATGAAAAACTTGGCTTGATTACATTTACAAGGGCTATATATATCTTGTTCAATTTTTTACCCGCCAAATGTTCGATAATATGTTTCAATGAAAAATTCATCACCTATATGATTCTCTTGTTTTCAAATGTCTTATATACTTATAGAGATCATGTTTTGCTACTCAAATTAGCTTTCATAAGCTTCTACAAGTCGTTTGATTGACTTTTTCCTTCTATTTGGTTTATAAGCTTCAATGTTCAAATAGCTAGATACATCGGTTTAATTACGCAATTTGATATGAATATATGATGTTTTTATCGTGCTAACATTCTTTTTGATGATTCTAAAGGGGAGAAAGCAGGTTATAAGCTTATTAGCACAAAGAAGCTAAAATAAGCTCGAGAAAAGAAGCCATAAGTTGTAGATTATACTTAGTCCATTTGATGTATTATGGACTCATATTCATGTAAATAATGGTTTGTTGACAGGGGAGCTTATAAGCTCTTGATACTTAAGCTCAAGTTGTAAAAGCCGAGCTTTTAGCTTTTGGTTGATTGCTTCTATATTACTCTTGTTGTGCATTTTGATAGAGGGAGCTTTTGCAAAATTTTTGAAAATCTATACTCCCATCCTTGTGATTATATTGTGTGGAATGTTGTCACTCACAACAGATAGTTCTTTTTAACCGGTAAAATTGTTTTGTATTCAAAATCGACCTCGTTAAAATTGTTTTGGTTTGTAATCATCAAAAGGGGGAGATTGTTTGATAAATGATTTTATCATGATTTTGATACTTTTGTTTTTATACCAAAACAATGGTTTTAAAGGTTGTCCAAATACTCCTAAATGATTTAAAATGGTTTTAATATTTTCCGGAGTATTTCCTCAAGTTTATTTTCGATAATATTGGACAACACTTTTAATGATTTTATGTCAATGAGTTTTTAAATTGAAACTATGTTTCTAAATGTTGTCCTAATACTCCCGATTGGTCTACAATGCTTTTACTATTTTTCGGAGTATTTATTGGAATTTATATCGGACAACACTTTTTGTGTTAATGTGTTATTTTATCAAAATTATATTTCTAATGTTGTCCTAAATACTCCCGATCGGTTTAAAATATTTTTACGAATTTTTCGGAGTATTTCTTGAGGTTTATTTTCGACAAAATCGGACAACATTTCATTTAGGAGGTCGACCAAAGAGGCGGCCGGTGCACACGGGAACGAAGTTTCTTGAAAGCAGAACTCGTGGAACTATCAAAATCTGAGTCGGGTGACCGGTCACCACCATGGTGGGCGACCGATCGCACCCTAGGGCGGCCAGGTCGACCCCCTGGACCGTCACCCCTGTAAAATTTGTGTGTTCTTTTTCTAATCTTATCGATCATGCGCAACCGTCGCCTTCTAGTTTGAAAACAAAATTCTAACCGTTGTGCGTGAGACAGTTTTTCCCTAATTTGTGGGATTGATTTCTAACACTATAATCTTGATTTTAATTGCAATTTTTTTGTAGATATCAGATTCCAAGAGGAGCCTATCTAGTATCAATCATCTCCTATAAATAGAGGAAGATTTGAAGCACAACAAGAAGAGAACAACACAACACAACAAGATATACTCAAGCAAACACTTGGTCTTCTATTGTCTTTATTCTTGTTGTAATTTGCCTAGCTTATCACTTTCACATCCTTGAGGTCTAGGCTGTTCTTGATTACACTTGCACTCTATTGTATAATTCATTATCGAGTTGTAATCTTGAATTTTTGGGTTATCATTCAACATAAGATTTCCTTGTGAGTGTTCTTGTGGTAAGAACACACTGGGTGATCTAGGTGTTAGGTGTGAGAAGATTGTGGTAATCTTCTTGTTGACATGTTGAAGAATTTGGTATTCTTCAAGGTTGAAGATTGTGGTAATCTTCACAAGGTGCCGTTGGAGATTGTGGTAATCTTCAAGAGAGATTGTGGTAATCTCAAAGGTGGTGTTGAAGAAGAGTGTGGTGCTCTTGAGGTGGTGTTGTAAGTTGAATTTGTATTAATTTTGGTAATTAATAAAATTCTTTTTCTTTTTGAAATCCATCCGGATATCTGGGGTGGTAGAGGATTAGGCCCTAGGTGGGTTGAACCTCTATAAATCGACGTGTTGTTTACATTTCGTACCTTTATTATTGTCTTTGAGCATTCGGTTCGAAAAAGAGGGTAAAATCGAAAAGATGGAGATAATCTATTCACCCCCTCTAGATTATCGTAGCAGCTTGGACTTACACCTCTTGGGTTGCCTCCCACAAAGCGCTAAATTTTACGTCTGCGGCCGGACTTCAAATTTCTGATATCATTGTCGTTGAATCGTGTCGGTTGAAATCCTTGAGCCCTTTTGATGTTGGCTTCCCACTCTGATGGCGATTTTGGGCTACTTGTGTCTAACGATTTCGATCTCGCATTCAACAAAAAATGATGTTAGAAACAAAGCAATAAAAAATATATTTACAAAATCGGAAATAAAAAATATTTTACAAAAAACGAAAAAAATAAAAAAATATTTACAAAAACAAAAATCGAAAAAATAAAAAATATATTTACAAAAACTTAAATTAAGATTGAACTACTTATTACTATATTAGTGTAGTTTATAGGACAATGGCAAGGAAGGTCGTATTTCTCGGGGATTGACTACGAAACACTTAGGCTATAATAACACCGCATTCCAATTTTATTGAAGCGACCGAATCTCAAGTTTTGAAAAAATCAAAAATAAAAGAAATAATAAGAAATAAATTTTCAAACCCCAAGTATTTTCAACAAATACAGAAGCAACCCTAGGAAAATAATCTCAATTAATATTTCACAAAACCAATTCATGCATTTCTATGTGTTCAATTCCTAAACTAGTTTATTCCCCCTCCTGGGTGGCGAATAAACAGTAGATTAATAATAATTGAGGTCTCCCGATCCATCACAACTATTATTAACTCCCAACAGATCTTTGAATTGAAATATTCCCCACAAAGTAGTCTCCCGATGCATTACCCTGTTTATGTCTGAATTCGATTTTCGTCTTGTTAGAACTCACCTCCTGGATTATGGACTAACAAGTATGACATGCAAATTATTGGTCAACTAATCGGCAATTAAGAATAAGCACTCAAATTCATAAAATAGAACATATGAATCAATTAAGAAAATAATTTATCAAGATTTAACATGAATCCATAGTTTTGATTATGCCTCTAAGATCCGAAAGATTAGCCAAACATTGATAACAAATTCATCGACAAACTTGAAATCAACATTGTGACATCATTTAAGTATCTGACAAGAGATCTAAACTAAGAAAGAAAACCTCATCTTGTTAGGATGGATCTTACTTCCAAGACTTGAAGCTCTTATGCTTAGTAGATGTGAAAGGCCTTGTGGTGTTCTTCGCGACCTAGCCCTCCTCTCTCCACGAGAAGACCTTGGATCTTGTGTTCTGTGAAATTATGTGTGTTGTATGGTGATTGATGGATTATAATAAAAATTCGTTCATCCTTGGTCCCCTTATATAGGTGCTTTAGAGTCACTGGTAGAGATCGACGGGATTAGGACTCAAAAATGCAACCACAAACACGTCACTGCCGCTTCCTTGCACTTGGGCGCTCGGCGATCTCGGCGGCCAACATGGCTTTCTTCTTTTCTTGTCTTTTTCCCGAAGACTCTTCTTTCTTCCTCATTTCTATATTTTTTTGATTCTTTGGATATGAGCAGATCAGCAAAGAAAAATGTCCTGGTTGTCAAATTCTAACACATGTTTTCGGCTCTCGATCGACTCTCTTGGTTCTATGATTATCGGCTCTCTCGATTGTCGGCTCTTTGATGACCAGCTTGTTAGATAAATGTTTTTATCATGATTTTGATGATTATGTTCGATTTTATTCAAATGAATTTTTAAACCAAAACAATGTCCCTAAATGTTGTCTAAATACCTCCGATCGACTTAAAATGTTTTTACTATTTTTCGGAGTATTTTTTGGAGTTTATTTTCGATAAAAAAATGGACAACATATTTGTTTCGAGCTCAACCGGTCGTCTATAGGGCAACCCGTACGAGTTGAGTGAGAAAGCAAAAATGGGCGTAAGAAAAAAAAGAGCGGGGCGGCCGTCGACCAGTGGTCGACCTTTGAGCTTTGGAAAGGTAGAACTCCAAATATTAGTTATTTCAAGATATTTGGTTGTAAATGCTTTATTTTGAATACCAAGGATCAATTGGACAAACTTGATCCTAAAGTAGATGAAGGGATATTTATGGGATATTCAACAAAAAGCAAAGCATATCGGGTTTACAATAAGACTAGTGGAGTTGTTGAAGAATCCATCCATGTCAAATTTAATGAAGCATCGGGAGTTGAAAGAATACCTAATGATGAAAGTGATGAAGAAGATATTATTGAACAAATTGTTCAAATTGATGATCAACCGTCTACATCAAATGATCAACCTGCTATCTTCAAATGGTCCTCAAGAAGATAGAGATGATACCTCGGATCTTCCCGTTGCATTGAAATTTAAGGAGATCACCCAAAAGATCTTATTATTGGTGATCCCCTTGACAAAGTGATGACCGGGAGAAAATTTGCCGAGAAAGCTCTTATTTCTCAAAAAGAGCCTAAAAATGCTAAAGAGGCCATTGAGGATGAGGATTGGTTCTTAGAAATGCAAGAGGAGTTAAATCAATTTGAAAGAAATGATGTATGGGAATTAGTACCTTGTCCTCCATCTCAAACAATTATTGGTACAAAATGGGTATTCGGAACAAACTTGATGATCAAGGCAACATTGTTCGAAATAAGGCAAGGTTAGTAGCTCAAGGGTATTGTCAAGAAGAAGGTATTGACTATGATGAAACTTTTGCACCCGTAGCACGTTTAGAAGCTATTCATATTTTACTTGCCTATTCTTGTTTTAAAAATTTCAAACTTTACCAAATGGATGTCAAATCCGCTTTCTTAAATGGTATTATTCAAGAAGAAGTCTATGTAAAACAACCTCCGGGTTTGAAAATTTTTCTAGGCCTAATGATGTTTATAAACTTAAAAGGCCTTGTATGGTTTAAAACAAGCACCCCGTGCATGGTATGATAGACTTAGTTCTTTTCTTTTACAAAATGGTTTTATAAGAGGTAAAGTTGATACAACTCTTTTTGTTTTTGAAAAAGGGCAAGATTGTTTACTTGTGCAAATTTATGTTGATGATATTATCTTTGGTGCTACTAATGATTCTTTGTGTAAGAAATTCTCTAAGTTGATGCAAGGAGAATTTGAAATGAGCATGATGGGGGAGCTTAACTTCTTTCTTGGACTCCAAATTAAGCAATGTCAAGAAGGTTTTTACATTTCACAATCTAAGTATACAAAAGAACTTTTGAAAAAGTTCGGCATTGAAGAAGGAAGAACCGTTTCTATCCCATGGCAACAAATGTCAAAATTGACAAAGATGAGAAAGGCAAGTCCGTGGATGAATCAAAGTATCGGTATGATTGGTAGTTTACTTTATTTAACCACTAGTAGACCGGACATTCTTCATGACGTATGCCTATGTGCCCGTTTTCAAAGCAATCCCAAAGAATCTCATATGAGTGCCGTTAAAAGGATTTTTCGATATTTGAAAGGCACCATTCAATATGGTTTATTTTATCCAAAGAATGAAAATTTTTCTCTTAAAGGTTATAGTGATTCGGATTATGCGGGAAATATTGATGATCGGAAAAGTACTTCCTGATCATGTCAATTTTTAGCGATTGCCTAGTTTCTTGGTTTTCAAAGAAGTAAAACGTGTTTCTCTTTCAACGGCGGCTTTAATATATTTCCGCCGCATTTTGTTGTACTCAACTTCTTTGGATGAAACAAACCTTAGCGGATTACAAATGCTCTTTTGAAAACGCATGCCTATCTTTTGTGATAATATTTCGCTATAAATATTGCTCAAAACCCGGTTCATCATAACCGTACTAAACATATTGAGATTCGACATCATTTTCTAAGGGATTGTGTTTCAAAACGTAAAATTGAGATATCGTTTGTACCATCTCAAGATCAATCGGACATTTTTACAAAACCGCTATCTTCCTGACTTTTGCATCAATACGAGCTCGGTTAGGCATAATGCATATTGAATGAGGCTTACGTTTGCTTTTTCACGTTTTTAAAACTTATGGCGAAAAATCGGATTTTTGGTTGAAAATTCGGATTTTGGAAAAAGCTGACAAAACAATTGGGATAAATAGGTTGAGGGCAACCGTCGCCCTCAACGTCGACCGATCGCCCTCAACGTCGACCGATAATCTAAGCCATTTCTTGGATTAAAATGGTTCTGTCTTGACATTCGCAACTTTAACATATTTTGGCCATTGTTTCGTCCCCTTTGCCAAATTTTCACTTATGTCATTCAAAAATGGTTTTCATGCATTTTTTTTTTCATAACATGGACATTATATAGCATGATCATCATCATTATGGCTCATCTTTTCCGATCAAATGGTAAGAATTTCTCTTCTTTTGCTCAATTGGGTTGAACCATTGAGTTAATGACCTTATGGTATATTTCTTGATAATTTTTGCATATGATTTTGATGAGCTTATCTATTATGTTGAATTGTATAATGATTGAGGTGAATTGGTGATATAATTTTTGGCTTGAAACATTTACCAGGGTTATATACAACCTCTTTTATCTTTCACGCACACAAAGTGTTCGATGAAATGTCGCAATGGAAATTTCAACTTTTACATGATTCTCTTGCTTCCAAAACTCTCCAACATCTATTGAGATCATGTTTTACCTAATAAAACAAGCGTATGAACTATTCATGATACATTTCTCCCATTTTCCTTGGATTTTTACGCTTTAATTGCTCAACGGTTAATAAACCGTCCCTTTGCGCACTTTTGATATTATTGTATGGTGTTTTCACCATTATAACATTCTTTTGATGATTCCAAAGGGGAGAAAGCGAGGATATTGGCTCGTTAGCCCAAGAAAAGCTAATAAAAGCTCGCAATAAAAAGCTATGGCTTAAAGCCAAGAATACCTAGTCCATGGCTTGAATTTTGGACTCGAATAAAATTGTTTATAAGAATTGTGACGGGCGAGCTTCTTAGCTCATGATGCATCTTATATAAGCTTGTTATAGCTTGTGCTTCTTACTTATAATAATCATCATTAATATGCTCATAAATAGGGGGAGCTTTGTATGAAATACTTTTAACGGATAGTTCACTCGTAAAATCGGAAAACTAATTTGTTTTTAAAGTCATCATCGAGAAAATTGTTTTGGTTTGTAATCATCAAAAGGGGAGTTTGTTAGATAAATGTTTTTATCATGATTTTGATGATTATGTTCGATTTTATTCAAATGAATTTTTAAACCAAAACAATGTCCCTAAATGTTGTCTAAATACCTCCGATCGACTTAAAATGTTTTTACTATTTTTTCTGGAGTATTTTTGGAGTTTATTTTCGATAAAAAATTGGACAACACATTTGTTTCAGAGCTCAACCTGGTCGCCTATATAAGGCAACCCGTACCTAAGTTGGTGAGAAACAGAAAATGGGGCTTAAGAAAAAGGAGCGGGCGGCCAGGTCGACCGGTGGTCGACTTGTGCACTGGAGTTGGTTTTTGTTCCACACTTCTCTGTTTCGTAAAATCTTCAAGTCAACCGTCCATGACTAAGGGCGGCCGTCGCACTTACCCTCCGACCGGTCCCCTGTGTAAAAATTCGCAGAATTCAATTTCAATCTTATCTCTGTGCGACCGGTCGAACCCATGTTTATCAAAGAAACTATCCGTTGCGTTTTTGAACTGACTTTTCCCTATTTTGTGGGATTGATTTCTAACTATATTGATCATTTTAAATGGTTTCTTTTGCAGAAAATCACTCCCCAAGGAGGAGCCAATGTTTGGAAATGAAAGCCAAGTCCTCTCCTATAAATAGAGGCTTCATTCGAGGCAACAAGACACAACACTCTACACAAGCAAAGAGCAATTGAGCAAACACTTTCATAAATCTTGTTGTATTAGTCTAAGCACTTTTACTTGCACTTATTTGAGGTCTAGGCTTTCAATTCTTGATTACACTTGTACTCATATTGTTTCAATCACTATTGAGTTGTAATCTTGATTTTTGGTCATCATTCAACACAAGACATCCTTGTGAGTATTCTTGTGGTAAGAATACACTTGGGTGATCTAGGTGATAGGTGTTTGAAAGTTGTGGTAATCTTGAGGTGTTGTTAGAGGGTTGTGGTAATCCTCAAGGTGTTGTAAGAGGTTGTGGTAATCCTCAAGGTGGTGAAAGAGGGTTGTGGTAATCCTCAAGGTGTTGTATTAATTTTTGGTAAATTAATAAAATTCTTTTTCTTTTTGAAATCCATCCCTGATATCTTTGGGGTGGTAGAGGATTAGGCCCTGGTAGGTTGAACCTCTTTAAATCGACGTGTTGTTTACATTCCGCATTTTGCATTTCATTTTTGCTTGAGTCTTTCGAAAAAGAGGGCAAAATCTGAAAAGGGATAATCTATTCACCCCCTCTAGATTATTGTAGCTACTTGGACTAACACAACTCTCTTGGGCGGTCTTTCCTCCCTTGCTTTGGAAGGTCTTGAATGTCTCCTAGAGGTTTCACCCTTATTCCTTTTATAGTTCTTGTTAAAGAACTTGTTGAATCTCTTTACCATGAGGGCAATTTTTCTCTGGTCAATGGTCTCCTTTGGCTCGACTTTCTTCCCTTCATGGCCATAGTGCATGTTGTCTTGGTACAATGCTTTTTCCTCTTGCTCTTTTCTTCCGAGCTCGAATTCATAGGCTTTGAGATCGAGAATAGCGCATGATAAGATGTTCTTGAGAGGTCCATTGAATGTCTCAAGGCCATGACCTTCATTTCCTATCAAGCGGGAGGCTCTTAGTATCTTCATGCACATACACTTAACAAGTATATCTTGTTTTGGATGATTTGAAACAATCAAGATTACAACTCAAATAATGTATACAACTTTGAAAGTGTAAGTTTAATCAAGAAAGAATAGCCTAATAAGAAAAATATGAAAGTGACAAGCTTAGGCTTTTACAAGAAGTGTGTTGAAAGTGAAAAACAAAGAATTTGCTGATTTTTGCTTGTATACTTGTGCTATGTTATTGTATTTGATCCTTCAAGCCTTTATGTATTTATAGGAGAGCTCCTATGTTTAATCACCAGCATAGGCTCCTTCTAATTGAGTAATTTTTTGCAAAAGAATGATCAAACCATTCGAAGAGATAGCGGTTAGAAGAAAAGCCACAAATTCATGGGAGTTGTCTGCTGCAAACGGATAGTTTCTGGCGATAAAATACTAGCCTCTAACAAATTCGAATAAAAGAGCCGTTGAAGAATATTTTAACATGAGATCTTTGGGAGGTGGATCGGTCCCCTAAGGTCTTACAAATCAAATTCCTTAAAGCAATTTGCATAGATCCCAAAGTGATGGCATCAATCAAACACTGAACAAACACAACCCCATAACTAAACAATTCATCCTTTTTGATTTTGTAAGTTAAAAAGTAGTTCATATTGCTTGGTAAATTCATAGACTTCCCACAAACACACGATGAAAACAATGAGTGAAATAATGTGGAGCTCATCCATCATAGATTGAGTAGTAAATTCCGCATAACATCCAAAAAAGTTTTAACCTCTTCCAACACACTCTCAATTTCTGTCATCTCAACGAATCTGAGAGACATAATCCCAAAATCCTTCATGCAAACCAAACAACCGACAAATATCATTAGGGGTCCAATGGAAGTGATGCCCTTTCATAAACGAGTTCAAAGCAATCGGCTTATTATCATTATCAAATTCAATCCACATATTTCGAATAAAAGTATTCAATTACTTCATCATCATATATGATAAACGGGCGATCCCACAAATTCATCCAACCTTGAGTATGAAAAATTCACGAATAGAGGGAAATTCATCCAAGAAAGCCAAAATGGAAAATTTTAGTCCTACCAACTTATTTATTCGAGAAGACCAAATCATCATAACTTTTTCACCATACTTATGATTAAAAAACAATGAATTTGTACTACTCGGAGCTTGAGAGAGAAGATATTTCTTACTCTTGGACCATTTGATATTGTATTTTGTGATGGTTGCTCGGGGATAGTGATTTAAGCTTGAGAAAGTTGGGGATTTGCATTAGCGAGTTGCCCTTGTGCCATTTCTTGTTAGGTAGTGCAAATATCGCGTTGCTCTGTCGCAAATTGACGATTTCAAGAAGAACTCTCTCCGGCTTTTTTTCGCTTTTGGGAGAAGATGAACCAGTAAAATTCTTTGGAGGTGCCGTAATAGTGAAATATTCAAGAAATAGATGAGATTAGCAATAAAAAATCGGGAGTTTTGGAGAACCATAGAGAGAGATTTAATTTAAGGGAATTTTTTTGCAACTTAGAGTTTGAAAGTAGAAGAAGAAATATGTGAAAAGCGTAAGACAAAAGAGTTTTAATAAGTTTCTACATCTATAGCGACCCGTCGCTATGTATAAGCGACTAGTGCATGAGCGTAGCGACAGTCGCTATACATAAGTGGCCCAGGTGTCTACTATGTGAAATCAATTGTGTTCGATTTTAAGTTTTGAAAATTAGATTTTTCACCCCAAAACTTTTCTAATGACAAATTAAGTGCTCAAAATGTAAATATAGATTTCATTCAATATGTATTATGCCTAAACGAGCTCGAATTAAGTTAAGCGGTACGATTTTGTAAGGATATCTGCGAGATGAACTTGAGATGGAACAAAGCACACCTCAATTTTTGTTTTGAAACACAATCCCTTAAAAAGTGATGTCGAACCTTAATATGTTTGGTTCAATTGTGATGAACCGAATTTTGAGAAATATTAATGGCGTAAGTATTATTGATAAAATAGGAACATTTTTAAATTTAATTTTTTATTCACAAAGTTTGTTTCATCCATGATAATTGTGTACAACAAAAAGTTTGTGAAATATATTCATCTTGAGTTTATAAATATACACAAATTTGCTTTTTAGAAAATCATGAAACTAGGCAATCACCTAAAACTTGTCATGAGTTGGATGTACTTTTACGATCATCAATATTTACGGCATAATCCAAGTCACTATAACCTTTTAAAGAAAAATGATCATTTTTCGGATAGAACAAACCATATGAAATAGTGTCTTTTATGTAATACACGAGCCCTCACACTTTTCACTTGACCAATGTTTGCATAATCCTATAATTTTATACGACATGGCTAGTTCAATAATATTGGAAATCAAATATAGTGATTAGTTATCGGACTATTAGATGCAAGCTATAAGTTACACCGTGGTAACATTAAAAGTATAAGAGTTATAAGATTACACGTGGTAAATTTATGGATGAAAGATGACAACAATGTGTGTGTCAAAACCTAAATACAAACAAATTGATGAATGGATTAGTGTATCTATATGATCGAGAACCGATAGTAAGATGATATATTATTTGAGATTAATATTTTTATTAAAATAATAATAGTAGTAGTAGCATAGTAGTATTTGTAGTAGTAGTAGTAGTAGTAGTAGTAGTAGTAGTAGTAGTAAAATCATGAATAAGGTAGAATTTTATGTGTGAATATTGAAAGAAAAATTAATCTATATAACTTATATATATAATTAATCATATACGAGCACTACAAGAAAATATTGAAATTCAACGGAAAAATCCATTGGAATTTGACCAATTCCCGTTGGAATTATTGATTCCAACGGAAATTCTAACGAAAAATGAGTCATTGGTAAAATAGCCGTTTGAAATGTCAAAATTCCAACGGAAATTCCAATGGAAAAAAATTCCAAATCGGTAGTTCCAACGGTATTTGTCCGTTGGAATATCCAATTGTTGGAAAAAAATCCAACGAATATTCCAACAAGAACTCCAATGGAGTTATACCATTGGAATTTAATCCAACGATGATTCCAATGATATTAATCCGTTGGATTATATAAGCATTGGAATGAACTCCAACAATTATTCTAACAATATGTCCAACGGTATTATGTTGTTGGAATTAATTCAATAATAATTCCAACGGTATAATTTCCATTGGAAGTTAAGAAAAATTCCAACGTTTTTTTGTTGGAAAATATTCCAACAACAATTCCAACGGATTTTTCCCGTTGGAATTAAAAACATTCAATTGTTGGAATATTTCTATAAATACTTTTGAGCCTCTAAAATAGTTAATCTATTGGCGACAATGTGCAAATATAATATCATAAAAAGTCGATATCAAATATTTCCAAATGTACGATATAGTTTGTCTAACACAAAAGAAACAAATCAACATACTAAAAGTAATAATATCATCAACAACTCTCAAATCCTTAAACAAAAAATAAAGCCAATACAAACAAATTAACAGTCTCCATAATCATCATCATTCTCCACATCTTCATCAACCCCAAAATCTACGCAGACAATAACACTCTTCTCATTGCACCACCTCTGCACACACAGTGAGCATATCCAATAAATCGTTCAATATCTGCCAAACTCAGACAATGGAAAAAAAAAGAAAAGAAAAGACAATCACACCAAACTCATAAGCATTCATGTCATGGTTATAGCTATCTATAAAATTGCAACACAGTCCCAAAGGTAAACCAGTTTTGATTTGTATATTGTATCATCTT
Source organism: Rehmannia glutinosa (assembly GCA_016081115.2). Taxonomy (NCBI): domain Eukaryota; kingdom Viridiplantae; phylum Streptophyta; class Magnoliopsida; order Lamiales; family Orobanchaceae; genus Rehmannia; species Rehmannia glutinosa. The sequence goes on along the minus strand of JABTTQ020000671.1, from coordinate 286,589 downwards.
AACAGACAGCTCCAATCAAACAATATAAATGCTACCAAAACTTGCTAGTCTGCAAGGAAGAGAGTGAATGCAAAATATTCTCCACCAAATTCTGCTCCTGAACAATAGTTGGCCACGACACAACCATGGCCCTCACAGAACTATACACAGAACTATACATAACACCATAGAAAATATAATCCAGACCGACCTAAAAAAATTATTTCTCAGTTTGTCTTTAGTCCCACATTTCAGTCTACAATTTAGGAAAATTTCGCAGGAGACAAATATGACTAGTATGCGTCTCTTCATGTTTATTAGGAAATAAGATGCTAACCTTACCAATCTTAGGGGGCAAACCAGACAGTGAGTTATTAGACAGGTCAAGAACTGAAAGACGCAAGCTGCATGCCTCCACGGGATATTCTTTCAACTGCATCCACGAAGAGACAATGGACAACAGAACACCAGTTAATATATGAGGTTGGCAACATGAAGGAGTTACGAGTTGGACTACAGTAACTTTAAACGCGATTTTGAAACAACCACCTGATTTGTCTGCAGATCAAATGTCCCTAGCTGAGTCAATGATCCAATTTCTGTGGGTAATGAAGATAGCACATTGTTCCTGTAAAAATATAGACAAATCCAATAAAAGAAAAAGGACGGATACACATTTAGATATAGAAGGTGCAACACAGTAATAGTCCTGATTCCCGACCCAAAACATATACATGTGACAATGATTGAACTGATCCTATGTAAAACATCTAGAAGATATGAGCAGCCCTTTTATTGATGATGGGATCAAGGAGATTCCTGTAGAACATATAATATATCAGCTGAGGCGTAAACAAGTACCCAGTAACAAAGCGACAAGAATGGTTAAAATCTAGATCCTTAAAACATGCAAAAGAATTAACAAATATCCAATATCAAAACTGGAACCACCGAACTACTCACTGTTTTGGTGAAGGTCAAGCCTATCAAACGCAAAAAGTCCTCCAATACTCTCTGGCAGACTACTTAGTAAGTTTTTAGCTAAAAGTTAAAAGCAGAAACACATGAGAAATTCATCAAACTGCAAGAAACTAAATAAACAGAGTTGAAGCAGAAACATGTTTATACATGCATTGAGTTCCATAAGCATAGTGCATAATGCAATGAAATTATTAGACAGCATTTCCAGCTGGTTTCCCTGTCAAAAGGATGAATGACATTATTAAAACCCAAAGTTATTTATCTTAATTGGCATAATGAGGGGCAGTGGGAGCCGGAGTAAATAATAGACCCATGAAACACTTTTGGTCAGTGTTACCCATACCTCAATATCAAACTTTGTTAATTTTGAACAATTTCCTAACTCTTCCGGCAAGCTGGAAATGCTATTGTTTGATTCCTGAGAAGATCATCAAAATGCACTATAGAAAAGCATATAACTTAAAAAGTTGGTATCGAGCTAAGAACAAAAATAAACCTCTTGATAGAAATATAATTATAAAGGGAAGCTTGTGAAGGTGCTGAAACTGGCAATGTCTTTCCAAGTTAAGGTTTCTCTGATATTATATACATCAAGAAGAAACTGAAATCTTAAAACCCGGTATCCACTTCTTATGTGCACCCTGATGATAAACCCGAGCATTATGAAATTGAACAATATGACCTCCTCAGATGAAGTAACTAGTAAATAATCATTTCACATGATCATATAAAGCTATACAAATCAAAACATGAATTCGAGGAAACGATGAAAACCAATCAGAGTGCTTACTCATAAGCATTAGTGCATTACCCTTTAAAGAAAAGAGAATCACGCCAAACTCTAATATCTAAAAGAAAGAAAAATTAATCAGTAAAATAAACGAAAATTGTTGACATATTCACTGTATGACTAAACCTTTAATAATGTTTCGGAACTCATTAATATGAAAACAACAGCAAGTACCTCCAAAGTGATGAAACTACAAAAATGTCGCTCTTCTTGTTTCTTGGTGTATCGAAGCTGCAGGACAGGTCTCAAAAAATGGACGAGCCAGCAAGGAATAACAAATTAACCTACAACAATTTTTATTAGCATGCTTTAAAAGCACCACCAATATTGGTTTTTCAATCAACTGATAAAAAGAACTGTGCAAAAATTCAACATTACAATAATAAAATAGCAAAAACAGAACTGGTTGGGTTGAAGAAATGAGGAATAAAATCAGTAGAACTCACTTAGTATGGAAATGCCTTGCTGCCCCTCTCTGCTTGCTTAGAACAACACAGAAAATAAATGCCCTAAATAAAGTAAAACAAACTACGCAGTCAACAAAATCCAATTAGAGAATTCAATTATCTAATTTCAATTAAAGAACATAGAGAAATATCCATAATTACAAAGCACTAACATAAAATTTCACCGTATTAAACAATATATCCGAAATCTCAAACAACTTTTCTCCAATCAAGTCTCCAGATATAGAATATAAACGAAAATACTGAAACTATCAACTGAATAACTCAAAAACGTAAAGTGAAGGAAATGAGAAATTACATCTACAATGAAATTAAAAAAACATAGAGAGAGAGATACTTCATGTCTGTACCATCCAATTCCAGTATTGACATAGTTGATCGTTATCTCGTAATTTTCTTCTGTCTTATCCATGTCTTTATTTTCTAAACCTTCAGATAAAATATCTTCTGGAATCTTATCTTCAGGCAAAGTCTCTTCTGGGATTATTTCATTATGGATAGGACTTGTCGGCTTATGATTATCTGTTTGAACAACTTTGAAAAATTCTTCCCCCTTTCGAAGGTTTGAACTCCTCTTTCGAGGGTTCGAATCTTTAGATCCTAATGGTCGACCACGCTTCCGGCGCTCTTGAGATTCACTTGCTATATGTTTAGATATTTCAATAGGAATTTCTAAACGAGCTGGAACATTTTCAGCTGGTATATGAGATTGCATCACTTTCTTAGTATCAGTGAACGCATTTGGCAGCTGATTTGCAATATTTTGCAAATGTATAATTCTTTGAACTTCTAGTTCACATTGATCCGTTCTTGGATCTAAAACATTCATGGGAAAAGTATTCCACGTGATTTCTTGTTTGATTATCTCCTTTTCATTTCCACCTAAGGTTGGAAATTTTGATTCATCGAAGTGAGAATCTAAATATCTAGCTGTAATAGATTGCCTGTCATGGGTTCTAGATATTTAATAATTGAAGGAGATTTAAAGCTACATAGATTCCCAATCTTCTTTGTGGTCCCATTTTGGTGCGTTGCGGGGGAGGTATAGGGACATATACAAAACATCCAAATACCTTTATATGTGAAATATCAGGTTCTCTTCCGGAGACAAGTTCTAATGGAGATAATTTATGATAAGCGGTTGGTCTAAGCTTTAATTAAAGGTGCCAACATGTAAAATTGCATGTCCCCAAGCAGAGACAGTAGTCTGACCTCATTAGCGTGGGTCAGCTATCATTTGCAACCTTTTAATTAGTGCTTCTGCAAGTCCATTTTGAGTATGTGTATGAGCCACTGGGTGCTCTACTATTATTCAAGTGACTTACAATAATCATTGAAAGCTTTTGATATAAATTCTCCAACATTATCCATTCTAATTTTCTTTATGGGATAATCTGGAAAATGAGCCCCTAATTTAATAATTTGGGCTAAAAGTTTTGCAAACGCAACATTTCGAGTTGACAAAATGCTAACATGTGACCACCGCGTTGATCGTCTGTCAATACCATAAAGTATCTGAATGGTCCGGATGGTGGTACAATAGGCCCACATATGTCACTTTGAATTGATCGGTCGAGGAACATAGGAGATTCCAAATTCACTTTTATTTTAGACGGTCTTTTTACAAATTTTCCAAGAGAACATGCCGCACAAGTTAAGTCAATTGTAAGAATATTCGAGTTCTTAAGTGGGTGCCCATGTGAACTTTCAATAATTCTAAGCATTCTTTTTCACCTGGTGACCTAACCTTTCATGCCACAAGGAAAATATTTTATGATCAACTAACTTACGGTTAGTGATATTGTTAATTTCAATTGGATCAATAAATGGGCCATATAATCCGGGCGTATAATATTGTATCATTTCTAAGACTTTTTCGACCATATTTATAAGATACAATACATAGATATTCAATACCATCTTTATTACACATTTCGATGTGGTAATCATTTTGCCGAATATCTTTAAAACTCGGTAAGTTCCTTTGAGACTTACTAGAATACAAAGCATTATGGATATTGATCCTTGTCCCTTTGGGTAATAAGATAGAGCTCTTCCTAACCTTCTATTATATTAGTAATACCCGATATAGTAGTTACAATTTTCTTTTCCATTTGAATATTATGAAAATATATTTTATTTTTAAGATAGTGTGAGTGGTAGCACTATCGATAAGACACAATTCTTCACCATTGAATCTTGACATTTCGTGGTCTAAACAAATAAAAAAAAATGATGAGATCAATATATTAAATGTAACAATTTATTTTACAATAAAAACCATTACAAATCATAAAGTAGTTGATATAAGATCACAACTTTTAATCAATAAATTCCATTCCCATTGTTGGAAAATCCAAATGGTTCAAACCAAAATCGCAAATTTTTATCCGGATTTTCAAAGAAGTCGATGCATCAAGATGGGTTTTCTCATAGCCCCGCCTTCAATGAAATTAGTCTCCACACCTTTTCCATTTTCCTTTTCCTTTGAGGCTAAATATAACTTCACTAGATGTGGTCTTTGTCATGGCCAGTGCGAGACCAATGTCCAGTCATCCCACACCTATAACAAGCGATTTCATAGTTAGGTGTAGATGATTTTGGTGGATTATTTTTATTTGGATTCTTTCCTTTATTTCCATGAAAATTGGGATTCATCCATGTGTTGTTATGTCCAAGGCTATGTACTGTGAAGCCCCGATTTTTCGAGCTATTAATTGATCTTTATTGTCATCTATACTTTTGATCGACTATTTTACCGCGTCATTTTGACAGGTAATTATTAATAATATATACTTTGTATTTTATTTTATTTTATTTAATTACTTGTGATCATGATCATCATTAATTCTATTCCTCATTTGTAATCACATGTTTGATCATTATTACTATTTTTGTATTTATTAGTCACCTTATAATTTTAAGAGACTACTTTATTTTAGAGACTTTTACCTTATAGAATTAAGATTTTTATTTAGATTAAGCGATCATGAGACTTACAAGTGATCAAGGAAATCACTAAATATTTTGGAGATTGATATATTTCATCTATTATCATCAAATTTGGGACAAAAAAAAATATATGGAATCACCATATTGCCCTCATAGTGGGCGGCCATGGTGGTATTTTTGGGGTAAAAATATCATCTAACTCTTGTACACCTACACCATATATTAGTCATCTTGTGTATAATTACATCATTATATCAAACTTATACACATCATCTTATACACCAATTCTTTATTACTATTTTTCCCAACTTATTCCATTCTTCCCAACATTCTTCTTATTCCCCAACATTCCAATTTGACCCATACTTTGACTTGCATTTTGTCTCCATGCAAGAGACAAATTACAAGACATAATTTGAACAAAATCCTCTCCCCTCTCTCCATGAAGTGGACGGCCATATGGCCTAATTTTGTCAAAAAATTCATCTCATTTTCATCTAACACATTTACTCTCTAGCAAAAATCCTCCTCCTTCTCTCTAAAAACTCCCAACTTCTCTCTATTCTTCCTTTCATTTTCTTCTTCTATACCTAGAAAATTTTCAATATTTTCCTCCCTATTCTTCATAAAAATCGAAACCATCATCATACAAGGTAAGAAATTTTAGCTTCAATCCATTTTTGGATATCACATTGTTCATCTCTTCCACCTTCTTAACTTAAGTTTGAATTTGGTTTGGAGGTACATTTAGAAGACCTTGAATATTAGAGCTTGACAACATTCTTGAAGAAGGACCTCAAGCTTGAAGAAGAAAATAGTAGAGGAAATTAGATTACAAGGTAAGAATTGTGTCTAGACCCATCTTTCCTACTCTTCCTATTTTTTTCAAATTTTAACACCCCTTTTTCATTTTTGAGAAATAGGGGCTGACCTTAGGAGATTTTGGAGTTGAGCCAAAATTTCCAATTTTTGAGCTTCAACTAGTCTCCAAACATCTACTACACAAGGTAAAGTGTAGTCCTTTCATTTCCTTATTTCCTTCTTTTCTCCTTAATTTTTCTCTCATTTTTCTAACTCCAAATTTTAATATTTTCTTGACTTAGGGGCTGACCTAAGAAGCCTCATCCAAAAATTGTGAAATTATCCTTTTATTTCACAATTTCCAAGTTTAAGGTGGGTGGAAATATATTTTCCAACTTTTAGGTGTTTTGATTAAATGCATGTAAAAAAATTGATCATGAGCCTTGAGATATATATAATCTATGTATTGCATGTCAATTTTATGTATCAAATCATGAAAATTCTCAAGAGTTGCTCAAATTTACTATTTATTGAATTTTAGGTGCATGCATGTGCAATTTAATGTTTTAATTGGTGAATTCTTGTATGTATTGGACATGCATGTGTATGATCTTTAAAATCTATGTTTTGGATGACTTATAACCTGGAAATGTCGAGCATAATTGATTAAATTTCAATTTTGGACTTAAAAATGCAAAAATGGAAAGTTGGTGGACTAAATTGCAAGAAAATAAAAGTTAAAGGACCCCTCTGCAAATTTCGAATTTTGGGACTGTACTCAGGTTCAAAAATGACTTTTGGACATTTTAGTAAAGTTTTAAGAGTTTTAAGATAAATAAAATCAACCTTTAAAAGCCCAAGGACTAGATTGTAAAATTTTGAAAGTTTAAGGGCTACTTTGCAATTTTTAAAACTGTACCAGACCTTAACTTTAAAATTTGAAATTTTTACTCTTAAGGTACTGGAAATGACATATTTTAAAAGTATTCCAAAAATCCAAGTGGTTAGGGCTTGGAAAGTAATTTTACTAAAATTGAGGGACTAATGTGCAAAATACTAAACTTGAGGACCCAAATGAAATTTCCAGGACTTATGCAGCCCATGCACCTAGAAATACTAACTTAACTATAACTTAATTATATTTTGGACCCAAAGTTCAAATTTCATAACAATTGGACCCCTAAAAGCCTTAAAGGCAATTATTTCAAAATGGGACAAAAATAATATTTTCAAAAGTTAAAGGACCTACACATATTTCTTTTAAAAACTGCTTTTGTCCCAATATCCTACTAACCTTAGTGACATTTTCCAACTGGAATCACATTAAAAGCCCTTCCGGTTTGTGAGTTCCGAATTTTTAAAACTTAAGGTCCGAATTGACAATTTTTATAAATTTGGGGCCAATGTGAGAATTTTATAAAAACTCGACCTCAAAACTTTAAAGACCTGAATCTCTAGACAATTTGGAGAATTTAGGAACTGACCTCTTAATTTTTCAAGGTCGGGATATTTATTTATTCCATTTTTAACACCAAAAGTGTTGGTTTTTACGAAACGGGGCTAAATTACAATTTCTCTTTTATAAAGGACCTAACTCAAATTATTTTCTCTTTTACTAAAATAGCCCTGGACTCTCTGAATTTGAGATTTAATTAAAGTATTTTACTTTTCTCAAAACCCTTGACTTATCGGATCAATTTGACCGATTAATACCGATCGCGGAGCGCTTCCCGCCTTGCGATTTTGAATCTATAACGGGACTCATGTTCCACCTAATCTTTCAAGATATCGAAGATGGCTTATCCTTCCGATGATCATCTTCACCCAATACTCTACCAACGCCATAATTGCCACTCGCGCCTTTCAAAAATTTTCCTAAACTGCTTCCCTAATCAATAATACTCGAATGCCTGGTTGATCGCTGTAATTGTAATTACTTTCTGCTGAGTCAACTTGGTGTGTCGAGCTCACGATCGGAATGGATACGTCGGGGATGGAACCGGGCAACTCGGCTGCTATTCCACTCTTCCCCCATCGCCCTAATCCCGCAACGGGGACGGAGTTTGTCCCGAGGGAAGCGGGTCGTAATCTTGAGGTATAATCATGATTATGACAGATCCGAGCCTCGCCAGCTCAGCACCGTGGATTTTGTCTTTGCCTGCGGGCGATAAGGTGCGGTCTTGGACCATCTTGACTAGGGAGTTACAAGGAAGAACGAAGGAATCGCTTTGTCACGATCAACACGATTCCGGAGTTATCGGACCCGTTTTGGTTGGCGTTACATTTCCGCAAAACCGCTTACCTATTTTGCATTGGTTGGCGCTACAAATCCGTGACGCAACCATTATCTCCTTGCATAGGATTGGCGATACACTTCCGTACGCAATCTTACTGTCTTGTTGAATCACATAGTGCCTGTGACCATGAATCGCTTTTCTTGAATCAGTATAAATATACTAATGTATTATTTTATCACGACGCTTATGAATCGTGTGTGAAGTCATGCATCATACTCACGCAGCGTTTTCATATAAATCAAGCTTTTCTCACATTAACTATATTGCGCCACACTCGCATTACCGATCACCCCATCCACTGAGATTTTTGTCTTATCCCCACATGTTTTCTAACCTTAGATGAGGATTTCGTTGGAGATCTTTGACCGGATCTCGGATTGAGACCTTGTACTACGCTTGTTGGATTTACTATTTCTTGTTGTTGATTGGACTCTTTTCTTATGTTATTGTCGGACTTTTGTATTTCGTTCCATTCGGGTTTGTAATTGAGGCGTAAGACCCCTTGACTTTAAGTTGCTATTTTGTTGACTTTCGGGTTGTAATTTGGATGATGGATGGTAAACTTTAAGTGGTAACTTGTATCATTATTTATTTCATTGCTATTTGACTCTGTCTTATTGGGTCCTCGTTGATATTTATCTGAGAGCTGATTATTGTATTTAAGTTGTGCATCGTCGTCGCGTCCCATTTGGGGCGTGACGATTAGAAAGTGGTATCGAGCTCGGCTAGTAAGATGGAAACTTACACCGAGCCGACCCGAGATTGGACCCTCGATCCGTGTTTTGGGTAGTCTGCGACTTGACCAATTAGGTGTGAAATCGATTTCAAATTGGCATAGAACCGTCTTATTGATATTTGAACTAAGTTAGAACGCATATTTTGAGATTTCATAGTCATACTTGTTTTGACTTAGTTGATTCTTGATCGATTTCCCTTATTCATTCTTCCTTATTCTCTTCTTATCTTTCCTCTACCTTTGACTAATCCGCCTTAGTTTTGTTTGACCAGGATGGAGCCGACGCCGCCTACATGGTGGGATGTATTCCATGCCGTCTTTGGCGGGGGAGTATTACCGGCATCAAGATTCATTGGCACCGGGAAAGTGAACGCGCGACCACGAGCTAGCCCGGGAGCGCCAACGCACATAGGGACTCGGCCAAGACTTGGCGATGAGCCAAAATGAGAAGAACGAATCGACCCTGTCATCAAGGACCGCGATAACACCATAAGAGCGCGGGAGGACCAAATACTGAGTATCCGGGAGCGCCTGGATAACAAGCGGGAGAAAATGAAGAGGACAAGCGACGGTCGCCGAAAATGGGAGATTGACGCCCGCTTTATCCCGTAGACCGTCGATCGCTTGAGGAGACCCTCATCAAGCGAGATAGCGATCATAGAGGACCTTACACGAGCCCTAGCTCATAGAGACGCCGCACTAGAGGTCGCTTTAGCGACTAATGCTCGCCTTTGCCACCGCCCGAGGCGAGCTCCTGTACCGATGCCGAGGAGGATCTCGAGGAGGATCCCGAGGAGGATCCACGATATTGGAGAGCCTGAGGCTGCTCCACTCGATGAGCTCGAGGATTCGGCGATGGTTGGACTTTGTGTATTGGCCCAAGGTTGAGTCACAAATCAACCAAGTACCTATAGTATCGATATACGGATGTATTTCCACAAGAACTCACCACTATCCCTCCGGATAGGGAAGTCGAGTTCACCATCGAGGTGTTGCTAGGGACCGCCCGATTGCCGGAACCCCGTATAGAATGGCTCCTCTTGAGTTACAAGAGTTGAAAACGCAATTACTGGCCGATGGATGTGGGATTCATCCGACCGAGTGCGTCTCCGTGGGGAGCATCTCGTCTTTGTTCGTCAAAAAGAAGGATGGCACATTAAGACTATGTATAGATTATCGTGGTCTTAATAGTGTGACCATCAAGAACAAATATCCCCTCCCGAGGATAGACGAACTATTTGATCAACTTCAAGGAGCAACGATGTACTCAAGTTTGATTTACAACAAGGATATTACCAATGGAAATCCGAATGAGACATTTCCAAAACTACATTTGAAACCCGATATGGACACTACGAGTTTGTAGTAATGCCTTTCGGTCCCACGATGCACCAAAGCATTTATGGACCGATGCATCGAGTCTTTCAACCTTACTTGGATCAATTCGTAGTGATATTCATTGATGACATACTCGTATACTCTAAGTCTAGAGAAGAGCACGAACGTCACTGAAAATCGTTTTAGAGACACTACGAGCATAAGGCCGTATGCCAAATTCAAAGCAAGTGCGAATTTTGGCTTAGTGAAGTCGCGTTCTTGGGACATATAGTATCCGCACTGGGATTGCAAAGATATCCTTCGAAGGTGCAGGACGGTGGTTGAATGGAAACAACCCGAGTGCAGAATTAAAATCGAAGTTTCCTAGACTAGTTGGATATTATCGAAGATTTATCCGGGACTTCTCCAAGATAGCCGGACCACTCACTCTAACCCGGAACCTGCAAGTCAAGTTTGAGTGGAATGACAAGTGCGAGACGAGTTTCAAGAGTCAAGAAACGACTTACTACAACTCCGGTCTTAGCCCTTCCAAAGGAACCTCCGGGTAGTTGTAGACCGACTCACGAAATCGCACACTTTTTACCCATGAAGAAAACGATAGCTTGCGAAACTTTGCACGCATTTATATCAGAGAAATCATTCGACTACATGGAGTACCGGTCGATATAGTATCCGACAGAGACCCAGGTTTGTCTCCAGTTTTGGAAGTGCTTGCACGAGGAATTGGGTACCTCACTAAGTTTCAAAGACAAAGAGCACATCCACAAACCGATGGACGATCCGGAGCGAACAATTCAAACCCTTGAAGATATCTTTAGCGAGCTGCGCACCTTGGATTTTCAAGGGAGTTGGGATTCACACTTACCATTAGCCGAGTTCGCCTGCAATAACAGCTTATCAAGCCACGATTGGGATGGCACCCTACGAGGCATTGTATGGGCGAAAATGTAGATCCCCGCTACACTTTGGGAGATTGATGACCAATGGACTCGAAAGAGAAACGAAAGTCGCCCGATTCCAAAGGTCGACTTAGTTCGAGAGGCCATGGAGAAGGTCAAGCGATCAAGGAGCGGATTCGCACAACTCGGGCCGCCAAAAGAGTTACGCAGACAAGAGAAGAAAGGATTTGGAATTTGAAGTCGGTGATGAAGTATTTCTCGGACTCTCACCACGGAAAGGATTGATAAATCCAAGAAAGGAGGCAAGTTGAGTCAGAGATATGTTGGACCTTACAAGATTTTACAAAGGATGGGGAAGTTAGCCTACGACTTGAACTACGGCAGACCATATGCGGGAATGCACGATGTATTCCACGTGTCGAGACCGAAGTATCAACCGGATCCCGAGTATATCATCACCGAGACACTCCTCCTCTAATGGAAAATCAATCCTACACCGAGAGGCCAATCCGGATCATTGATCGTAGAATCGGACGATTGCGTAAGAGAGAAATTCCGATGGTTAAGGTGGTGTGGCGAACCACAACCGAGACGAAGACGCAACGTGGGAGATGGAAGAAGACATGAAGAATCAATATCCGAACTATTAAAGAGAATTTGGGGACCAAATTCTTTTAAGGAAGGGGAGGATCTGGCCCCGATTTTTCCGAGCTATTAATTGATCCTTATTGTCATCTATACTTTTGATCGACTATTTTACCGCGTCATTTTGACGGGTAATTATTAATAATATATACTTTGTATTTTATTTTATTTTATTTAATTACTTGTGATCATGATCATCATTAATTCTATTCCTCATTTGTAATCACATGATTGATCATTATTACTATTTTTGTATTTATTAGTCACCTTAGAATTTTAAGAGACTATTTATTTTAGGGACTTTTACCTTATAGAATTAAGATTTTTATTTAGATTAAGTGATCATGAGACTTACAAGTGATCAAGGAAATCACTAAATATTTTGGAGATTGATATATTTCATCTATTATCATCAAATTTGGGACAAAAAAAAATATATGGAATCACCATATTGCCCTCATAGTGACGGCCATGGTGGTATTTTTGGGGTAAAAATATCATCCAACTCTTGTACACCTACACCATATATTAGTCATCTTGTGTATAATTACATCATTAATTCAAACATTATACACATCATCTTATACACCATTTCTTTATTACTATTTTTCCCAACTTATTCCATTCTTCCCAACATTCTTCTTATTCCCCTCAACATTCCAATTTGACCCATACTTTGACTTGCATTTTGTCTCCATTCAAGAGACAAATTACAAGACACAATTTGAACAAAATCCTCTCCCCCTCTCTCCATGAAGTGGACGGCCATATGGCCTAATTTTGTCAAACAATTCATCTCATTTTCATCTAACACATTTACTCTCTAGCAAAAATCCTCCTCATTCTCTCTAAAAACTCCCAACTTCTCTCTATTCTTCCTTTCATTTTCTTCTTTCTATACTTAGAAAAATTTTCAACATTTTCCTCCCTATTCTTCATAAAAATCGAAACCATCATCATACAAGGTAAGAAATTTTAACTTCAATCCATTTTTGGATATCACATTGTTCATCTCTTCCACCTTATTAACTTAAGTTTGAATTTGATTTGGAGGTACATTTAGAAGACCTTGAAGATTAGAGCTTGACAACATTCTTGAAGAAGGACCTCAAGCAGAAGAAAAAATAGTAGAGGAATTTAGACTACAAGGTACCCTTCTTTTCCTACTCTTCCTATTTTTTTCAAATTTTAACACCCCTTTTTCATTTTTGAGAAATAGGGGCTGACCTTAGGATATTTTGGAGTTGAGCCAAAATTTCCAATTTTGAGCTTCAACTAGTCTCCAAACATCTACTACACAAGGTAAAGTGTAGTCCCTTTCATTTCCTTATTTCCTTCTTTTCTCCTTAATTTTTCTCTCATTTTTCTAACTCCAAATTTTAATATTTTCTTGACTTAGGGGCTGACCTAAGAAGCCTCATCAAAAATTGTGAAATTATCCTTTTATTTCACAATTTCCAAATTTAAGGTGGGTAGAAAAATATTTTCCAACTTTTAGGTGTTTTGATTAAATGCATGTAGAAAAATTGATCATGAGCCTTGAGATATATATAATCTATGTATTGCATGTCAATTTTATGTATCAAATCATGAAAATTCTCAAGAGTTGCTCAAATTTACTATTTATTGAATTTTAGGTGCATGCATGTGCAATTTAATGTTTTGATTGGTGAATTCTTGTATGTATTGGACATGCATGTGTATGATCTTTAAAACCTATGTTTTGGATGACTTATAACCTGGAAAAGTCGAGCATAATTGATTAAATTTCAATTTTGGACTTAAAAATGCAAAAATGGAAAGTTGGTGGACTAAATTGCAAGAAAATAAAAGTTAAAGGACCCCTCTGCAAATTTCGAATTTTGGGACTGTACTCAGGTTCGAAAATGACTTTTGGAGATTTTAAAAAAGTTTTAAGAGTTTTAAGATAAATAAAATCAACCTTTAAAAGCCCAAGGACTAGATTGTAAAATTTTGAAAGTTTAAGGGCTACTTTGCAATTTTAAAACTATACCAGACCTTAACTTTAAAATTTGAAATTTTTACTCTTAAGGTACTGGAAATGACATATTTTAAAAGTATTCCAAAAATCCAAGTGGTTAGGGCTTGGAAAGTAATTTTACTAAAATTGAGGGACTAATGTGTAAAATACTAAACTTGAGGACCCAAATGAAATTTCCAGGACTTATGATGCCCATGCACCTGGAAATACTAACTTAACTATAACTTAATTATATTTTGGACCCAAGGTTCAAATTTCATAACAAATGGACCCCTAAAAGTCTTAAAGGCAATTATTTCAAAATGGGACAAAAATGATATTTTCAAAAGTTAAAGGACCTATACATATTTCTTTTAAAAACTGCTTTTGTCCCAATATCCTACTAACCTTAGTGACCTTTTCCAACTGGAATCACATTAAAAGCCCTTCCAGTTTGTGAGTTCCGAATTTTTAAAACTTAAGGTCCGAATTGACAATTTTTACAAATTTGGGGCCAATGTGAGAATTTTATAAAAACTCGACCTCAAAACTTTAAAGACCTGAATCTCTAGACAATTTGGAGAATTTAGGAACTGACCTCTTAATTTTTCAAGGTCGGGATATTTATTTATTCAATTTTTAACACCAAAAGTGTTGGTTTTTACAAAACGGGGCTAAATTACGATTTCTCTTTTATAAAGGACCTAACTCAAATTATTTTCTCTTTTATTAAAATAGCCCTGGACTCTCTGAATTTGAGATTTAATTAAATTATTTTATTTTTCTCAAAACCCTTGACTTATCGGATCAATTTGACCGATTAATACCCGATCGGGGCGACTTTCTCGCCTGCGATTTTGAATCTATAATGGGACTCATGTTCCACCTAATATTTCAAGATATCGAAGATTGCTTATCCTTCCGATGATCATCTTCACCCAATACTCTACCAACGCCATAATTGTCACTCGCGCCTTTCAAAAATTTTCCTAAACTCGCTTCCTTAATCAATAATACTCATTTGCCTGGTTGATCGCTGTAATTGTAATTACTTTCCCGCTGAGTCAACTTGGTGTGTCGAAACTCACGATCGGAATGGATACGTCGGGGATGGAACCGGGTAGCTCGGCTGCTATTCCACTCTTCCGACCCATCGTCCTAATCCCGCAACCGGGGACGGAGTTTGTCCAAGAGGAAGGGTCGTAGATCGAGGTATAATCATGATTATGACAGATCCGAGCCTCGCCACCTCATGTGGATTTTTCTTTGCCTACGGAGCAATAAGGTGCGCCTTGGACCATCTTGACTAGGGAGTTACAAGGAAGAACGAAGGAATCATTGTCGATCCACACGATTCCGGAGTTATCGGACCCGTTTTGGTTGGCGTTACATTTCCATACGCAACCGCTACTGTTTTGCATTGGTTGGCGCTACAAATCCGTGACGCAACCATTATCCGCCTTGCATAGATTGGTGATACACTTCCGCAAATCTACCTTTCTTGATCAATCACATAAAGTGCTGTGACCATGAATCGTTTTCTTGAATCGTATAAATATACTATTGTATTATTTTATCACGGCGCTTATGAATCGTGTGTGAATTCATGCATCATACTCACGTGTTTTCATATAATCTGTTTTCTCACATTAACTATATTGCGCCACACTCGCACACGATCACCCCATCCACCGAGATTTTTGTCTCATCCCCACCTTTTTCTAACCTTAGATGAGGATTTTATTGGAGATCTTTGAACTAGCCTCGGATTGAGACCTTGTACTACGCTTGTTGGATTTACTATTTCTTGTTGTTGATTGGACTCTTTTCTTATGTTATTATCGAACTTTTGTATTTCGTTCCATTCGGGTTTGTAATTGAGGGACGTAGGACCCCTTGACTTTAAGTTGCTATTTTGTTGACTTTCGGGTTGTAATTTGAATGTTGGATGGTAAACCTTAAGTGGTAACTTGTATCTCATTATTTATTTCATTTCTATTTAGACTATCTGTCTTATTGGGTCCTCGTTGATATTTGTCTGATTGCTTGGTTATTGTATTTAAGTTGTGGATCGTCGTCGCGTCCCGTTTGGGCGTGACAATGTCCACGACACTGACCACGACCACGACCACGACCACGAGTGGGACCACGTCCTCGTCCACGTCCTCGACTAGATGAGATATTATTCACTTCGAGGAATGCTTGAATTTGGATCGAGGTAATGGAGTGATCCTGTGGGTCGAGCTTGTGATTTTGCATAAGCAAATCATTATTTTCTTCACCACCAATAAACAAGAAATAAGTTGAGAATATGTAGTAAAACCCTTTTGTCGATCATCTGCTGCTTTGAAGTATGACATTAGATGCATGAAAAGTGGAGTAAGTTTTCTCAAGCATATCTTCATCGATTCTGATTTCTCCACATAACAGGTTTGGATACAATTCTAAACATGCTCGAATTATAGTCACTAACTATTTTAAAATCTTGCAAACTCAATTGCATCCATTCGTACCTTGCACGAGGGAGTATAACGATCTTTTGGTGGTCGAAACGGTCTTTTAGACTCTTCCCGCAGTTCTAAAGGACTTTTTCTTTGTAAGATGTGATTCTTTAGACTTTCATGGAGATGGTGTCTAAGAAGGATCATAGCTTTAGCATTATCTGCATGGGATAATTTATTATTTTCTTTGACAGCATCACCTAAACCGTTTCCGGCTAGATGTAGTTCGGCATCAAGAACCCATGATAAATAGTTCCGACCGAAAATGTCCAACGGGGTGAAGTCCAATTTGTTTAGATTTGCCATTACTATTCAATATCAGAACATCAATACACATTTGTTAATATATGGTGATAAAAAAAGAGGCATATAGTATCACCAATAAATATAACAATATATTAAACAATATGCTCACTCTACAACAGATGCAAAAACAAAATTGTAATAACAATAATCAACCCAAATAAAATGAATTTTGTATGTTCATAATAATTTATTAAATCAAAAATAAATTAGAATGTACATTGTTGAACATGTATGCAATAATGTAACTAAGTTTACAAAGCAAACAAAACAATTTGGTATTGTGTATCATAAAAGAAAATATTAACATATTTACAATATGAAAGCTAGCAGATTGATTTCTAAATTAAATTAGATAATTAATAAAGATGAATGTCTATCTTTGTTTGAAACATATTGTTCTCGATTTTGTGCCTCTTAAGTCTCGGACATTATCATCATTTTTTTTTCTTTCTTGACATTAAGGTGAAGAGTGGAGACATTGGATGGACATGATAGTTTATGAGCTAGTTTTAGACTAAAATCAAGAATGCTCAACTCACCATGTTTTAACAGAAAGAATTGAATTCATTAAATAAAAACGATGAATGTCTATACACATGCATTTACTAATTTGTTGTTTTTTTAAACACAGAAAAAACATCAAAATCATATGATAATATAAGAACTCATTATTATTTAAATAAATTTGGTTAGAAAATAGAAATAATAGAGATCATATTAAAATGGATAGAGACAAATAAATTTTATATGCATAAACAATTCTAGAAAATAACATGATCAATCAAAACTAAGGAGAGCTTCTTCGTGCTGATAACGTGTTATAATATAATGGAACTAATACTACTTTTAATATGTAGAATAAAGGAGTGTGATTAGAGAAAATACCAATATGAAATGAAGAGAGAGCTAGAGTAGAGATAATAAACTTGTCTTGTATTTTATAATTCATGAACACATCCACTATTTATATTACAAGATTGTCCACATTGAAGTGTGTTATTAAACCCAACAATTAAAAGAACGAGTTACAAACACTAAATGCCGTGAGTTATGAAAGTGAGATGAGATGTAACATTCACATTAAATGAATATATTCATAACAATGCTAATAGTTTATATATATAGATAGATAAGTCGTGTGCATGTGTGAGAAAAGAGGTAATACAGATATATAATAACTTATATATTTAATTGTTACACCGCTTTAAGGGTTAAGCTAACGAGAAGAGGGTAAATATAATTTTTCCTTACACATATACACACACGACTTCACACCGAAAGAAAGGAGATTTGTAAGGTAAGTGTCTTCAATCTCAGACCATACACTTTGAATAGAAATAGTAATAGTGATAAAGAAAAAGAAATTGATTAGATAGCAACTAATTAGATATAATAGGTACTCCAATTGTAGAACAAAAATAGTTTGGTGATGATTAATTATAGAATGAACAAAAGCTCTTTTTCTGATGTTTAATGTCGTGGAGAGATGTGATAATATTTGACATAAATGGCTTTCTTTTAGTTGATCAAGATAGGTGTAACAATTGAGAAAGTGTTTGATGTATGAAGTGACAAGGGATGGAAATCAATTCTTGAAAAAAAAAATTATATATGACTAGAATACCATTAATTTTGTGGAAGAATTGGTATGTCTTCTTTATGTTTAATTTATAACTAGACATATATATAATCGTGTATGAGAGTGGCCATAATCAAGGAGCAAAAGCAGATTAATATCTTTAATCATAGTTATGTGGTAAAGCTTATTAAGTAGATATTTAAGATTTACATATTTAATCACAAGTAATTATATGTTTTTAACATGGAATAGACAATGGTGAGAATGATATTTAAATGTAGAGATTTAACATAATGGTGAAATTCTATTCTTTTATGAAATTCAATTCACTAAACATGTTTGTTAGAATAATATTAATAATAGATAATAATAAAATTGATAACTTAAATTTCTTATAGGTTGTCTTACATCAAAAGTTAGGGAGGAAAGATAATTAGCTAACTTTCAAAGCATTCAAGGGTGAAAGGTAAATAAAAATCAATCTCAAAGAATCGCGATGCATGAAAATATATTATTTAAACAATTTGTATTATATGTGGATATTATGTGATGCATGTTGGCTTTGCATAATGATGCAATATGGTGTTTAGTGAGCCATTAAGCATGTCATTCACACCATTTGCATGTGCATGCATATTACAAGAGGATGTTTGCATGCACGAAAATATTTTCAAGAAGAAAATGGATGTTTGTTGACCACTGCTAGTGCACCGAGGCATACTGGATGTGCTTTATGATATATGTTTAGGTACAACAAGTGGGGTATACTTCCCGGTGAACACGGGGTTGTATGGGAGATGGATCCTCGAGGGTCACATGAGGATGGACTATTTATGGGTACCTATGTTATGACTCTACGGGGTGAAGTACTTCTTGGTGGACACATGAGACGCAAATAGGGGACCCTTGGCTTGGCCGCGGAAGGGTGGACAACACGTAGTTTTGTAATAATATTATTGGCCATTTGATTTGTTGTGTGAAGAGCTCTTTTTTGGTGCATAGTAGTTGGGTTAGCGGCGCAAATGAATGAAAATAATTTGAGTAAAATATTTTGATTCATGGATTTACATTTTAGCATTCCATATTGGAAAAGCATTGTTATTCCTTTGACATGCATGATTTTTACTTGCTAAGCTTTTAGCTCATATAGTTCATGCATTACATGTGAGCATGAGAATACCTCGAGTCTTTGGCTTACTTGTGTGGTCTTTGGAACTTATTCAGGTTTTGAGGACCATGCATGGATATGAATGAGGACTGTCGGGCATATTTGTGGGTTCATTTTGTTTTTGCGTCTAATGTGCTATATATACGAAATCATAATTTTTATAACTTTTGAAACTCTGTTTTGTGAAATATGTAAATAGTGTGGTGGTTTGAGTTATGAGCTTGTATATATGTCATCGTGTTTAAGTATGAACAGGGTTAACAATCCTTGTTATTTTTAGACATGGTCTATTATTGGTTCTTTGCATACATGGTTATTTTGTTGTCCGTCTGTTATTAAATTATCACAAAACAAATTGTACGTTCTTATAAAAAGAGTCCATATTATCGAGTTGTATAGTTTATACATCTTCTAGTACTAGTAATAGGGGAGAGTGTGACAGAGTGGTATTAGAGCCAAATTATAGGTTCTGTAGACAGTCCATATACATGAACTCAAAACTCGTGGAGCACATCCGTGCCAGTAAGTTTTATTTTATTGCCTGATGTATTTTGTGTTTCATGAATTATATTGGCCACATTTTATTAGGTTTCTCCTAAGAAAATGTTTCATTTATGGTGAGAACTAGAGGTGAGAGTAGTGGTGGGGATAGAAATCAAGGAAGGGAGACACCTATACAGACTGTGACCGAGATAATATCATAAATCGACTTACGAGCTCATCCAATGGCAATCGAACAAATTCAACAACTCATCCATCAAAGGGATATAGCTGGAGAACAAAGAGCAAAAATAAATCAACCACACCAAAGGGCGGATCAAGTCGAGGTAGTAGGGGAAAAATTCCGAAATCTAAATCCACCAACCTTTGAAGATATAGTAGATCCCACAACTGCAGAACATTGGTTGAGGACTTTAGATAATATGTTTCAATACAATAGGGCCCCAAGAAGAAAAAAGTAATGTGTTCTTCATTTATGCTTTGTGGAAGTGTGGGATATTGGTGGGATACGAGAAGCGATAAAATGCTACGTCAATGACCTGGAAAGATTTATAGAATTATTCGAAATAAATATTTCACAGATCCTGTCTGTGTAATGAAAATGAATGAGTTTATACAACTATGCCAGAGAATTATGATGGACAGGGACTATATTCGTAAATTTGAAGAATTGTACAGGTTTGCCACTCAGACGTTCAGCAATGACGCACTAAAAGTAGAGATATTTCTTGAAGGTCTGAGGCCAGAACTATATAGAGATGTCAGCATGGCGGGAATTCAAGGAGTAACCTATACGATTGTACAGGTTTGCCACTCGGAGACGTTCAAAGAATTGTACATGTTGTTGAGAGAACATTGGTGGCAGAACAAGTTGAGTTAAGGATTTTTCGTGCCCGGGAAGCTAGACGTCAGTTCAAACAAGGACAAGTAAAAAATGGGTTTGAAGTTAAAAGAAGAGAGTTTTCCAACAGAAACCTAATTTTCAACCACGCCAAGAACAACAATAGTGGGAACAAATTAAGTGTCAAAGAGCTTATCAGGGTAAGGCACCTATACGACTACCTTTTTGTCATAGGTGCAAGACTGAACATACTGAAAGTTGCCCGGTAGAGACTAAAAGATGTTTTACGTGTGGAATGATGGGACATCTTGCTAACGTATGACCAAATAATCTGAATGCTACTGGATAAAATTCCATCTAGAGCATTTACTATCACTACAGCAGACGCAGAGGCAAAACCATCAGTGGTGACAGGTAAACTTCTTATCTTTGACACCCCCAACATTCATATTATTTGATTCGGGAGCTACACATTCATTTGCATCCACCGAGTATGTGAGGAGACTAGGTAGGACAATTAACATAGGTGGAGTGGGTTACAATTCAATGATTCCCGACCTTGAGAGCTTGTGATATTCCAATTGAGAATAAGGAGCTTTATCTTTGATTTGATTGTGTTAGCAATGAATGACTATGATATCATTTTGGGTATGAAATGGTTGTCGAAGTATGGTGCTACAATTGATTGTCGAGAAAAAAAAGTGATATTTCAACCCCCAAGAGAACATCCATTTACCTTCGGCCGAATCACGACCCACTTTAGATATCCAATTATATTAGCACTAAAGACACAATGTTTCTTGAATGTTGGTTTTGAAGGATACCTAGTAAGTGTTATGAGCATAGAAGAACAACACCAACCAATACCGATGAAGTTCCAATAGTGCGAGAATATCCCAATGTATTTCCGGATAAGATTCCCGGATTACCACCCGACCGTGAGATTGAGTTTGTTATTGACCTACTCCCGAACGCCTCTCAATATCGAAAACTCCATATTGCATGGCTCCTTGGAATTGAAGGAATTGATGACACAATTGCAAGAGTTATTGGACAAAGTATTCATTAGACCTAGCTTCTCGCCATGGGATGTGCCAATCTTATTCGTGCCCAAGAAGGATGGTACAATGAGATTATATATCAACTATAGAGAATTAAACAAAGTTACAATCAAGAATAAGTATTTGTTACCTCGAATAGATGATTTGTTCGATCAACTTCAAGGTGCGAGTATGTTCGAAGACCGACTTGCGATCCGAGTACCATCACCAAAATAAAAGAAGATGATATACCCAAGACAACGTTCAACATGAGGTATGGACACTATAAAATCTTGGTAATGTCGTTTGGGTTGACTAATGCCCCAAAGAGCTTTCATGGACGTGATGAATCGGGTATTTAAAGATTTTCAAGATAAATTCATTATTGTGTTTATCGGTGATATCTTGATCTGCTCTAGAACAAAAGAGGGGCATATTGAACACTTGAGAATGGTATTAGAGGTCCCGAAAGCAAAACAATTATATACTAAATTTAAGAAATGTGAATTCTGGCTAGATCGAGTAGTATTCTTGGGACATGTTGTGTCCTGAGCAGAATCTCGGTTCATCCAAGTAAAGTTGAGGCTATCAATAATTGGCCACAACATACAAATCCTTCCGAGGTAAGCGCATTTTCTAGGTCAGGTGGCTATTATTGTTGATTTGT
The DNA here is from genome assembly GCA_016081115.2 of Rehmannia glutinosa. Taxonomy (NCBI): domain Eukaryota; kingdom Viridiplantae; phylum Streptophyta; class Magnoliopsida; order Lamiales; family Orobanchaceae; genus Rehmannia; species Rehmannia glutinosa. Next base: position 264,120 of record JABTTQ020000671.1, on the reverse strand, counting down.
GGAAGGATTCTCCAACATTGCCTCGCCCATTAACATAATTAACTAGAACAAGTGTCTCATTCAACTCGCATTTAAAGCTTGCGAACAACGCTTTCAAGAATTGAAAAAGAGACTGACTTCAAAGACCTATTCTATCAATTCCACAAGTACTAGAGGTTTTGCGGTTTATAGTGATGCTTTTGAAGAATGGCTTGGGATGCGTATTGATGCAAAAACGACAAGGTGATTACGTATGCATCTAGACAATTAAAAGACTACAAAAAGAACAACCCTACACATGATTAAGAGCTTGCTACGGTGGTGTTTGCACTTAAGATCATTACCTATACGGAACGATGTGAGGTCTACATAGATCACAAAAGTTTAAAGTACTACTTTACACGAGAAGAATTAAATATGCGACAATGATCGTGAATTTCTATTCACTATACCGCAAGTGTACGGTGTAGCTAACAAATAGCAATGGCCCGAGCAAGGTCGTATTCCTCGGGATTGAATACGAAACACATAAAGTACAGGAAATATCGTATTTCGATTATTGAAACGTTGAAAATTAAAAGTTTTTTTTTATCTAAACTACTCCTAGATTATCAAGTAAAAATATCTAAAAATTGTTAAAAACCCAAACTTCATAAGATTTCAACAAATACGAAAAGCAATCCTAGGAACATAATCTCAACATGCTTCACTAATATTAATTCTAATTAATGTTTCATCAAAACCAAATATTCGTGTATCTATGGATTCAATTCCTAAAATAGTTTATTCCCTCGGAAGAAATTAAAGTCAATCATAAAGCTAAGAACAAGGGGCCAAAAAGGATTACCAAATTTGTTATGGTGTCGAGAATATTTTGCATGCATGAGATGGGATTGTGGGAATACTTTCGAATAGCTGGGCCAGAACTTTCTCTCTTCCTTCTTTGTTCTTCTTTTTATCCCCGCTTAACTCTTTGCGTAGTTAATATGGTCCTGAATCAGTTGGCGTTGTATTGTTGGAAGTTTGGTTGAGTTTCATTAAAACAAGTTCATCGTTTCGAAAAAAATGATGGGAATGTGGAAATGGTATCCCTTTCATGTACCACTTCCTAGGTAGCCTTTCAATCTTCCTTGGTTTTTAGCCGAACCCAGTTGAAGAATTGCTATGTCACTACAAGATAAATCCAAAACGACAACAGTTTTTCACCATTGTCTGTTAAGAAAAAACATTGTTGTAGAAGGTGGTGTTGTAATAGGGGTACTATATGACAACAAAAACAAACTGTTGTTGTTTAAATAAAAGACAATAATTTTGCAGCGCATAAAAGATAATGTCATTTGCATAAACAACAACAATTGTGCAACAATTATACACCTATGTTTGATCTCAACTACAACAATTTTACAACAACGAAAAATTGTTGTCATTGAATGTGAAATTTTCAATTATACTAGTTTTTGCTACTGTAATTACAAATTAAACATGTAAAACAAAAGTAAAATATGAAATTAAACTACTTCAAATTGCGGTACATAATTCAATGTCACAAAATGCTCAACATAACAATGATTTAGTATGAGTAATGCATGAAGTCTTCTATCAAAATAAAATATCCAAAATAATAATCATTTAATATCGCTTACACATAAACTCCTATGTCAAAATAAAATGCCCAAAACAACAATAACATTTTATGCTAATGATGTACTGAGACGACGGCTCCAAAAATAGTATCCTCCAATAGCATTAGTGTATCCATAAACTACAAAATTTACCATAAAAGAAAGAATTAAACTCCATCAATCTGCTTATCAAGAATATATATATATATATATAGATTGGATCAAATGAGAACACATAATTAGAGTGAGACAGTGTGGACTAATCCTGTCCACAAATCTGTATTTTTAGATGGTTGAGATTTACCCAATTTAATGGCCTTTAATTTATTTTAAATCAAATAAGGGCAGATTGGTCATTTTCTTATTAGTGTTTTTACCCCCAATTGGCAACTCCCCCAAATCCCATTCTTTCCATTCATTCCTCCCAAGGAGATTTTGACATTCTCGAACACGGCGACGTGTAAGAGTTGTCGGATTATGATTTTCCTGAAGCATAGGTTCCCGATCGATCACGCCCCTGGGGGAAGCCGAGTTTGCCTTCGTCTTGCATTCTTGTAGATAACAAGTTTTTGGTTGCTTTGGCGGTGAGGAGAGGGAAAGATTGTGGAAATAGGTAAAATAGCCAGGCCAAAAACTGAACCACCACAATTACGAATTGATTTTCTACAACAATGCAATTACCTATTTTTAAAGAATCAACAAAGTCGAAACCAAAGTAGGTACAATAGCTAGGCCAAAAACCAAATTTTATAATGATTTTTTTTTTGGTTATAATCGATAAATTGATCTCAATGATAGTTTAATTGGTGCAATTAATGGTGGAAAAGGAGATATTGTGAGTGGTATTTACACTGTGGCTGAGAGATGGAGTGGTGTAGCTGTTGTTGTAGGAGTCGATGTTGGATCCTGAGAAATCGATTTCGAAGCAGTTTTCTGTGTGATCGTGAGTTAATCGAGCCAGAACAGGGGGTTTGATGGTTGTTTGCATAGGGACGATCGGTGGATTACTGAAGAATTGGTGAAGAAGACGATGCTGACGTGGAGAAAACGAGGGCCTACGAGGAGGCATTGAGGATTAATGTATACTTATATGTGTTTTGCTTTGTATAAATAGTTAATTTTTGATGTATGTATTTATGTTGTTGTATACTTATACTTTTTGTTGTATACTTATATGTGTTTTGTTGTATACTTATTTGTGTTTTGTTGTATACTTATATTTTTGTTTGACAATTGTAATATGCAGTACAAATATGTTAAATATACACCATAATAGTGTTAAATATACAGTAAATATATGTTAAATATACAGTACAATAATGATCGTGATTTTCTCTCTCTATATAACTGATTTACTTAATCCACGGTCCCCACATGTTAATGAGCATGATTCTCGCTCTCTCTATAACTGATTCCTTGATTCACGGTCCCCACATATTTTTGTTTGACCATTTTAATATGTAGTAAATTTATGTTAAACATACAAAGAAAATAGTGTTAAGTATACAACAAATATATGATAAGTGTATATCATACTGCGTGGCAGAGCACATGCGTAATTTTCTCTCTCCAGCGCGATTTTCTCGCTCCCGACGTGATTTTCTCTCTCCTAATAACTGATTTCATATTTGAATGGTCCCCCACATGTTTATTTTGACAATTTTACCCTTTCTGAGATTTAATTAAATGATTAATGTATTATTATCCCAAATTATTCCTAGCCTATGATGTAAATGGGGAAGGGTTGAGATTAGTTCACATTGTCTCACCATAAAATGTGGTCTCATTGGATCTTCCCCAATATATATATATATATATATATATATGATTTGTTCAAATGAGACCACCCTCCCTGGTGAGACAGTGTGGACTCATCTTACCCATTGATCTTAAAAAATGAAAGGATGTGATTAATTCAGTTTTTTTTAATTATTTCCTAATTTTTGTGGATTTTAAGGGTAAGAATGTAATTTTGTAATTCAAATTAGTGGTCCCAGCCGGATTTTATGGTTCAAATTAGTGGTCCCAAAGTAGTTTTATGGGTTGAAGTTGACACTCACCGAATTTTATGGCGGAATTTAAGGAACCTGTTTTCTTTCCCAATATTTTTATTTTACAAAGATAGTTAGGGTTCTTCTACTTTGCATAATTAGACATCAAATAATGCATATTTAGTTATTTTGTTGGCAATCGCTTTTTTACGAAAACAAGACATAATTGAATATAACGTCTCGCGTATGTGTAGTTATACTACACTCGCATAAATAGGTTCAATATAATGTATATTTAGTTATGAAAATGGGATATTGCTTTTGAAAATTATAAAAATGGGATGTTACATAATGTACTGCATATTTAGTTATTCCACAATGCATAGATAGTTTCTAGATAATACATAGTTAGTTGATTTTGTTGCATAGTTTATGACGTTTTGCATAGTTGAATATATTGTACTATATATTAGTTTTTTTACGTTGCATAGATAGTTTTCAGATAATGCATATTTAGTTGAGTTTTGTTGCATATTTAGTTTTCGAACTCACTTGTTTGTTATTTCTCCTCGTAACATTGCACCGATTTTTCTTGTTTTATCTCTCGTAATTTTCATGAACCGTAATATTCGAGTTCTTCACGCTTTTTCTTTATTTGCGTTAATGGAGGAATGAAAGAGAGAGAGAGAGAGAGAGAGAGAGAGAGAGAGAGACGTGAGATTTGGAAAATTGGGAGATGTATGAGAGAGAAAGAGATTTGATTCCATTTTTGTAACTAACTTGTTATGTTATTTTACCCTACTACCCTTATATTGATTAAATTAATATTTTAATATATTTTTTATCCATTAAATCATACTCATTGATTAATAGTGGGGGATGGTTGAGATTAGTCCATTGTGTCTCACCTGAGATATGGTATCACTTGATCCTCCCCCTATATATATATATAGTATATAAGTTTTAAATACATTTTCACTAATCATATTTATATATAAAAAATAATAAAAATTAGATATACCTTTTCTACGTCCCATGTAGGTTACTTTTTTCCTTTTTTTCCTTCTCCGTGTTGAACCTTTTTAAAGCGCTACATACATGCAATTGATGGTTTATTAAGAATGTGCATCCGATATACATATACTAATAAATCATCATATACATCAAATACATAAAAATTGAAAAAGACTTAGACATTCACAACTTTTTTCAAATCGCATCGCGATTATGATGACTAAGAGGGTCCAACAAAAAAACTACCTCTTTGTGAAGGACGATGTACTATTAGAATCTAATGGAAGCTACACACAAATATATAGGTCAAATAATTCACCAGTTATCAAAATATGCATGCAATTGGAATTAGAAAAATTCTTACTCAACATTACTTGGTACCAAAACTAATTGAGCAGCGATCAATGCCCTTCAACCTAGCTATCTCGCTAAATGATGTGTCCTTTGTTCCGATTTTTTATCATCGATAATTTAGTATTCGGTATCCCCTACAGGTAATGGGTCTATAAATCTAAATTTATTAAGTTTGTTCTCCTCTTTCATAATTCCATACAAATTTCCTATCATTTCAAAAAGAACAAAAAAAGGTAGAATTTTAACGAATAAATGAAGTATCTATAGCAACAATAAAAGTTGATGAACTGTTTTTGACAATTGAAACTAGGATTTCAAAATTTGGGTACGAAAGGTATATGCAATATAGATTATTGAGCTTTCTAGATGAAACACGATACATGAACAACGCGTTGCCGAAAAAATAGTTGTGGAAGAAGGCCATATGATGACACCGAGCCGAGTGGAAGAAATTAATCCACGCCATCGATCCCAGCGCATACCGATCGGGGATCTACGATGACGCCAATAACGGTGCTTTCGGTGACACGTCATGAATTAGGCTCGCCGCTACGAGCCCAACCGCAATATGGTCGCCGAGCCCCGAGCCCAAATTTCAGGGGAAACGCATGCGCGAGACTCATAAAAATAATCACTTGCCCATGCTTAACACTTTATTGGTATCGAAAACGCCACATGTCGAAAGTTATAAAGAGAAGTCGACAAGTGGCAAGATTTGACTGACATGCATAATTAGAGAGGGACATTTGTCCTTCTTTAATTATTTTACTAATTAATGACTAGCTAGTGCATAGATGACTATTGTAAACCCACTTACTCAAGGGTATAAAAAGTCTCATAGAGAGATTGTAGAAAAACCGGAAAAAGAATAAAAAGAAAAAAAAAAAGCAAGATTGTAAGAAAGACCGACCCCAATAATTCGGCTCGGCATTATGCAAAAAAGGCAAAATAGCCATAAATAGACATACGTTACGACGCTTATATTTCCACGTGTTGAATCTTTTACATATTTTTGCTTGTTGACCAAAACGCACGCCAACAAATTGGCGCTAGAAGGAGGGGGCACCGTATTGGTCGATCAAAGTTCCAAGCAAAAGCAAGTTAAGTGAAAACCAGGTAAAGTTTAACGTTTATCCTTTTCCTAATAGACAAAATGAGTCAACAATGAGAAATGCTCGTTTGATCAAGAGCAACACTTGAACAACCAAACCGCCAAACTACTAATGGTCAAAATATGCTCCGCATGTAAGCGGGGAGCACTACGTTATTTCCTTTCGCTCAACTCATTGCCAACCCACTTTTTATGTACAAAGAAATGAACCAACTCATATCACAAACTCTCAAGCACCTCCTCCACTCCTTGCAAATACTAACCCACTCAACCCACAACTAAATGTTAATATTAATCCTCAAGTCCCCGAGCCTCTTCACAATGAAGCCCAAGAAGCCGATTCGGGTAATGAAGCAGCGCGTCGTCGTAATAGAAGCGCGCGAGAAAGATGAGGAAGGGCAAAGTCGTGTAAGCGGAATCACTCGGAGCCAACACGACATCGCCGTGCCCACTCGATTTTTCTTTGGGCGACTAAGAATTGATCCTTTACGCCGCCCGATCAATAAGTTCCCGACTCGGTTTCCTGGATGAACAGAACTCGCTTAGGGTCAACTGACCCAAGGCCCTAACTCTGTGGCGGGAAAGGGATATAGAGGTTCAACACCTTCGCCGTCATTTGAATGAATTAGAAGGCGGTCCTGAAGGCGAATCGTATTAGAGACCACCCCAAGCGACTAACCAACTTGACTTTGTTATGTCGCCATTCTCCCCGGTATCCTGGCGACCCCGCTACCACCGAAGTTGAAAATTCCCCAAGTCGGTCTATACAATGGGGAAACCGACCCAACCACTCACGTCCATAAGTACTTAGCATGGATGGAATCAGACGATCCTAGCGATGCTATCCTCTCGGGGGCTTTCCCGCCGACTGGGCGGCGAGCCCACCGTTGGTTTAGGACCCTACCATAGGGATCCATTCGGGCATGGGGAGATCGGGTCTCCACCTTTACGACGCATTTCTTAACATCCAAAGTCCGAGCCGCACCTAAGGATTCCCTCGTAAACATCAAACAAGGGAAAGACGAGCCCCTGAAAAGCTATATCTCTCGATTCAATAAGCAAGTTCGAGAGATGGAACCGGTGTCGGATGACGCCATTTTAATTGCAGCCATGGCTGGCCTTGCCCCCGAAACTTGGTTTAACTACTCTATCCATGAATCGGGGCGACCTCGCACAAGAATTTCGATCCGCGCGGAACGCCATATTTGCGCGAGGAAGCCATGGCCAAGATAACCACCCCGTACCGACCGGGGCGTGAGAAAGGACGGAAGGAAGGAATCGGCTTGGACCGGGTCGGGATTTAGACCGTTCTCGGAAAACCCGACCACCGGATTTAGGAGCTCGCCAAGAGGCGAGGGGCCAAGTCGCCGCGACGAGGAGTACTTTGACCCACACTCCATCGCCATATGGAATGAAGTACGAGGTCTCAATTTGTTGCCTCCCAATCGGCCTTTGAAGATTGAGCCGGCAAAATTAGATTCACGCCGATCATCGCGGCCTATCATAAATCGATAGGTCACGATACTAATGAGTGCCGAGATCTAATTAGGGAAATTATGCGTGTTGTTCGACAGGGCGGTCTCAAAAGGTACGTTCATGAACTACCGCCCGCCAAGATCGCTCGTGGTGTCAACCCGGAGCGCATAACAAATCCGGCTCTCATGCCACCGCCACCACCAAAATCAAGGTAGGAGATCCTCATGATGTCGAGTGTGAACCGAATCAACACTAACACACCAAGATAGCCGCTCCAATGAAAAAAGAAAGGCCGATGTCGACAGGCCACCCACGCCGAAAGACAAGTTCGGTGGCCGAAATCAAAGAAGGCCAACCCATCGGCCATTTTGTGTTCTCTCGATGTGGATGCCGACCAGGTGGTCCACCCACATTCGGACCCCTAGTCATTCTCGCACCGATTTTGGGTATCCTTCATAGAATTTTGATTGACTCTGCAAATACTCATCGGTCATTTACGTCCGAGCCTTTCGAAGGTTGAGAACGTGGACGATAGCTATATCCGCCCATGCAACGATAGCATTCTCGGGTTCGGAGGAGGAAGAATAGTTCCGCCGGAGAAGTTGACTTGCCCATCCAAATGGGATAGGGGTTACATAAACGGACCGTCATGACAACATTTAAAATAATCAACGCCGATTCGTAGTACAATGCTATCATTGGGAGGCCATTGCTTTATCATCTAAAAGCGGCCGTTTCAATATATCATTTTTGTATAAAATTCCCAACATCCGAGGGCGAGGCTCTACATAAGGGGAATCAAAGGAGTCACGAGAATGCTCTCTCAAACTCCGACCGGTGGAGATTAACGTAATGGAATGAGGAGAAACCAGGTGGGACCACGCAAGCGATCCCACCAAAAGAGGAGCCCGAGCGGAAAGTGGTGATCGCTCAAGAGTACAATCCGGTCGTCGACCGGGAAGGAACCAAGGATGGAAGAAGGCGAGCCGCAAAATGAAACGAGCCAAGGCCATCGAAGATGAGTTGCCCCCGAGATCAAAGAGAGGGGCAGAGCAAGAAAAAAAGCGGGCGGAACCAAATTAGAACAGTTGATACAATCAATATCGGAAGGCCAAGCGGGCGCCAATTACGTATTGGTCATGATCTCCCAAAACCATACCGAACCGAGTTGATTGAGTTTTTGGGAAATAATCTCGACGCCTTCGCATGGACTCATGTAGACATGCCCGGAATTGACCCTAAGCATGCGTGCCACCGCCTTTAATATTGATCTAACGTTCCGCCCGATTATCCGAGAAAAAGGCGCAAGCTCGGCCGACAGACAGCAACACTCGAGGCCGAGGTTAACAAGTTGCTAGATAATCAATTCATCCGGGAGGCCCTCTATCCCGATGGGTTGCCAATCCTATTTTGGTAAAGAAAAGCAATGGCGATGGCGCCCAGGCATGGATTTTACCGACACAATAAGGCATGCCCTAAGGGCGATTATCCATTACCAAATATTGACTATATGGTGGATGCCACGGCGGACACGAGTGATGAGCTTCATGTATGCATACTCGGGTTACAACCAAATACGAATGCACCTTAAGACGAAGAAAATACATCATTCTTCTCTCGCTCGTGGAATTTATCACAAGATGATGCCCTTCGGGTTGAAGAATCTTTGTGCGACCTACCAAAGGTTAGTAAATAAGATGTTTGAGAAAATGATAGGTCATTCTATGGAAGTCTATGTAGATGACATGTTGGTAAAATCATCAGACATATCCGATCATCTAAACGATCTTAATAAAATGTTTGTTGTTTTGAGAGAGTACAAGATGATGTTAAACCCGAGAAAGTGTACGTTTGGGGTTGGCTTGGGTAAATATTTAGGGTATATGGTCAGCCAAAGGGGAATCGGCTAACCCGCATAAAATAAAAGCCATCATCGATCTAGAACCCCGAACTCTTCCTTAACCGATTTGTTTCACGATCTACGACAAGTGCAAACTTTTCTTTGAAATTATAAAAAAGAGCAAAAATTTTGAGTGGACCGAACAAGCACAGATCGCTTTGAATCCCTCAAACATCACCTTTCTTCAATTCCTATATTGCAAAAACCAACCCAAGGAGGACTTGTATTTGTACTTGGCGGTATTCGAATACGCCATCGCCGGTATTAATCAATCGGATGGTTCTATTCAACATCCGGTCTATTACACCAAATCAGCGTTACATGACGCCGAGCTCGATATCCGCCAATGGAAAAGTTGACTTATTCATTAATCATCTGCGCGCGAAACTCCGTCCATATTTTCTAGAACACAAGATTATAGTCTTGACGAACTACCCATCAAGCAAGTACTACACCGACTGATACTTCTAGTCGGATGATCAAGTGGGCTGTCGAACTCGGCCGATTCGATATTATATACGAACCACGTACGAAAAATAAAAGGACAGGCTTTAGCCGACTTTGTAGCCGAATTCACACCTTCCATACGATTGAAAGTTATGGAAGACCAAGAATGGAAATTATTCGTTGACTCTTCCACCGTAGGCGAAATAGCAGGGGCGGAATCGTGATAATCGATCCAAATGAAAAATGCCACGCTTTCGGCGTGCGATTTCGATTCCCGCAACGAACAACGGCCGAATATGAGGCACTTCCGCAAAGGCTTAGATATGGCAAAGATCTATGGGCCTAAAACAACTATTGGTACACAAAGATTCTCGGCGTCGCTCATCAAATCAACGGTGAGTACGAGGCAAAAGAGCAAAAAATCGCGCAATATTTGGACTTGGTCAAGAAGAGATTATCACACTTTAAGACGAAAGTCTTACATGTACCCGAGCCGAGAACATGCAGGCGGATGCCTTAGCTCGGCTCGGTTCCCGGCCAGGGACGGATGCCATCGCGATGTCATCACCACACAACCTGTCACCGCCCCGGCCACTTGGGGCAAAGAGGATATATACAATCAAACCGCCGAGCGCACTGGATGACCCCAATCATTCAAAGTATTTAGAAAAAGGAGTTCAACCCGAAAACAAAGTCGGCCGAACACTACGAACTCAAGCGGCTCGGTTTACACTAGTAGATGGCATCCTATACAAACGAGGATACTCCGTACCACTCCTACGGTGCCTTCCGAGACAGATGTGGATTATGCACTTGAGAGGTTCATGAGAGAATATGCGGAAACCACGGGGCCGACATTAGCTTATAAATTAATACGGCAAGGATACTCACGGCCATCCCTAAAAAGGGATGCAACCGATCTCGTCAAAAGATGCGAAGGTGCCAAAGATTCGCACCACAAAGGTTAGATACCATCCTCGAGCAACTTTCCTCCGTATTTAGCCCATGGTCGTTTGCCAAGTGGGGAATGGACCTTATCGGACCACTCCCCACCGGCAAAGCGGGGCGTCAAGTATGCCATTGTGGCGGTGGATTATTTCACAAAATGGGCCGAAAGGAGCTCTCGCGAAAATAGATGAAGAAAAGATTGTGAGCTTTGTATGGAAGTCCATTATCTCAGAGATTCGGGATACCACATTCGATTGTTACAGATAATGGGAAACAATTCGATAACCGGAGGTTTCAAATTTTTGTGAAGGTTTCCACATCAAAAATCATTTCTCAACTCCATACCATCCCCAAATGAACGGACAAGTTGAGGCCATTAATAAAATACTCAAGTATACCTTGAAGGCGAGATTGGAGGAATCTAAAGGTAATTGGCGGGAGGAATTACCCGGTGTCTTTCGTGGTCATACGAACGACGCATCGAACGCCACCGGAGAAACACCTTTTTCCTTGGCTTATGGAACCGAGGCGGTGATTCTGTTGAGATTGGAGCCCCTACCTTGAATTGCAAATTTTTCCGAAGACGGCAATGAGGTCACGCTCCGAGCCGAGCTAGATCTCGCTCGAAGAAAAAGACGTAGTGCCGAGATTAAAAACGCCGTGTATAAACAAAGGATCGAGAGGTACTACAATTCGAAAGTAAAGGAAAGGAGATTCAGGTCGGCGATCTTGTACTAAAAAAGATAACGGGTGTTGAACTCACCCATTGAAGCCAACCTGGGAGGGCCCATTCCTGGTCGCCACGCTTGTCCGGAGGAGCGTACAGCTAGAATACTTGAGTGGAGAAAAATTTATGCATCCATGGAATGTAGCATACCCGAAAAGATACTATCAATAAAGATCTCGGTTAACGATCCGGATAGGATTCCAGGGAATTATCCTTTCATCCGATATTCTCGTGAGCTCTCTAAAGAGGGACGAATTTTTACTCACCTCGCTACGTCGAGGACAAGAAATAGCCTCACCGAAGGCCGAATGCCAAATCACCTCGGGTACATCCCTTGTGCGTTGAAAAAGGGCAACTCGCCCACAAGGCGGATCTATCCTTCAAAACAAAATAAAGACTCGATGTACACACCGAGCACAAAACAAAGACTTGGTTACGCACTGCACAAAATAAAGACTCGATGTACACACCGAGCACAAAAACAAAGACTTGGTTACGCACTGCACAAAAATAAAATAAAGACTCGATGTACACACCGAGGCACAAAAAACAAAGACTTGGTCGCGCACTGCAAAAAAAACAAGGACTCGATGTACACACCGAGCACAAAATGAAGACTTGGTTTATACACCAAGTACCAAATACAAAACAAAGATCGTGTTCATATACCGAGTACGAAAATCAATTAAGGCGAGTAAAGTCCCTTATTCAAGACTCGGGAACCGAGCCCCATACTTGGGAATATAAAAGGAAAAAGAAGAAAGGCAACAATCTTACAAAAAGGAGAAGAGCTAAGCATATGCAAAAGCTTAAAACAAATACACAGTGATAGAAAGAAGAGTTCATTTCTACTACAAAAGTATTTACACAAAGAAGGCCTGAGCCCATTACATCCCAAGTCACCTACCTACAAGTACATATGAAAGCTTGTAAATAAAAAGGGGCACACAAGATCAAGATCGAGCAGGGGCGGAATTTCAACGGCACCCCTGGAGGCGACTTCTTCCACGTCCGGAGGAGGAGAGCCGAACATTAGGAGCCTCGGCAAAGTTCGGCCGAAGAGCATCGAGATCAGCCTCCAGGAGGGCCAAATCTTCTTCAAGGTGAGCAACAAATCCGCCCGCTTTAAACGAATCAAGAATTTCTTTGAGGCCGGGTCGCGTGGTCAGCAGTTAACATAAATGCATACTCTTCAAAGTCCTTGTAAGCTTCAACGGCTACTTTGTGCGAGCTTCCTCAATTTGCCGGGCGCTTTTTCGCCTCTCTTCACACATCGGCTAGACGCCTCTCCATTTCCTCGACCCGGCAAAAAGACGCTGGCAAAGACGTTCGGCTCGGCAACCTTAGCCCTAAGCTCTTCTTCACCGGGCCTCGATCTCGCCCCGCTCGGCCCTCGCAGCCAGCTTTCTCTCTCGAGTTGGCCCGAGCCGTAGCCTCATCCGCTGAGTCTTTAACGATTCTTGTACCCCTTGAAGGGTAGCATAGCCTCCCGCGAGTCCCCGTGCCGCTTTCCAGATCGGCATATTTTTTCTCTCCACTCACGAGTTCCCCGATTGCATGCCATAGAAGCCCAATCATCCGCCCCGGACATCCCCATGGCGTGCGAATTTATTCTTCGGCCAGATCTCCGAGCATAATTGTTCGATACCTTTTGTCCAGAATGAGCCGGGACACTCATTGCAACCCGACTCGCCTTCCGGTAAAACTCTCGATCGCTTCATCCGCTTGCGTGGCGCGACGGACAAATTCCACAAACCATCGAGGCGTAGTCCAATCATCCCCTCGCAATATTCATCTCTCACCGATTTGGGGGATGAAGTGACCTTCCCTACGAGGTCATCCGAGAAAGTTCGCGGACCTCCCCTTTCCGGGCCTCCTTCGAGATGCTCCTAAGACCGCTTGACCAACCCCTTCTGCCGCCTCGGCTCCTCCATCACAATCCCTCATCTTCTCCTTTGAAGAGAGGCTCCACCGCTCCTCCGACTCACTCCATCGGATCGTTCTGGCCCGGATATATCGCTTCTCCGAGCCGCCTCCGCATCTACGAGTTGATCGCGGCCGCCGAGTTCACCGCGCGGCCGTGTTCCTCACGCCGCGAAGGCGTGCACGCAAATCCAAGCCACGCCCTACCAAAAGCAACCACCGTTAAAAGGTCAAAAGAAAACGAAAAACATTTCGAAAGGCAAGCGTGTGTAAAAATACTATGTTCACCTCGAACGGCAGCGGCCGACGCACTTGGCGGCTGGAGTTCGCGTTTGCCCAACGGGCACGGCATTTATCTTCCCACAGGCCCGCCATTGCAGGAGACGCGCGGCTCGCACTGCTTCTAGCCTGGCCGCTTCCCCGGAGAGATGGGCCGTACTTCATTTCCGGAGGATTCTCACGAGGCTCTCTCTCAACCTCCACCTCCCGCCTGTACCCGCCTCGTCCCGAGCCGCCCCCGGCTGGGTCGGGCGGGCGGCAGCGGCCTCAAGCTACCGGCCAAGTTGGCCTTTAGCCAACCTCTCAAACCGCCCGTCTCGATGCCCCGGCCTGGATGTTTTCCACCTTCGAATAAAGGTGGCCAACAAAGGCCCCTTTGATGCTCGGTTCTCTATAAAGGTAAAAAGACAAAAGTCAATTACAAAAGGAAACAAAAAAAAGCAAAAGCGAGAAAAGGAGAAAAGATAGACTTATCAGTAGCTAAAAACAAAATTTGATGGAGGATGAAGAACAGTTTCCTTTCTCCATCTTCCACGCGAGCTTGCCACTCGCGCTCATCCAGAGCCACTTATCTTTCCACTCCTTCAAAGATGAAGGAGACCTTCCACTGGCCGTCCGGATACCCTAGTCGGGTCTCAGACATAATAATACCACCCGGACGGGTGACCCGATATGAAGGAGTCGCCGCCATATAAAGAGCTCATTCATCTCTTTGAATTTGGGGCGAGGATACTTTTCTAAGTGGAACATCACCAGGAGGCCGATGATCCTACATCAAGAAATAGGACGCACTGGGTGGGATGCATGCCCCACATGCAAAACCACCGCGTAAGAAAGCCGGCAGGTGGAAATCGCAACCCGTATTGAAGGCTAGCGGCAAATATGGCCAAGCAACCCGGTGGGTACGAGGAACCTTTGTGCCGTCCCAGGTACCCAAAAATTGACGCCACTTGGAATACGGTACCTCCGCGAAACTCTTCCACCTCCCGGATCATCGGCATGCTCGGGATATCGTTTATATCACTCGGCATCCACCGAGGCTCGACAAGAAGACGAGGGCCTCCTCCTTGCCGGCCGTCGCCATTACGATGGCCCATGGGCCCTTGTGGCCTCTCCGCCTCGAATCACCGGAGGGTTCGTCTACCCGCTCCCGCTCCGATGGGTCCATATTTTCTTCTTCCCTCGCCGATCATCGCTAAAATCGACACTCGGGGATTCTTCGTCGGAACTCTCTTGTGTCGATGGCCGATACACATCGCTCCTTCTCTAAAGACGGTCAGTCAGCGTCGGATCAAAGATAGTATGCGTCTGCTCCAAAGACGTTCCACCTCGAGAAGAATGGAGAAGATATCCGAATAATGCTCGGGCCGTAAGGCGGAGATCGCCGTGTTGGTGAGAAATAAATGTAAGGTTCGAGAGGATCTTCGATTTCAACCTCTACGCTATAACTACGACTCCTACTATTCTCAAAAGAAGACATTTTACAGAAAAAGGAGAATATTTCGAGAAAATACCTAAGTTCAAGTCTCTCGAACTTTGGAAGCCGACCCAAAATTTCTCGCGGTTTCAATCGCCTAGCTCAAAGGGTAATGGATGCAAAAGTGAATGATGAAGGAAAAAAGGGGTATTTATAAATGGAGTTCCCTCGATAAATGAAACGTTCATTCGAAAAGCGCGCGCTTTTTAAACTCAAAAGCCACAAACATGTCGAGAACGTCCGCGTCCCCCACGCATCGTGACGAATCAAGTACCTTTTCGATTCCTACGCAAGATTGGTCCAACCACAAGATGCCACGTGTCATCTATTATGGCAACCCATTAATGCGCCTTCTACAGGCATTAATCACTACGACATGTCGAGAATGAACAAAACCTTTGAAAAATCCGTTTCCCCATTAAATGTTTATCATTAGCATTAAAGTTTAACTCCGACTTGAAATTCTTCTCTCGGAATTAAATTTGGGGGCCTTTGATGACACCCGAGCCGAGCCGGAAGAAATTAATCCACGCTATCACCAAATGCATACCGATTGGGGATCTACAGATGACGTCAATAACGGTGCTTTCGGTGACACGTCATGAATTAAAGCTCGCCCGCTATCGAGCCCAACCGCACCATGGGTCGCCGAGCCCCGAGCCCAAATTTCGGCGAAAACGCATGCGCGATGCACTCATAAAAATAATCACTTGTCCATGCTTAACACTTTATCAGATCGAAAACCGCCACATGTCGAAAAGTTATAAAGAGAAGTCGACAAGTGACAAGATTTGATCGACATGCATAATTAGAGAGGGACATTTGTCCTTCTTTAATTATTTTACTAATTAATGACTAGTTAGTGCAAAGATGACTATTGAAACCCACTTACTCAAGGGTATAAAAAGTCTCATAGAGAGATTGTAGAAAAAACCGGAAAAAGAACAAAAAGAAAAAAAAAGCAAGATTGTAAGAAAAGATCGACCCCAATAATTCGCTTTCGGCATTATGCAAAAAAGCGAGAATTAGCCATAAATAGACATACGTTCACGCACGCTTATATTTCCACGTGTTGAATCTTTTACATATTTTTTTTGACCAAAACGCACGTCAACACCATACATAGATAAAAACTAAGACAAAAATTGCTGCTGGCACTCTGAATAAAATTTTCTCAAAGAATGAACAAAAGAAACCATGTTTATTAGCCTGTAATTTTTTGGACACCCCCTTGGTTTCTTTATAGACATAGAGACAACCATTTTTGGACAGTTCTTTTAACTGAATCACTTGTTTGTGCTTTAATATAATAAAAAATTAACAATATAAAGAATTAAAGTGTCGTAGGCTGGCCAGCTGTCATCATTCCTAAAAACTTCACAAAATCATCATGCAAATTGCATTAAATAGTTGTTGAGCTCATTTCAACCTGATAAGACATAACATGAGAACCTTAAATCTCTATTTTCCAGGTATAATTGAAAAGGCAAGAAATAAATTGGAGACAAGATGTGATTCATGGCTAGCGCCCTAGGCCGACCCGATTTTCCAAAAATCGGCCAAAAATCGTCTGGGGTAAAAATCGGCCTAGCGCCTGGCGGCAACAAAATCGGAAAAAATCGGGAAAAAATCGGTCTCACGCGGTCTAATCGAATAAATCGCCAAAAATCGGGAAAAATCGCCAAAATACAAAAAAATGAAAAAAATAAGAAAAACTTGGACTTTTCTAGGCGGCCTTGCGCCGGTTGCACCCGACCGGCGCCTAGCGATTCTGCAACCTTGCTTTTTCCTCACAAGCACCACGCCCAATGGTTTAACACATTTTGGGGGAAATAATTTGCCTAACACAATTTTGCTGAAAAGATTTGGGGAGAAACAGAGCAAAAAGCTTCACAGCTATTAGGCACAAAAATCAGAAAATTAATTATTTTTCTTCAGTTTTGCAAAATAATTTCAGGAACAAATATGAAATAGGCATAAGAATCCGATTCTAATTCATTTATGTTGCAAAGGTCAAACAAGTGAAGTCTTTCCTTTTCCTCCTTTAATCCTCCTCTCTCCTTCCTCATAAGCACAGTCGCCGCCTAATATGCTGGACAGATTTGATGGAAATATTTTTGCGGAAGATCTTGCGAATTTCTTGTTCGAGGTCATGGAGATTGTTGGGCGACGCAAAGGGGAAAAACACTTTTCTGAACAATTGCTGAAGATCTGTTGAAATTTTTTTGGGGATCTGGTCGTCTTGGTGCAATTCCATTGAAAGCCATTAGTGGTGGTCCTGGGGCTGAATGGAGGTGGAGGTGGTGGTCGACGGGAGATGGTACAGCTGATGTAGGTCGGCGGTGACCATAAAGAAAATCCATATGGACCATATTTGTAATTTTCTCCTATTTAAATAAACCCTAAATCCATATTTATAATTTTCTTCTATTTAATTAAACCCTGTTAATTAGTGAATAGACAAAATATGTTAATTTAATGGAGAAAAAATTATATTATTTTTAATTTATTTGTACATATTTAATTGACAAAGAAAAATACAAATGACATGTAAATATCATAAAGTGTCATTATCAACAAAATGTGTGATCTTTTCGGGATGCTCAAAACCATGTCATCAAGTTCTGCCGAAAAATAAGAAATCTCTAATTTGGGGTGTCACGTGGCGAAACACATCAAAGAATCTCAATTTGAAAATTTCCGTGATTTTTGTCATCAATGTGCTAATTTTTTTTACATTAAAGTCCGAAATTGCAAACCAAAAAAAAAAAATCCTAAAATGCAAGCCACCCAAGTTACAAGGCACATTTTGCAATTAAGCCGAGGTTTGAATTTCATCAAATAAGGGAATTTGGTCCTTTGGAGATTCTAATCAAAGCCCTAATTAATGATGGAGTTGTTTTGTGGAATAAATTTTGCCCAAGTTTAAGCCTAAAGGTACAAAGAGCTTGAAGTACAAAACGATTTATTATGCAAGACGGCGACACGGTATAGGGGCGGATGACAAAGAAAGACGGTGGATGGGGCGAATGATGGCGACGCGGTGGAGAGAGGGGTAAGTAGATGATACCCAGTGGGTAGTCCCAATTCCGTAGGATTGTGACATGTGTCCCATTTTGATTTTCTTTTTTGAAAAAAACATGCATACGTATGTCGTAGTGGGACACTGGCAAAATCACAAAAGGATTGGACACAACTCACTTGGTAGATCAAACCCCCGTGGAGAGATGGATGGTTTAGGGTTTTTTTTTTTTAGAAAGAGGGCAAATTTGAATATTAATTTTTTTAGAGATGTGGTAAATGTTTTGTAATTATTTTTAAAACTAATTATTGTGGTTTTAGATATTTCTAATTATTTTTAAAAACTTTTTTTTGAAAAAATATTTTTAAAATTAATTATTAGAGAGGGCAAATTATTAATGTGGTTTTGATTTACTAATTATTTTTAAATTTAATTTATTAAAATTAATTTTCTAATATAACTATTAACAACTCAAGTTATTACTTTTTTCTAAATATGTTGTGACAAGTTGTTGTGGTAGACGATCATAAACAAGGAAAAGGACATGAATACCCAATTTTTCAAGCCCAATCCCGCACATATGCTCCATCTACTTGATCATTTCTAAAAATACGCTTTTCACGATTTTTGACAAAAATACGATTTTTATCCTTTTTGGACAAAATACGCTCCCGCCAAAATTCTCGGACATTTTTTACGTTGGTTTCTTTGTTGTTTCAAATATGTTTGTTGTTTCTTTTGTTGTTTCATACTTGTTTCATTTATGTTTTCTTATATGTTTCACTTAGCCAACTTTTCATTGAATTCCACAGTTGAATGCGAAAATCCCATTGTGCTATGCCACAAACGGATAATGGGAAGAAAATAGAAGTATAAAAACTTTGAGATAACAAGAATCGATTCCAATGGATCCGCACATTCAAAGACCCTAAAAGAAATCTTGGAACAACAAATTCAATTCGAAAAATTTGAGCTTACTTGCCCATCATCGGCTACGAGAAAGGGGCGCGACTCCACCGTCGGACCAAAAATACTTTGTATTAACTTCCAACATCGCACTTATTGAATGCATCAATCAGTAGCGGGAAAGACCTACTAGTAACAATTTTGCTAGAGTACGTGAGATCTTTAGTTCAAGATTGGGCATGCGGACATCGAAATGAAGCAAGATCAACATTTACAAAGATGACAAAAAAAAAGGTGAAGAGTATATGGGAAAAACTACACTATTTTTCTAAATTTAAAAGCAATTTACTACAAACTTTTATCACATACCCCTGTTTCACAATTGTTTCTTATATGTTTCATTTATGTTTCAATGAAGAGATCAAATGATTTTATCTTTAAAATCATAAAGGCCGACAAAACATTTGTTCTCGGACTTGAAAAAGGACTTGCACATGCAACAAGTTTTCAAATGGATGAAATTTATTTCTCACATGTTCTAGCAAGATACTAGAAGAATTGAATGAAGTTATGTATCAAGCGGAAATTACAAAATTGGTCCTCAGAATCGGGACAGGTGTGTAATTTCGGTCCTCTAAGTATTGAGTGTGCGAGAATTAGTCCCGTAAGTTTAAAAGTTTTGCAAAATTGGTCCGATAAGTTTTACACCGAGCGATTTCAGTCATATAAGTTTTAAGTTGTCAAAATTGGTCCACCGGGTTTATTTCATATTTTCATAATACCCATTATACCCTTATTCATACTAATGGGCCGATTTGACTAAGTATTTTGCTTAAAATGGTATCGGGGCCTAGGTTTATTAAGAACTTTTAGTTATATTTATTATATTTATGTAATTAACAATTGGTGAGAAGAATTTCTCCGAGAATATGGATCCGGACAATTATCCAAAATGTACACCTTACATGACATATCGTCTTACGACGATGTATGCACAAGATCATCGGGACAAGATAGCATATTGGAACAACCAATATGTTGAAAGGGAACACACAGAGCCGATAGGAAACGCGAGACAATGCGAAAGACAAGCGGCATATTATCTCGAGTTTCTTTATGGTAAACCGGATATTATATGTTGATCGATGAATCGCCAAGCGATCCATGAAAATGCCCATTAGAATAATGATTCCCGATGGTGTACGAGAATGGAACGAGATACTCTCGATACACATCTAAGATCTCAAAAGATATTAGGAAGTCCGAAGATGGTGCGTAATTATGGCAACCGCCATATTCATCTACCAAAGACAAGTTCATCGATCTAAAACCGGATGGAGACGATGGTGAAATATCGAAAGAAAACTCTTGAAATTCTTCATGATATTCAAAATCGAGTCAAGAACCTGGAGGAGGACGTACCAAGTTCATCCGGAGGAAAGAAATGTATTGAGTTTGGAACATTACCTTATATACATCAAAAAGGAAGCTAAATCAAGTCAAACGACAAATGAAAGATGAAGAAGAAGCTTATCGCCATCATCAAGGAAAATCTCACCAACTAAAAGGTGATGGATATGAAAAAGATGAATCTTAAAGATTTACATGACCTTGTAGAATCCTTCACGGATTAGGAATTATAGATTGATGTTAAATGTGGATATCCTAGATTTCAAAAATCAAAGTCCTTATTGATGAATGAGCATCGGCTATGAGGATTGCAAGAAAACCCGATCTTACGACGAAGGATTCATTTTACTTCTTTAAATGAGTCTTGAATGATCTCAGTAGGAATTGCATGGGATATGACCAAGAAAATATGAAAAGCGGTCACACCGGAGAATCATTAAAAGGGATTGTCGATGATATGGAAAAATTATTTAAAATCCATTTTATCGGCACAAAGCTACTTTGAGGGATTAGAAGAAGAAAAAAGAAAAAGATATAAACAAGCTCTCTGACCTCGAGTTAAATGATATTTGTCATATTGACGAATATATCAAATTATTCACCGAAATGCCGGAAATCAGCGGGGGAGACAAAGAAGCGTCGCAGACTATTCTTTGTAAAGATTTCGAGTCCCCGGAGAGAAATGTTTATCGGGGAATACAAGGATGCAAATTTGGATATCTGATGGCTAGAAGAATGTCTTTCCTAAAAGTCAAGCTATCTCGAATGGTGCTATCAAAGACTATACCGAAATTACAAGAGATTACGAGGAATTAACAAATCGGTTCCTCTATGTTGTATCGATGATGATATCCCAACAGTTGTGAGAGGTCAACCCAGGGCGGCATAAGAAGAAGAAGGAGGAGAGAAGCCATCCATATCGTCGGGAAGCAACAACAAAAGAAGTAGGTCTTCATGAAGACCTAGAAGGTTCTCAGTCAAAACAAAAGCCCGGTTACAAATCGGGGCAAAGACCAAAGACTAAGTAGGAGTAGAGTCTCATCATCGGGTTCAAATCAAGCAAGTACCAACGAAACCACAGGAGAAGAACTTTCAAAGCGAGCTCATACCAAAGCCAATAAAAGTTTCAAAGATTGTAATTGTTGGACATGCGGAGCAAGAGGGCATATTTCAACAGTTATTGCGAGAGAACCGAAACGAGGAATCGAGGCGATTGAAAGCAACACCGAATTTAAAGAAGTCGCATCTATTATCAAGATTTTATCCAGTGTATCAATTTGAGGATCTATCCTCGGATGAAAACATCTATGAAGAAGAGATCTATTCGACGATGGAAGTGAATCCAGATTCGAATCGAGTGAAGAAGAATTTCTTGAAAGCGGTTAGGTGGATATGTCGGAATTCTCTCTCACACTACGGTTTCTCATAAGACTCTTATGAGAATTATGAAGGAAGATCTAAAGCTTGGATATACGATGGATTTACTGATTGGAGCTATGGAGAAGGCCTTGGATAAAATTGAGTTTCGTAATAGAAAGCACCAAATTATCCACGAGTAACTCTTGGAGAATTTGCCACCCCAATGGAATTCACCGGTAACCTGATCGAGATGCATTTTGGTCCCTTACAGAGAAATCCAGGAGATAAAAAAGCACGATCAAAAGAGACGTTGCCAACACACTTTCATGGATTCATATTGGAGCCATAAGAGTTATTATTAAGGCAACATTCAAGGAAGGAATAGATTCGCCATTAAATTTGGCTATCTTTGACAAACGAATCTCACATCTCAAGGATTCGTGCCTTGGAGCGGTTCTGAGAAATTTGTATGCGGGAAAATCGGCATTTAATGTCTATCCAAGAATTGCATACAATTTGGGAGACCGAGATTTCAACAGAGTTCTAACCCTTCATCAAGATTTCAAAAGAGTCGATTTGATGAAAGACGGGAATAGACCTTACTCGATCACATACAAGATTTCCTATGCTCTCTCGAATACACATCATCCGGAGGTATTCTTGAGAAAGGAATTTATTGAAGTCCCAAGAATCTTTGAGGACTTTGCCAGGGTAGTTCTACCGAAAATCATTGAGTCTCCAACTATAAAGGAGATTGATATGATAATTCAAGATCAACCAGTCTTCAACAAAAGTTGAAGTCTCGAGTTGAGCCACGAAGGATGTCTTTCCAACAAGACGAGAATGATAAGCGATGGCCGTTGGGAGGACAAGAGACCGATGCGATGCAAAGACAAAATAAGCATCCCGGATGTTTTGAGAACACAAGGAGAGCCGAAATGCCCGATGATGGATGGAGAAAGTTGAAGTAATATTCGACATCACTCAAAAGGATAATATTTTTCCTTGTGATGTTCTATATTATCTCCAAGAACCGATAGTTGGAAGGTATCAAGGAAGCTTTGAAGATAGGTGAAATTGAGTGGCGATCACAGGAGTAGCGGGGAAAATCCCGGAGCGATTAATATTGGGGATTGAATTTCTTGAGGATCATAAACCTTGGGAAAGATTACAAGAAGGAATGGAGTTCACAATGGCCGATAAAAGATACGAGAATTAGATGACCACTAGTCCATTCTCCATATACATTTCTACCGAATGTTATATGCTTTGAATATAAGGCCAAGTATTTCGCCGCTATATTGATTCAGTGCTTAAATATGTCTTTGCAAAGCCGATGTTTTTCCTAAAGAAATTGGAGAAGATTTACCAGCTATTGCAAGAAGAGATTTCTCTAAAAGGATTCTTATTCTTAACAGAGGAATTAAACAAGTATAAATAATTATCGGAGGCGCAGGCGGTAACCAATGGTACAAAGTGAAGACACCACCAATCTATTTTCCATGATACAGAAGCAGATGTGTTGCTAGGAAATAATTTCCTACAAATATTCAAGCGATTTACACAGGAAAATGAGACAAGAAGACTTATTTTCACAACATTATGTGATCATAAGATAATTGTCCAGAGACTGCGGGAAGCATTTTATCAAAAAATGCCCATTAATCTTCGCAGCAATCGTGGTGATGAAGCCAACCTTCGAAACCCAAAGATGGTAGATCGAAGGAAATTTGGTGAAGCATTATTATCCTTTAAACAATTTGGTCCAAACTAGAAGGATACAAAACTATGGGATAATAACTTGTATTCATTTAGAATACAAGGGGAAGAACGAGTACCTCCAGAGGCTATTGCAAAATTGATGATGAATCTAATGGAAAAACCACAGAGTGATGTTACTATAGAAGAACAAATATCACTCGAGGATATCAAGAAGAAGATCCAAAGGAATTATAATAAAAATCCTTTGGCATGGTGGGATAAGAACGAGCTCAAAGCTTCCTTAAAAGTTAAACCAGGAAAGGAGTACGAGTTCATGAGATTCAAACCAATCCTTATGAACAAGGGAGGATCGTGAGGATATGCAAAAGATACTTAAGGAACATCTTGATCTTGAGTTGATTTCACCAGGAGTTTCTCCATACAGCAGTCCAGGATTCTTAGTCTGAAATCATGGATAAATCAAAAGAGGAAAGCCAAGACTTGTTATTAATTACAAATGGATTAATAACATTATGGAGTTGACGATACTATATCCCAAGCGAGAGAACATTTGGTTAATCGTATCAAAGGTGCCAAGATATTCTCAAAGTTTGATTGCAAGTCTGGATTCTACTAGATTAAGATAGAGGAAGAAAGTAAAAAGTTCACAGCTTTCTCCACACCACAAGGACACTATATTTGGAACGTGATGCCTATGGGATTGGCTAACGCACCCGAGATATATCAAAGAAAGATGGATAATCTTTTCAAAGATTATTTCAGTTTCATGTTCGTATACATCGATGACATTCTTATCTATACCTATTATAAAAGTATGAATATGTTTTAAGGTTTCTTGAAAATTTTGATTTGCCAAAAATGTCCTCATGGTAAAGTTAGCTTTAAGAGTAATTAAGTAGTTTTTCATATCGATTTTAATTTTATTTGTTTAACAATATTGACAAATGTCTCTTTATATTCCAAACCCTTCTTATATGATTTATTTCAATTTTAGTTCTTAAAATAATTTAAATTTTAGATAATACTTATTTTATATTATACTAGATATCGAGAGCTTTCCAACCATATGTCATAAGCATATATAAAAGACTTCATATGAGAGAATTTTAGCAATTTAAAGTTGAGTGCTATGTAAAATACATATTTATAATATATTTCTTTAATTTTCTAGATAATTAAATACATCAAAAAAAAAAAAGAGTATGAATTTACAAAAAATGAAGAGAAAAAATAAATAAAAACTATTTAATATTATTTTATTCAAAATAAATAAGCAGGACAAAATACATTATTTTAAACTTCACTATTGGTTGAGAAGATCCATACTATAATAAATTTATCATCTATCACACATTCTAAATTGTGAGATAATATTATTTTTGATTGGAGTAAATGATACATTTTTAGGTATGGGAAGATGGAAATTCGCAACTATTGAAAATTTCATGGAATTTTATGCTTTTCCCATAAAAAATAATTAGTTTTTAAGATATATAAGTTAAATATAAATTTTTACTAAAATTTTGAATAAATATTATTTGTTTCTAAGATCGATTCATTAATCTTTATGTATGTTTTTTCCCGTAATAATGGATATACGGTTCAACATGATTTGGATTCGATTATTAATTTATTTTATTCATGTATTATTTCGATAAAAACAACTCGATCATTGTGACAATGTAAAGTTAAATTTGCAAAACAAATATATTATAAGTAGATACTCTAAAATTTAAATATGAAATAAACTTGGCTAAAAGTTATGTGTTTGAAATTAATGAAATGATATTTTAAATCTCAAAGTGAAGTGGATGAGATGAGTAATATTTGTTTAATTTTTATTCACAATTGTATATTTATAATATTTTTAATTTTTAAGGGTTGACATATATATCTCTATTGTAAAACTAAATAAATAAAAAATGAAAGAAAAATGATTTTACAAAAAAATTAAAATAACAATATAAAAAATGCGATTAATACTAAAAATTTTGAGGCTAAATTGAAAATTGAGACCTAATTTTTCTTTAACATTTATTTATGCACTTATTTTTTTTATGGATGCACCATTTGACCTTTCAAATCCTATAATTCAGATTTGTTTATTAATTTTAATAATATATCATTGTATATTCTTTTAGTTAAATAAGCCCAATAAATATGATAATAGAAACAATAAATTAACTATAAAAGATACTTAAAAGGATAAATATTTGTTCTCAAACTTAACGAAATTCAATTATAAATTATATTTAATATGGAGGTATAGAGAGCAGGAAAATATATTTTTTTATTTAATTTTATTTTTCTTGGCATAATAAATTTTTAATTAATAGGATGAAAGGTCTAAAAAGTTTGGATAAAAAAAGAAAATAAGTTATTTTATTGTAGCAAAATATTTTATTTTTAAATTATAAATAAGAAGTCAATATGACTTTTAATAATCTTATTCTATTTAATAATATAACAACTAATATCATTAATTAAAATAGATTTAAATAAAATACGATTAAAAAGGTATATATGTATATATATACTATTGTAAGAATGGTAGAAGAAATATTGAAGAAAAATCACTTACATATGTACATTTTAACATGTATGACAATATTTAGCTTTGCTTAAAACTTACATACACCCTTAATAAATTATATAATTTTAGGTAAAAGATATGTATTATACTAGTTAGGTAGTGAAATAATCTAACTTAACAAAAAAATGTAATATAATATGGAAACAAGAATCAAAACCTGAAAATTTAAAGAAGTTACATATATATGTGCTAAAAAAACTAAAAAATAATAATCGACATTTATATCATAAGTACATATTTTATAACCTACATGTTGATATACTAATTTTTTACTTAAAAATATCGTATTAAGTTATGCACAATAAGTATAAAACTTACTTGATATTTGAATTTTAGGAGACGACCACAACATTACATTTGAGTCAAAAAAAAATTATCAAAAAGTTTATTTATAGATCAAAGTAATATATTCAATCTTATTTCAAAAATAAACATTATTTTGAAAATAAATTATTCATTATAATTTAAATATTAATTTCATTAACAAAAGTAATTGATTTTAGTCACCTTTAAATCTTGAGTCTCTTTAAAGATATAAGCACTATACTTTAATTTTTATATATTAAAAAAATAATTATGATTTTGATCTCACATTTTGTAGTGTACATAAATATGTATTATTAAAGTAAAAATTTAAATTTTGGCCAGACGTTATTTTCATAGTTATGCATTTTAAAACATGTCCCTCTCTTTAACAATTTAATTTTTAAAATGTATATTTTTCAAGTGCAACCAGGTTTTATCGTAAATCTTAAATTAACAAAGATCTAAATAGCATTTTTCATATTTTTCTTCTAAATTTTACTATGACGGACATACCATTTTTTAATCCTCTTTACTTTTAGTCTTTTTTCTTATTTTTTCATATTATATTTTATTTTGTTAAATAAAATTCTATCTATGAATAACAATATACATACATACAATTAAAGTTGTGATGGAATATCAAGAGACAAAAAAGAACAATAATTTGAGTAAGATTTGAAAAGTTATATTTATTCCATTTTTAGAGTTCAAACGTAAAATTATAAACATTCATATATAAAATTCTATATGTGGATAATAATAATCCTTTAATCAAATGCTCAAATGTATATATTGACATTTTTCAACATCAAGTTCATCATCCCGTATTCCCTCAAAAAAAAAAAAAAATCATCATCACGGTAAAACTGATTTAATATTAAGTCGAAGATTTAAATTTATGAAGATATTTATTTTTAACATTATAAGCATTCAAATACATGCATTATACTTTTGTGAATTGTCTTTGTAAATTTTATGCTTCATTGAAAGATGCTCACCGACAAAGATAAAATGAATAAAATGAATTTTTATATCCTTAAGACAATAAAAATATAGCCTATCAATATTATATATGATGTTTTTTCTGATTTTAACAACAACAAAAAAAGAACATAATAAAATGAGACCTATATTTTGCTCGAAAATGTCACATGCATATAACATGATAACTAAAAAGTGAGGAGGTTTTTGTTATGTCATTTTCATCAAATTGCTATAGCTTAACCTATGTTTTATGGTTATTTGACACACTTCTCGATTATTATATTCTATATTCTATAATTTTGTTGTAAAGCTCGAATGATGAATTATACTTTGGATATGCTCAATTGAATAGATTTTAGAATGTAAAGTGATTTTTTGAAAGAAAACAACATAAAAAACGTAATTGAGGTTCTTCATATAATTTATTTTAATTTACTAATTAATAATTTTTACTGCTATTAAATTTGTCATTACTGTATTGCATAACTAAATTTTTATACAAAAATTAATTAGAATAATAATTAGTCACATCAGCATACTCAATAATAAAAAATTATGTGGAAATAATAAATTATGATGTCGTGCATGCTCTTAATGATAATAGAATAGAGCATTAATATTGTTAGACACTCAATAATATTGATTTCTATGATGCGATTCTATCGTTTATTTGATATATAAATGTGATTATTCTTTCAAATGAATCAATTTATTGACTGTTTTCAATTACAATTGATTTGTCTATTTTATCTTAATTTCCGTTATACAAAATAATTAATTTAATCATGGTGAACATGAGAAAAATTGGATAATGGTCGAGTGGTAAATACTTCCATCCCAGCTAGAGGTGTGAGATTTGATTCCCATAATCCCTTCCCTCCCAAGATATATACTTAAATATAAAAAAAAGGAGAACATGAATCAAAATATGTACGGGAGCTAAGCTTCTAAACATAAAAATATAATTTTACTTTCTCATCGTTCATAACGAAAGAGGCACATGTGATGAATGAAAAACTGAATTGTGTAGTCAAATTGATATAAAAGATAACACACATTAGAAAATGGAGTAAAAGAGAAATACATTCATACGTCAACCAATCATGTCTGGGCTAAAAGTGCATTAAAAAAAAATTGCAAAAAAATCTCAAAGCTAAGTATGAAGAAGAAGTACACACTAAAAAAATAAACAAGATGCATTAATTTAAAACTCGTCTTGAATATATATTTTTAAATTTTTATATAGATTATTCATCGGTTTTTAATATCCATTATACTTTGTTGAACGATAATATAATTTAAGTATCATGTTTTTTAGTCCAAAATGTCTTAACCATATTTCACCGACAAATAAGTTTAAATTTAGTTTTTGCAAACTTTATTTTAAGATATATATACCTGAATGACATTTATTATAAATACAAAAATAAAATAAAAATCGATTCCAATTTATAAATTTAATTTGGATTAAATTAATAAAATTATTTGGTTCACGTGCAATGCACGTTCACCTTACTAGTCGCATCAAAAAACATGACGGAGCATCTCAAGCATTTGGAAATATTTTCAAATATTTGCCACAAGGAAGGATTAGTGCTTTGAGAAAGAAGAAAGCGATGATTGCTACAAGACAGTTGAATTCCTCGGAATTGAAATCAATGAATCGGAATCATCCTATTCAAAGCCATATTGTGGAAAAGATACAAGGATTTCCAGATATACTAAAGGACAAGAAACAGCTTCAGAGTTTCCTTGGAGTTGTTAATTTTGCTTGGAATGTTCATAAATAATCTAGCACATTACAGGAAGGCGTTTAGCTCATTGCTCAAAAAAGATGCTACATTCAAATGGGAAGATGAACATCAAGAAGGAATAAAGCAGCTTAAAGAAGTTTGTAAAAAGCTTCCGAAACTTGCAATTCCACAAGATGAAGATGAACTGGTTCTATACACAGATGACAGTGACTATTGGTGGGCGCTTGTTCTTACAAAAGCTACACCAAATGGCGAAGTCCCATGCGGATATTGCGGCGGTCTTTTCACGAGGCAGTGAAGCGAATCGATGGCATATCAATGAGAAAGAATTCTTTGCGATCGAAAGGCTTTCAAAAAATGGCCTCTATTTTCTTGGCTAAAAGTTTACTTTAAAAATTGATAATTTAAGTGTCAAATCTTTTACGAAAATAAAACTGAATCAAAACTAGAAAAGGCTAGATTACTTAGATGACAAGTTGAATGTCAATATTATGATTATGATATTATCATTATAAAATCTCATGAAAATATTCTTGCATTTTTGACACGAGATGGAAGGACGCGTTCTTGATGAGGTCCTTAAACGAGTAAGACATCTCGGGAAAACCTGGAGAGTTTAGAACGAGATTTTGGGAGGTTATGTCTCAATGCGAAGTTGATGGACGACTTCAACAGGGCTGACTTAAATCCATTTCTAGTCAAATACAAGCATGCCGGTTTGCCAAAGGACAATTGTTCTTAGTCTTTGCTAGGGCCTCTCCTCCAGTCGCATCCCCCACGATGTAAAAAGGGGCGAATAGAGAACGAGGCTCTAACCTCGAAGGTTATGGATTCAAGTACCATAATCACAAGTGTTACAAGTGATGCATCCCCCGAGGGTGTACAAACGTAATGAATGTTGAAGCTCCTGTCACAACCTCGAGTCTTCAAGTTAACCCAAAGACACCTGCAGGGGTAAAAGAAGGAGAGTTGAATCTTAGGCTACAGACAGGCAAATCTAAGGTTCAAACTGACGAGATTAATATTTCTCCAATGCAGGTTTATCAACAACAATGGGAGAAATTAGTTACAATGAGAGGTATTAACCCAGAAAAATCAATGGTTGATATCTCAAGCAAGTATCCCAGAGTTTGGATGAAACCAGGAAGCCATCCAAACGAAGTACAAGATTGGTATACTTTTGGAGCTTTAGCTTCAATTTATATTGTATCACCCGGATTCCCAGAAATTTCAAAATTACCGAAATGGATTGGGGAAGCAGTTTACGAGACTTGGGCCAACAATCCACATTTGGCCAGGGGAGATATTCGAACTATATTTTATCAGTGCAGCTCCCGAACCAGCTGAAGAAAGGCTTTAATGAAGCTTTTCATTTCATCAAGCTAAGAAGACCGGATGGAAATGCTTTAAAATACATCAAAACAAACTTCATCGGAAGAAGTACCAGTGTTAGTAGGAGCACTGAAGACGAAGCTTCTACAAGGTGAGCATGGGGACTTTGGGTTTTTCTAACCGAAATAGACAAAGTCAAATATCCATTCAAGTTTTTCCAGAATTCAGCAAATGGATCTTTCCTTTTGAATTCGATGATTGGATCAACAACAGGATTCACAGAGGAACTTTTCGAGACAAAGAGAAGAATTCTCTGGGAGAACAAGATTCCTATAGCAAAGAAACCTACCGGAATTACGTAACATGGCGCATGTTGACCATTAGATTGACCGGATCTGTCAGGCATGCCCCGAATAGTAAGAACCCGAGTTTGGGAAAGGATTCCGACCCAAACCCGACCGACAAGACCATGCAGCTGGAAAGGACAAAGGCCCAGCTCACAAGACGCGTTATCCTCGGGGACCACGTAAATCAAAATTTTAAAATATTCCCGACAAACATCACATGGGCCGAGTCACACGAAAAGAAAAGAAAAACAATCTGGCGGCAATAATGCGAGGATATGACGTAAGCGGTGGCGTCGTAAATATCAACAAGATTTGAGTCCGCCTTTCAAGTCCGTTTAAGTCTATAAAAGCCGAGAGTTGAAGGAAGGCGAGGACATCGAACATTTCCTTAGTTTTCTTATAATAAATTCGAAAGAGAAAATTTGTAATATTTTGAGTATTTTAGTTTTATGTATTTTTGAGTGCAAGCCTCGTATATGAGAGGCTAAACAAGTATTCTCCTCCCAAAAAGAGATTACTAATGTAATAAATATTTCGATAAGTTCTTAATAAAAAGGGGGCTTTCTGCTTCAACATGTCTTCATAATGTTCTATTAATTTATCCCGTTTAAGAATTACTTATACGCTGGAGTAGGAAACGAACCAAGGCTGTCTTTGAGCAGTTCTTTGAAGGAGACGGATAACTTGCGATCATCTTCCCGAGGTGAGGTTGAAATGTGAGGAGTCATCTATCAAAAGATCTAGAAGGGGCGATAATTTTCCGATGGTGGTCTTGCGAGCCATCTCACCCGATGTTGTTTCGGTCAAAAGAAGATATGAATTTTAAGGGATTTATTAATTTTACGGAAGCATGTTGGGCCTGATATGGTCGTAATGGACTATATCTGTTTTATCAAAATCTTAGTCTGAAAACAAATTATTTAGAATTATGAGAATTTTGCAGAAGTATGCCCTATTGAGTTTATATCTTTGAAACCCGACATGATCAATTTAAAACCTCTGAATAGAGACTGGATCTAAATAGGTGTAACAATGCCACGAACAAAAGAGATGTCGAAAAATGCAAATTCCTATAATCTATGAAATTTGGGTTTATTGTTAATAGCTATGGTATGAAAGGATTGATATTGCTAATTCTCGAAAGTTATAGGACCAAAAATGCTATTTAGCCATAAGGGCAAAATTATCCAGGACCAAAACTGCAACTTTGAAAGATAAAGGACTAAAACTGCACCTACCCAAAGTTACAGGACTAAAACTGTAATTTACCCTATGTATCAATACTGCTCGGATACTACATGAAGGAAACAATGGAAGCGACTTATCTGGAAACAACATATCCAATCCCACATATTGTAAATCAAAATAGTCGATAACAATCCAGACCCTAGAAAGCTAATCAAATACAAATAGTTCCATACTACTAAAAATATCAAACTTAAATATATTGTTCAACTGATTATACCATCATTAAGATTTACGTAATAATAATTCTCTAAAATAATTAGGAAGTGGAGGTAGAATCTCAATGTCGTCATCATCATCACCATTTTGCAGCTTCAACTTAGCATGATTGTGAAGCAGATGACTGAACCTTGCTTGTTCATTCTCTATCTCAAACGTCTCAACGTCCATAGCCTTCCCATCAATAAAGTGCTCGGCATAACAAGCAATAAAAAAACCCACATTCCCTACAAAAGAAATAAAAAAGATGCACAAATCGGATAGATAACACAACAAATCAAAAATAATAAAAAAGAACAAATAAATGGAAAATACATAAAAAAAAAAAAAAACATAAAAGAAACAACATTGAAACAAACGAAAAACTTCAAATCACAAAATAATAAAAGAACACGTAAAATCATGCATCAAAGAACACAAAATCAATAAATCATTCAAATTTGCATTCAACACACACACACACAAAAAAAAAAAAAAAAAAAAGAAAGCCAGGAATCCAATTAACTCGATTAAGATTGAATTAGAAAAGCTCCTAGTTTCCTTGACGAGGGTCCCTAGGCTTACTTTTCAAAGACCCAAAGCCAAAGACTTAATAATGGGCAAAAATATTCCACCAGTTCTCACCGAAGAACTCGGCACTCCAAGCGAAATAACAAGCTCCCCAAAACCACCCATAAGACAAACCCAATGTACTCTTCCCAAGCCACCTCACAAAAAAACATGGCAACCCTATCCCCAATCCATATTGTATGAGGAGCTCTAACACGACCTCTGGTTTTTCTGGTGATTTGAAGCACACTTTCTTGGATACAGAAATGGCGTCCTTTGAGGACAACCCACATGAATTCATGAGGTAAGAAATAGTGAAAGATTTGTCTGAGACATTTTTACAAACACATGGAGATGATTTCCGGGATGAGAAATAGTTTACCAATACGCATTTTGTGGAGCCAAAAATTGTTGTTAAAAAAAAATACTATATTTCCAAGGAACCCTCAATCTTCTTCTCCTCCTAAAAATTGAAAACATAGATTCAAATTAAACTTTACTTTGACAAAATTTTGAAACTTCGATGAATGTAGTAATTTGAGTAGGCTGATCGGGGTTTCAAGATTTACTGAACGCCGCACCGCCGTGAAAGGTGAAGAGGTAAGAGCAAGTAGGTCTTTTTGTCATGGGATGGACCGGGCCGGGCATATTTGTGATGAGTTGGTATTTTTGTCTTTTTTAGAAAATCGGGGTATTTTGTGTAATTTCCTCCATAGACAACATATGTAAAAACGAGAGAAATGATTTACGAAAATTATTGTTAATGCTTCAAATGACAACTACTTGGTAAAAAATTGTTGTTTTTTTTTGTGTTGTCGTTTTAAATTTTTCTTGTAGTGTCAAGTACTAAAAAACTTGAGTTTTATTTTACCCCCAATTTATGCGTGTTTTCTCTTTTCTCACTTAACTTTGAATTGTTTTACTTTACCTCCTCCCTATTTTGCCCCCTTTATTCGGGGGACTTCAACGGCTCGAAAGAACGATTAGGACAAAAGGCGAGTTCCTCTTCTTAGTAGTCAGGCGCTCTCCATTGAGGCTCTTTGCAAATTATTGTACTTAGCCTATAATTTCCAAATTTGTCCCTTAATCTTTATGATTAATTTATTTTGAGATCCTTGAAAATGATATCACAACCTACGTTTATTGATGAAATTAACTATTATTTAATACTATTTATATATTGATAAAAATGAGGAGATTTTGAGAGAAAACTAATTTAAATAATTGTTCGAGATGTATATTATCCACTGACAATACGCTAACAGATTGGGTGAATTTGGAAATCATAGGCCAAGTGCAACAATTTGCAAAGTTCAAGGGGTAAAGTAGTTAACAATTCAAACTTAAGTGGACAAAATAGAAAAATACTCATAGTTTGGGGTGGGGCAAATTAAATTTACCTCAAAAACTTACCATACATATGCAATTATGCAATCGTATGAAATTGGCTTCAAATTCCCGAAAGAAACGACGTCATCAATAAAAACACAGTGAGCATTATTATTGCCGAAATCTTCATGATCTAGAGGTAGTGGTATACCCTCTCCACCACAAAATAAAAACATAATGAGTTTGGCACGCTTGATTGTTCAATTATAAACTTCTGTTGTTCATGGTCAACTTTCTTCTTATTTATGCTTCTGATAATTGGAAATGCATGCATTAATATATAGTTACTAAAAATAGAATATGCGAAAGGAAGCTTAACCACATGATAGAATAACTCACTACTTGACTGTATATTTTGAAGCAATATTGAAGAACTAATGGTTTTTGCAGCAACTCGTGATTAGCTAAGTGATTTCACCATAGGCACATCTATAGTAAACAGGTCATAATAAGCATATATATATATATATATAGCACTTAAAACAGGTCATTTGCAATAGAAACTATACATCAAAGAAGCAAATGAAACTTCAATTTTCCTGCAGGGTACGTAAATTTTGAACAAACAAAAAGCATTAAAAGATTTGCAAGTGGTTTGATAGTAGATTGCATGCCTTGGTTATAAATCAGGTAATTAAGAGAAATTACTTGTTAGAATTAAGTACTACTGGAACATCTACTTTCTCAAATTACCACTAGAAAGAAACCAAATGTAAAATCTAACAGAAAACTTGTGTTGTGGAAATAAGTCATGTTGCCAAGTATATAATAATACCACATCAATTCTGCCATATATGTTCCTCCAGATCAATTTCTGCAAATATCCTGATGGCCAAAGCTACGAGCTATAGAGTACTATACGTGGCTGAATAATATCCCAAGAGAAACCTGTTTGTTGGAAACAAGGCTAGGTAACATGTGCTCAACACCTTCAAATTGATGGACATAAATAAGAACAAACACAAAACCACCCATAATATATGCTAATAACATTGACCTTAATTAGCACAAATGAGATGTTTTTAAAACAAATTAGTCATAGTATGCAAAAATTAGACAGACAGTTTACTACACGAATGTTATTAGGTGCGTACGGAACAACTCTCTCCTTGTACCCTTCGCTTGATGCCAAATGAACCGTTGTTCTATTACCATAGTCATCCTGCAGGTTGGTGTCTAAACCTTTCATAAGTTCTTGCATAACATTAGCTTTGAACAAAAAAGAAGGCGATTATAAGGACCTTCCCAGTCACTCCGCCTTCATTGGAGAGGACTACTTATGATAACATTTAATTGCTTTATTGTAACTTAGTCATCGAATAACCAGAGAGCATGCTATCATCTGAAAAATATTAATTTTGTTCGAATTAATATGAAATTCTAAATAATTATATGATAAAAGAACTCAGCAAACCAAGATAGAACTTAAAACGCAAGATTGATAGGAGTACGATTATATATTGAAGTTTCAATATATCCAATTTCTCACACATTTGTATCATCTAATAGGAGTACGATTAAAAAGTAATCGCGAGAAATGAAACATACTTGATTATTATCTTATGCACCATAAGTATATATATGTGTGTGGATTTGAGCTTTTGTATAAAGCGTAAATAGGATTACCTTTGTAGAAGGCGCTTGATGCATGCGATCCTCCATGAGAAACAGAAAAAAGTACAGTAGAATCTACGAGACAATTCTACAAACACTTGGTATTTTTGAGGACAAAAAACAATTCAAAAATAAGAACAAAGCTAATTTTACATAGATTATCATGAAATATCTCTCTATATTCGATCTCCCTAAGAATTACACCTCTTTAATCACTCTATATTCTAACATTACCACATTCAAATCCAACTAGGACTATAACAGTGAGGTCTTATAAACAAGCCAATCTAAACTGCAAACCATTATAAATAAAAAACGACATATATTCCCATAAGAATGAACCAGTATTGAATGGATCATCCCGGCATACACCATCAAAATGGAGTGTGTGTGTGTGTGAGAATGCATAAACAAAGAGGATGATCGAAAGAAATTACTTGGAGCAACGAGAGAATGATCGTACTCTTGGATTTGCAAATGCCTTAAGTGCTTTGGCGCGGTGAAGGAAGCGAAGCAGGCGGCGATGGATAATGTCTTGAGAGAAAGAGAGGGAGTAGGGTTTTTTGAGAGAGCATGTACGAGTACGAGTATGGGTTCAAACAATTTGAGAGAATATTATTTATTAAGTATATTAACTTTAATTTATTGAAATTAACTTTCTAATACAACATTATTAACAACAAATATTAAAATTTGTTTAAACCGTTGTAAATATTTCTTTTATATCTGTTGTCTTTGGCCTAAACAAACTGTTGTGGTATACGTCCATGGATTGCATCTCAGAAATAAATGTTGTCTTTGTCAAATAAATATGTTAACAGACATCAAATTTTTTGAAAACTTGTTAATAATTCAAATGACAACAATTTAGTAAATAATTGTTGTCGTTTTGGATTTTTCTTGTAGCATCTCCACACTAGTAGAATGGCCAATACTTGTATGGGATACTTGTATTTTGCCCTCCAAACTGTCATCATTGGTTTTGCACTTCGTCTACTAAAACTCGCAAATTTCTCTTTTGCATGTCTAACTTTGAGCATTTTGCCTTTAACCCCTTGGGAGCCGACTTTGATTGGATTAGTGGGTAAAGTGTACCAAATCATATAGGTTATATATAGAGCTAGCATAACATGTATTTTCAAAGTTCAACGAGCAAATTGCAAAAAAATGCTATAGTTTAGAGGGCAATGTGTAATTAACCTATAATGCAATGACGGGGTTTGCACATTGTGTTTAGATACTATTGTTGAGCTTTCTCTACAAGTTCCTTGTGCATATTAGATAAAATAGTTTTCACATTAAGTTATAGATATATCAAGTAGGGGTGACAATTTGGGTTGGGTCCCCTGTCACGGGGTTTGAGTTCGTGGGTTCGCTTGTCGAATCGCCAACTCGAACCCGACATGTTTAGTTGGATAAGTAAATTAATGTTATAATTTGCAAATTGAGGCCTATGATTTATGGGTGGTTTTCATAGTTTGGAGTAACTTTCGATTTGATATTGACTCGAGGGAGATTTTTCGGGCCTTACCCATAATACTTTGGCGTTAATTTGTTATATTTGTTGCTTATGTCGTATTTTTTATTGCACATTTAGTGTTAGATGTTGCTTTTTTGAAATTCTCAATCTTCTAGCTTTGTCTAATCTCTCCATAACCACCCCTACCGATTTCCCTAGTTTGCATCTTCTCGCTTAATCATGTGGTGCATGTTGGTTGTACAAATTCCCGTAGTTGATTCCTAATGGTTTATAATGGAATTTTTTTGTTTGCTTTTTTAGTACTTTTTATTGCACGGTTAACATTATTTTGTTACTTTTTAGTACGAATGTATGCATGTTTGACCTTTTTGCGTAGTTTGTTTGTTTGCATTCTAGTACTTTTGACTCGCACGGTTAGTATTAGTTTATTGCTTTTTAATACAAAAGATGTCCGCATGTTTGCCTTTTGGTATCGTTTTTTGTTTGCTTTTCTAGTAATTTTTATTGTATGGTTAGTATATAATTTATGCTCATCCTAATGTTATTTAGTATTAAGTAATATAATTTTTGCATTTTATTTTAGATACACAAAGTTATTCAATATTGCGTAATTAGTTTTCTTTTATTGCGTAGTTAGTACATGATGAGGCTTTTTTGTAATGTGTTGTTTTATTCGCACAGTTTATTAGGAATAATTGGTGCTTACTATCACATATATTGATTATTTATTTTGCTTTTTTGTAGCGTGAGCATTTTTTGCGATATTTAAATTCCAAAGATTGTACAACTCATAGTTTATCTCTTGAACAATCGCCATTTGCTGATCGGCAATGGGGTAGAGACAAAGTGAGAACAAATTCGATCGTGGCATATTTGCAATACGCTATATGCAGATGTATATTGGAGGTGGTACTCGGGCTCGGGATAGTGGGCTTTAGAATAGTAAATTGTCTCAAATTTCGTCTTTGCGGATGAAGTATGTCTTTGCCATTGTTCATGATAACATGAACGTATTGAGACTAAAGAACATTGATGAATCCAAAAGATTTTGTGATGGAAAGAAGAAAACAGTTGCACTTCAAGTGGATAAGTGTAAGTCCAAGCGCTACGATAATCTAGAGGGGGTGAATAGATTATCTCCATCTTTTCGATTTCGCCCTCTTTTTAAAACCGAATGCTCAAAAACAATAATAAAGGTGCGGAATATAAACAACACACGTCGATTTAAAGAGGTTCAACCCACCTAGGGCCTAATCCTCTACCACCCCAAGATATCCGAGATGGATTTCGAAAAGAAAAGAATTTTATTAATTACCAAAATTAATACAAATTCAACTTACAACACCTTGAAGAGCACCACACTCTTCTTCAACACCACCTTTGGAGATTACCACAATCTCCCTTTGAAGATTACCACAATCTTCCTTCAATCGGCACCTTATGAAGATTACCACAATCTTCAACCTTAAAGAATACCAAATTCTTCAACACCTCAATAAGAAGATTACCACAATCTTCTCACACCTAACACCTAGATCACCCAAGTGTGTTCTTACCACAAGAACACTCACAAGGATATCTTGTGTTTGAATGACGACCACAAATTCAAGATTACAACTCGATAATGAATAATACAATTGAGTGCAAGTGTAATCAAGAATAGCCTAGACCTCAAGAATGTGAAAGTGAATAGCTAGGCAAATTACAACAAGAAATAAGACAATGAAAGACCAAGTGTTTGCTTGAAGTGTATCTTGTTGTGTTGTATCTCAATTGTTGTTTTTGGTTGCTCCAAAACTTCCTCTATTTATAGGAGATGATTGATCAAGCATAGGCTCCTCTTGGGGATTGAAAATCTACAGAAAAATACAATTAAAATCAAGAATATAGCTGTTAGAAATCAATCCCACAATTTAAGGAAATGTGTTTGCTGTCAAACGGTCATATTTTTGCTGTCAATACACAGGGCGACCGGTCGCACAGAAATAGACGTTGGAAAAATTACACAAAGAAAATAACACAGGCGGCATCGGCCGACGATACCTCGACCGGCGACCATCACCCCAACCGTCCCCCTTATTTCAAAAATGCAAGGTTTTAGTTCTGTTTCAAACGAAACTTGCAGTCTCGGTCGACATTGGGCGGCCACGGCCGACCGGTCGGCCGACGCCCAGGCACAAGGCCGACCGCTTGTTTTTCCTTCCGTCTCATTTTCTGCTTTCTAAAAACATCTTCGTATGGGTTGCCCTATAGAGGCGACCAGTCGACCACGAGACAATGTTGTCCAATTTTTGTCAAAGATAAAACCCAAGAAATACTCCGAAAATTTAGTGAAAACATTTTAAACCAATCGAGAGTATTTAGACAACATTTAGGAACCTTGTTAAGGAGTGAAAAATTCATTGAAATAAAATCATTAAAAGTGTTGTCCATTATTATCAAAAATAAACTTGAGGAAATACTCCTAAAATATTAAAAACCATTTTAAATCATTTAGGAGTATTTGGACAACCTTTAAAAGCATTGTTTTGGTGACAAAATAAAATCATCAAAATTAAGATAAAAACATGTATCAAACAATAAGAAGTGTGTTTCGATGTTTAAAAGAATGTTTGTTTTCTAATTTTTGGGAATCATGTGATTTTATTTATTTGGGAAATAAGATCAACACTAGAGGCTCATTTCTTTGTTTTTCTCTAGTGTCGCTAATATTTTCTCGCTTTGTTTGATTTTCGATACATGTCTTAAACACATTTCGAAAGTGTGTTTGGGTGATTTATGCTTCATCGCCTTTTTCTTTTTGGAGTTATTTTACATGAAAAAATCATGATAAATAATAAAATTGTATCAAGTTAGCAATACAAATTAATAAAGGAGAATTATAAACTAAATAAGCAACAAGATATTAACTAAAATGCAATAATGCACAACTTAATAAGTATCAAAAAAATTGGTGAATGGATTATATCGCAAGTTATCAAAAAATTAGACAACAAAAATTTGGCATATAAATTAAGCGTCAAAATAAGCATAAAAATATGATTATTCTTACTAATTGTAATTACCATACATGTTATACTAAATGAACAACATTCTAAAACTAAGTTAGTTTGCAATTAAAAATAAACAACCTAGTTACAATTATAAACTATATAAGCAACAAACATTACTAAATATGCAATATTTTTTAACTAAATAAGAATAAAAAATGTTGACAAATTAAATTGTTTTTATTTTGTTCAAATCGTTTTCACACTTGTTCTGTGCATGTCATATTATTGTGAGTATCAACTTCTCCACACGTTCCACACCGTCCTTTTAGTTTCTTGCTTGCCTTTATAGCTTTATCTTTTGTGCATTCCTGCTTGGGTATTTTGTTTTGATCACATTTAGGTTATCTAATATTTTGTTTGTTGAGTCGTGTGATATCTACTGAGATGTTCTTGAATTGTATCAAATACGACCTGTGGAGAAATTGATATACTCTATTATACCAATATATTATGTACAAATATATTTTATATTATATCAAAGAAAAGCAATATAGACATCATAAGTGAAACAAAATATAATTTAGTATAAAATCAGCCTAAACTAAATAAGCAACAAAATATGCAGTATTTTTATATTAACAAGGTAATAAAGTCATACTAAGTATGCATAGAATCTATTCAAAATACATATGAAAAATAAAGATGGATATGCAGATTAAGTCACACTAACCATGCAAGAAAAAAATGAAACTAA
This sequence comes from Rehmannia glutinosa, assembly GCA_016081115.2. Lineage (NCBI taxonomy): Eukaryota > Viridiplantae > Streptophyta > Magnoliopsida > Lamiales > Orobanchaceae > Rehmannia > Rehmannia glutinosa. The sequence goes on along the minus strand of JABTTQ020000671.1, from coordinate 222,894 downwards.
TCAAAATACATATATTGTAATCGGAAAAAAATGCAACTATGTGTTATACTAAGTTAACTAAATAAAGACGAATATGCATATTACAATAATATATAAGAACTAAATATGCAACTATCTATACTAAATAAGCAATAAAATGATAATAAGTATGCAATAAGAAAACGTAAACATGCAACAATTATAAATACATAAGAAATAAAAATGTGATTAAACATTCATTATTTTGAAACAAAATATGCGTCATGCTACATTAAAAAAGCAACAAAATAGTACTAAGTAGGTAATAAAAATACTAAGCCGAGCAACAATCCTAAATCGAAAAGTCAACAAAATATTATTATATATGCAACAAAAATATATTGCTCGTAAGAATACATTCAATGTATTAAGGTCGATCACAATTTCTACTTTTTTATGTTGAATCCGATGATGATATTGCAATAAAGAGTTTTTGGAAAGTGGTTTTATTAGTAGATGAAATTGTTGAAATAATGAATTATGGGGTGTTGCGCTTTCATGCGTAAATGTTTTTTTTTTTTCCCGCACAGGGTTTGCAATTTTTGGAGAATTATGGAGGTTGTAAATGAAGGTGTTACATAAGGTTACACAATTTGTTTTTAGTAAGAGGCGTGATGGATGGAAAGAGAAATATTAATGAATCTTCTAAAATTTTGGTTGTAACTATCCAAGTGGAAGTGTATTTTTGTTGACTAATTTGCCCCTACTTTTTCTAGAGGTATGATTATATATTAAATAGGTTTTGTGAAATTCTCGATTTTTATTCGAGCGTGTATTTATTTCACTTATCGTGTATATACTATTTTGACTATTTTACCGCGTAACTTTGATGGGTAAATATTAATAATAAATATATTTCGTATTTAATTTTATTTTTTTATTACTTGTGATCATAATCGTTTATTAATTATATTTCACATTAATGATCACTTGATTGATCGTTATTATTTTTTGTGTATTTATTAGTCACCTTAGAATTTTAAGAGACTATTTATTTTAGAGATTTATACATTATAGAATTAAGAATTTGATTTAGAATAAGTGATCATGAGACTTATAAGTGATCAATGAAATCACTAATTATTTTGGAGATTGATATTATTCATCTATCATCAATTTTGGGACAAAAACAATTATGGAAATACCCTAAATGCCCTCAAGTGGATGGCAATAGTGAGGATTTTGGTGTAGAAATACCATCCAACTCGTGTACACATACACCTTATGTATTCATCTTGTGTATAATTACACCATTAATACAAACCTTATACACATCATCTTATACTATAATTTTATATCATTAAATCTCTCAACATTCCCCATTACCTCCAACATTCCCCTCTTTCCTCTCAAATTCCATTCAAATCCATCTTATGCACATAGCTTTGACTCTCCTTTCGTCTTCATGCAAGACACAAATTGCAAGACACAAAAATTGATCATTCTCTCCCTCCTCTCTCTCAATTTTCAGCCATTAGGCCTAGTTTTATCAACAAAAAAAAAAAAAAAAAAAAATTCATTTTCATCCAACACATTCATCATTCAAGCATTTTCTCCAACTTCTCTCTAAAATCCCCAACATCTCTCTAAGCATATATTCATCCATTTCTTCATATCTTCAAACATTTCTTCATATCTTCAAACACACTTTCTTCATATCTTCAAACACTTCTTCATATCTTCAAAAACACTTTCTTCATATCTTCAAACACTTCTTCATATCTTCAAGAATACTTTCTTCACATCTTCAAACACTTCTTCATATCTTCAAACACACTTTCTTCATATCTTCAAACACTTCTTCATATCTTCAAACACACTTTCTTCATATCATCAAACACTTCCTATTTCTTCAAGCACTTAAAAAAAACACAAACATCCTTCCTACTTACTCATAGAATTCGAACACCCCTCTCAAAGGTAAGAAATTTTATTCTTCAATTCAACTTGATATCCTATAACTCATTACCTTCTCTTCTCAACTTAAGTTTAATTTTGACTTTTGGAGGTACACATAGGAGCCTACATAAGGACATGCATGCATGGTGGTCACCTTAGAAGACTTGAAGAGAAATTTTTAGAGAATTTGGACTACAAGGTAAGATTTGGACACTGAGAGCCCTTTTTCTTCTTCTTCCTATTTTCTTCAAATTTTAATACCCCTTTTTCATTTTTGAGAAATAGGGGCTGACCTTAAGTGGTTCTGAGGGTGAGCCAAAAATTCCAACTTTGAAGCTTCAACTAGTTCTATTTCATCTACTACACAAGGTAAAGTGTAGTATCTCCAATTTTCTCACCTTCTTCTTTTTCTCCTTAATTTTTCACTCATTTTTCTAACTCCCAATTTCTGGATATTTCTTGACTTAGGGGCTGACCTAATTGACTTCATATCAAGTTGTGATATTTATCCTTTTTTTCACAACTCTCAAATTTTTAAGGTGGGTGGAAAAATCTTTCCAACTTCTAGGCGTTTTGTTAAATGCATGTAGACTTTTGATCTTGAGCACTTGAGATATATATTTTATGTATTGCATGTCAATTTTATGTATCAAGTTGTGCAAATTCTCAAGTGTTGCTAAAAATGCTATTTATTGAAACTTAGGTGCATGCATGTACACTTTATTGTTGTATTTGATGAATTCTTGTATGAAATGGACATGAATGTATATGATCCTTGAAATCCATGTTTTGTATGACTTATAACCTGGATAAGTCGAGCATAATTGATTAAATTTTAATTTTTGGACTTAAAATGCAAAAATAGAAAGTTGGTGGACTTAATTGCAAGAAAATAAAACTTAAGGGACCCCTCTACAATTTTTGAGTTTTGGGACTGTACTCAGGTTCAAAAATGATGTTTCGCATTTTAATAGAGTTTTAAGAGTTTTAAGATAAATAAAATCAACCTTTAAAAGCCTAAGGACTAGATTGTAAAATTTTAGAAGTTTAAGGGCTACATTTCAATTTTCGAAACTGTACCAGATCCTATTTTTAAAATTTAAAATTTTAATTCTTAAGGGACTGGAAATAACATATTTTAAGTGTATTCCAAAATCCAAGTGTTTAGAGCTTGGAAAGTAATTTTATAAAAATTGAGGGACCAAATTGTAAAAGATTAAACTCGAGGACTCAAATGAAATTTCCAGGACTTATACAGTCCATGTACCTGGAAATACTAATATAACAATAACTTAATCATATTTTGGATCCAAGGTTCAAATTTCATAACAATTGGACCCCTAAAAGCCTTAAAGACAATTATTTAAAAATGGGACAAAAATGAGATTTTCAAAAGTTAAGGGATCTATACTTATTTCTTCTTAAAACTGTTTTTGTTCCAATATCCCACTGACCTTAATGACATTTTCCAACTGTAATCACATTAAAAGCCCTTCCGGTTTGTGAGTTCCAATTATTTTAAACTTAGGGCCGAAATAACAATTTTAACAAATTTGGGGCCAATGTGAGATTTTTATAAAAGCTCAACCTCAAAACTTTAAAACCTGAATCTCTGAACAATTTAGATAATTTAGGAACTGTCCTCATAATATTTCAAGGTTGGGACATATATTTATTCAATTTTTAACCCCAAAAGTATTGGTTTTTATAAAAAAGCGGGGCTAATTGTAAATTTTCTTTTTAACAAGGACCTAACTCAAATTATTTTTCCTTTTATGAAACAGCCATGGACCCTCTGACTTTAATAATTAATTAAAATATTTTATTTTCTCAAAAATGCCTTGACTTATCGGATCGTCTTGACCAATTAATACCCGATCGCGCGCGCGACTTCCTCGTCTTTGCGATTTCGAATCTATAACGGGACTTATGTTCCACCTAATATTTCAAGATATCGAAGATTGCTTATCCTCCCGATAATCATCTTCATCCAAATAACTCCACTAACGCCATAATTGCCACTCGCAATTTTGAATTTTTTTCGAATCGCTTCCCCGAATCAATAATACTCGATCATTGCACACTTGACTACTCGAACTTGTATTTACTTTCCTACCGAGTCAACTTGGTGTGTCGAGCTCAAAGTCGGAATGGATACGTCGGGGATGAAACCGATTCGGGCCGCTATTCAACTCTCTCGACCCCATCGTCCCCTAATCCCGCAACCGAGGGACGGAGTTTGTCCAAGGGAAGCGGGTCGTAGTAAATGAGGTATAATCATGATTATGACAATCCTGCCTAGCTAGCTCTCTGTGGATTTGTCTTTATCTATGGAGCGATAAGGTGACAAAAAAGCCTTAGACCATCTTACTTGGGGAGTTACAAGGAAGAACGAATGATTGATGTCCGATCCACACGATTATGGAGTTAATAGGACCCGTTTGGTTGGCGCTACAAACCGTCGAAACCGCTTACTTGTATTGCATTGGTTGGCGCTACAAATTTGTACACAACCATTACTTGTCTTGCATAGGATTGGCGCTACAAATCATGCACGCAATTCTACCGTCTTGCTTGAATTACATAGTGCTGTGTGACCCACGAACTATTTCTTAAATCGTATAAGTATATTACTTAAGTATATTTATCACGACGCTTGTGGATCATGTGTGAAATCATGCATCATATCTCACGCGTTTTCATACAACTCTTTTTCTCGCATTAACCATATATATCGCCACACTTGCACACGATCACCCCATCCACCGAGATTTCTGTCTCATCCCCTCCTCGTTTTTCTAACCTTTAGATGGGGACTATCACTACAAGAAAAACTGGCGATAGACACCACCAAAAAGACACCGGTTTTATGACTTTACGGTGTCTTTTCCTTTAACACCGGTTTTATAAGAAACCGGTGTCTTATTAGTGCTGTCGTTTGATAAACAACACCGTTTCGAGATGCGGTGTCTATTGTAAATACAATTCCCAAATAGACACCGGTTTTTCGCATCGGATTTTGAAACCGGTGTCTATATTAAAAATTTATTTTAGATTTGACACCATATCTTTCGACACGGTTATAGAACCGGTGTCGTTATTTTTAACACGGATATTTAACGCCGGTTTTACAACCGTGTGGTTAGGACGGTAGGACCGCTTAGTAATTAGGGTTATTATCGGCAAAAAAGAAAAACAAGCGTCTGCGCGCCTCTCCCGTCCGCCCACTCATCCCCCCGTGCCTCTCTCTCACCTCTCCCCCGCTCCGCCGCCTCCCCCCCTCCCCGGTCGCCAACCGCTCCCATCCGCCCGTGGCTGTTTCTCTTCCACGCTCCCGTCCGCCTCTCACACCTCTCCCTTGCGCCGCGCCCATCGCCCGTCGCCTCCTCCTCCGCCCGTCACTTCTCTTTCCAATTAAATGAATATATTCATTCTGCTGTTAATGGCCTCCTGCCTTTTATTGAGAAAGTGTATTTTCTGCATAACATGCTGTTTTTTGTTCATAGTGAATTTGCTGAAAAGCTTTTCTTTTGAAATGTTGTTCTGTTTTTCCAATTAGGGTTTGGTGGATAGGTCGATGTGATTTTGTTCGATGATGGTGGTGTGCCTATTGAGAGATTTGTTTTCAATCTCCGGAGCTGGGCCCTCCGATCCCAAATACTCCATTCCCATATTCGGAGCTGGGCTCACACCCACCAACCACTTCATGAGCACCGCCGTCGTTGCTCTCCGCCTTAGCGACGCCCTCCACCGCCGCTTTCATCTTGGCTTTCTCCTCCGCTCCTCGCTCAAGTTAAAGAAAAAGGGCATCATCGACATACGATAAGAATCCCTTATTTCTAATCGCTTAATCACACTATCAAACTTGAGTAAAGCTGGTATAGTTGGGTGTAATTTGGTGTTGATTGCATTTTATACTGTTGGAATGGATGAAGTATGTCTACTTGCTTTCAGATTGTTCAGTCCATTCTGTGTTTTCTTCAGAAAATGGATAAATATGTGGTGTTTAGGGATAGGATGCATTTTTATGATTTAAAGATGTGAGAAATGCTAGAAAATCTGTTAACAGCTGAAAGACAATTGTCTTCTGCTGTCCTGCTAAAAACTCTTTCTAGTCTGGAACATAAAATGAAGGAATTAGAAAAGATGATGGTGGATTGTGTTTATTATGAAAAGGGGGTAAATTTGAGCTTGTTAGAGTCTGGGACATAAATTTATGTATGCTTTGCTTCATATGCAATGTTTAAACCGGTTATAAAGGGAATTCGGCTATGTGGTTGGCACTTGAATTTTTTTGATGTAAAGTGACAAATATTTGGCATTGCATTTGTTTCTGTTGCGTTACTGTCATGTATCTATCTTGGACAACCTTTTTTGGCTCATTACATGTGAATGTTATATTATTCAGAGTGCTGACCTATTTTCTCTTCAAACCAGGATCCATATATAGTTGAGATAAAGTAGAAGGTTTTTTTACTCAAAGGATTTAGGTTGGATGTTTGAGGCTTTGAGCTAAAGATGGATGGTCCGCATCAAGTTTTGCATTTGTTAAACTTGCGAACTCACATCACTCACATATATCTTAGATTTATTTTCTTCGTCTGCTATTCTTGGATGAACTCCTTAGTTTCTTTTTCATTTGAATGTTGGTCTATGCATTTATGTTTCATACTGTCAAATATCTCTTGATTCTCAGGAGAACTTCCACTTTATCATTCCATATTTTGGTGTTGCAGAATGGTGCAGGGTCAAAGTCACGCATTCCTAAAGTGGTTTCTAATACTCTGGGTTTTGGTCAGAAACATGATGCCACTGTGGATATACCATTAGATACTTTGATGTAATGTAGTCCATAAGTACACTTTTATGCATTTTTGCCATAGAATCTTAGATTCTTATCAAAATTCTGCTGCATAACTTTTCAGGGTTCCAAGAAAAAGGAGAAAAAAACTTACGACTTGGGAAGCAGATTTAAACAGGAGAGAAAGGGTCAGTTTTTGTTTAGGGTTACGCTATTAGTAGATTCTTAAAAGATGTTAATATAAGAAGCGCAATACTCTTTTTGAAGTAAAATCATAATGTGCCTTTCTGATATCTGCTTCGGACTAACTTTATTAGATTCTGTGCTCTATCTGGTGTTGTGGTATCTATTTTTGAGCCTGCTTCGTGCTTGTACGATAAAAAGAGTCCTACCTGATCTGTTTGTTGCTAATAAAAAATGTAATGCATTGAGAATTTCTTGTAATTGGCCAAGTTACTAAGGTAGTATGTTGTTCTTGTATTATTGTGCATTATATGTAGAAAAATATATGGCTTGGGAAGTAATATGCTTCTATTTTAGATGACGATCAACTTGGAGATAATCATTGGATTGAACTCACATGTTGTTATATTATACATACTTATCTTGCCATTGAATTGCCTGTTCAGTTGCACTTTTGCTTTATACTCTCCTCCTTGGTAATGGAGGACATCTTCATGTTTGTTTTCCTGCTGTGACTGGTCAAGGTATTGCAGATTTGGAGTCTGCAATAATGGAACTAGTGGATCTGAATAAAGTCCCTGCAGGGGGTCGCAAATGGACTCTGAACCGGGTTAGCCTTATAGTTGGTCAAGATTAATTTATTCAGCACGTACATATAGTTGTCCACCATACAGATGAGGAGAGTGAATTTTCTGTCCAAGAACTTGTTTTCGTCGATGCTCAAAATGACGAGACAACAATCTGCAGAAGTTCTGAGGATTTTGCATACACTTACATGAGCCTTGAACAGTGTATACCCTTCCTGTCAATGTTCAATTCTCCCATTTTGCAATGCTAGCTTATCAGATTTTGTATGCTTAAACCGATTTCTGCATCTGAAAGAAAACTAACAGTATGAAATTTCTACAGGTTTATCCAAGAGATATTTATATAATCCAAGGGCAGGGGTCGTCATACCGCTATCAATGGTGGATAAGCCAGGCCAAGGCTGTTGGTGCCCTGTTCCACCTTCTGCATTTAAGCTGCGTGGAGAAAATTATTTCAGGCATGCTTTCTAGTTACTATTTTCATTACTATCATCTACTTATATGTACTAGTTTCAAATAAAGTTATATTATGCAGAGATAAAAAGAAATATCTTGCTGCTAATTACAGCCCGTACGTGCCTATTAGTGTCGATTTATTTGCTATTAACTCTTTGTTTTGATTTGAGTTGATGCATGAATCTTCATCTTCTATAAAATTTAAAACATATGAGGTTGAAGTTGGCAAAATTAAGCACCAGTGATATAAGATTCTATTTAGTTAGTATATAGTTTGAAAACTCGATGCATGTCTTGACTCAAAGATATGAAGTAATTCTGATGAGGTAAATATGAATAAACATTTGCAAAATTTTAGGCAACTTGAACTAAGTTTATAAGGGCTCCAGTGAATTGCTGAATATGTAAGTTTGTGTTAAATCGTTTGAAACTAATACCTTTTGCCTTTGCATGAGAAATTGCTATCACGCAACAAGGTTAAGAATAATTATCACTATCATGTCGCCACTAGTTACTTGCTATCCATCACCACTTGTGATGCAGCAAAATCAAGTGTGCATTTGGATGCTCTGACCGTATGTCTCCAAAAATACTTTATTGGCCTAGTTGAGATTAATTATGCGCTGCTGACCGAATTTATGGCCTTTATTCTTCTTATTCTATATTGTTTTGGCTTTTATAAAATCTGGGCCTAGACTTGATGCATAACGGCAGTCAGCATGAGGATTGTGTCTATTAATTGTAGTATATAAGTCATTATCTCCCTATGTACAAGGCTTAATCTAGTGTACGCACCGTTTACTTCATTGGTCATAGTTAAGTTTACTGCTTCTATTATATTCTAACTAATAACAACCTTGAGTTTCTCTTGAAACCATGAGATGGACTTAATTATCCTTTATTCTCTTGATTAAAATGTGTTTTGACGCATGGCTTATTATGATGAATTATGCTAGGCATGATTACAAAAACTACCCTAAGGTTTGAAGTGATTACAAAAAAAAAACCAGAGGTTTTTAAAAATTGCAAAATTCTCGTTAAGATTTGATTTTGTATTACACTTTACTTCCTTTATATTTGTAAAAAGATTACGCTTGTCCCTTACACTTAAGCGAGAATCAAACCTCAGTTTTTTTTTTTTTTTTTGTGATTTTAAAACTTCTTTGTTTTTTTTTTTTTGGTAATTACCCAAAACCTCAAAGGGTGGTTTTTATAATTATTCATTCTTCTATTATACATCCGCTTAATATGTACAATTTCTTCCATGTGCGACATTCCAGGTCGCATGAGAGTCATTTTGGAAGGAACTTGATTACGTGAATATGTGGAAGAAATGCACGGAACCGAAGGTTGAGGATGCTTGGCATTCTTTGCTTCTGTTTGGGCTTGAATGACATGAGCCGTTGATCATTTGGATTTTGTTGCCTTTAGTTAAATCATAGTCTTTTTGTTGGTTGATGAAATTAATTGGATATGAATTTATAGTTGTTTTATCGAAAGGAAATTTCGCTACTAGTACTTTTTATTGGATTTTGGCTATTGGTGACTTTAGTATTAATGGATTTCATGTTTAATTGGTAGTGCACTTATGATGGTTGCTAGAATTGGAGTTAATAATAAACCGTGTCAAATACATAAACTTTTAACATCCGGCCTTTGAAAACGGATATTTTATATCTCACACGATTTAAAACCGGTGTCTTTCAAAGAAACGACACGGTTTTAAACCGTGTCAAAACGCTCGACTTTTAACACCATGGTTTTAACATCGGTTGTTAGACACCGGTTTAAAACCGGTGTCTTTCAAGAAACGACACGGTTTTAAACCGTGTCAAAAGGTTCAGACTTTTAACATCAGTGGCTTTAACACCGCTGTTTTATTAATAGACACCGGTTTTAAAACCGTGTCTATCAAGGAAACGACACGGTTTTAAACCGTGTCAAAAAGTTCAGACTTTTAACACCAAAGCTTTAACACCGGTTGTTTTATTAATAGACACCAGTTTAAAACCGGTGTCTATCGGATTTTTGTAGTAGTGTATGTTGAAGATGTCTAACCGACCACGATTGATGACCTCGCCCGCTGTCGAACTTGCACCTTTTACCGATGATTGTTCTTATTTCATGTACTTCTACCGATGTTGGACTCCCGTTTATTCTCGCTACTTTTCTCTCTTTTGACTGTAATTTAAGGGCGTAGGACCTTTGACATTTAAGATTTGGATATTGTGTACTTTACGTTTTAGTTTTAGCCCCGTAAACTTATTCAGTTATTATGTGGATGTATTTGGATCTTGTTAGACTTTAAGTTGTAATTCGTACTTATGTTTATTTTATTTCCATTTGCTTTAGACTCTGTTTCATTTGGGATTGTTGTATTATTTGTCTAGACCGTTGGGTTTATTTCTTTAAGTGGTTGATCGTTGTCGCGTCCTTCCTGGCCGTGACGCTTTAGTGATATCGAGCTCGGCTAGTAAGATGGAAACTTACACCGAAATGACCCGAGATAGGACCATCGATCTTGTTGGGTAGTACCGCGACTTGACTAATTAAGTGTGAAATCGATTTCAAAATGGCATAGAACCGTATTATCGATGTTTCGACTAAGTTAGAACTTATACTTGGAGATTCCACTTTCATACTTTGTCTTGACTTAGTTGACTCTTTACTAACTTTCTTTATTCATTATTTCCTTATTCCCTCCTTATCTTTCCTTTACCTTTGTCTAATCTATCTTAGTTGTGTTTGACCAGGATGGATCCAGCGCCTCCGACCTAGTTGGCGGGATGAGGCCCATGTTGAGCGACTACTATAAGGCATTAAAGCTATATTGGCACCAGGCATTTCTTCGGCCAACTCCGAGCTAACCAGGGAACGCCACCGCACTTTCGCGAATCGACACCTCCTGGCAAAGAGCTAAGAGGAGAAGAATATCCTTACTCTCCTTGCTAAGGATCGCGAAAAACACCATCCGCGATCGCGAAGATCAAATTTAGTTGATCCAAAAACGCTTGGACAATACTAGCAAAGAAGATGGAACACGCCAGCGACGGGTCGCACCAAGTGGGAGATGGACGTGTACATGTCGAGGACACCATCGAACGCCTCGAGAAGACTATCATCAAATAGATGACGGTGATCGAGGACCTCACACATGCCTTGTCTCGGCGGAGAGATCGCTTTGGTAGCCAATGCACTAAGATCGCCACCACCCAGGTGGAACTAGAGGCCGACCACTGCGAACAACGAAGAGGATCACGCGAGCGAGGGGAGCTTGAGGCGGTTGAGGGCCGCCGAGGCATTTCCCGAGCCTAATCGAGTCCGGTCGTTGGCGTGGATGATAGTGAGGGCGATGGCGATCACCGAGATAGATAGATTTTATTTTCAGTTGTACTTGATGATTGTACTCGATGTTTATTCGTGTTCCGTTGTATTTCCCGATTTCATGTACTATTGTTGTATGAACTTCATTTGGTGTACTCCAAAATTTACATTAATGGATATGCCTTTTCCCTTATCATGACTCTACGTCTTGGTTATCATCTCCACCATGAAAGCAAGAAAGGCAATCGCTAGAGGGCACAAGGGTACTTGTCATTTGTAATTAACAAACCCAAGGTTGAGACAAAATTCACCAAGTACCCATAGTATCGGAATACACAGATGTATTTCCACAAGAACTCACCACTGTCCCTCCGGATAGGAAGTAGAGTTCACCATTAAGGTATTGCCGAACTTCCCGATTGCTAGAACGTCGTATAGAATGGCTCTATTGAGTTGCAAGAGTTGAAGACTCAATTGCAAAACTTGGTGGATGTGGGATTTATCCGACCAAGTACGTTTGCATGGGAGCACCTTCGTTTGTTAAGAAGAAGGATGACACATTAAGACGCGTATAGATTATCGCAATCTTAATAGCGTGACCATCAAGAACAAATATCCCTCTCGAGGATAGACGAATGTTTGATCAACTTCAAGGAGCGACGGTGTACTCAAGTTTGATTTACAACAAGGATATCACCAATCAAGATCCGCGAAGAAGACATTTCAAAAAATCGCATTTCAAACCATATATGGACACTACGAGTTTGTAGTGATGTCTTTCGGTCGACGAACGCACCAATAGCGTTTATGGATCGATGCATCGAGTCTTTCAACCCTATTTGGATCAATTCGTAGTGATATTAATTGATGACATACTCGTATACTCTAAGTCTAGAGAAGAGCATGAACGCATCTCGAAAAATTGTTTTGGAGACACTACGAGAGCATAAGTTGTATGCCAAATTCAAAAGTGTGAATTTTGGCTTAGTGAAGTCGCATTCTTGGGACACGTAGTATCGACAATGGGATCGCAGAGATCCTTCGAAGGTATAGATAGTGGTTTAATGGAAACAACCCGAGTGCAGAATTAGGAGATCAAGAGTTTCTTAGGACTAGCTGGATATTATCGAAGATTTATCCAAGATTTCTCCAAGATAGCCGGACCACTCACTCGACTAACACGAAGCAAGTCAAGTTTGAGTGGAATGACAAGTGCGAGCCTAGTTTCCAAGAGTGAAGAAACGACTTACTACATCTCGATCTTAGTCCTTCCAAAGGGAACATAAAACTTTGTCGTCTATAGTGATGCATCAAAGGAAGGACTACGAGTAGTACTCATGTATGAAGGAAAGGTCATCGCTTATGCATCACGAAAGCTCAAGCCGTATGAGGCCAATTACCCAACGCACGACTTGGAATCGGCAATGATAGTGTTCACGTTAAAGAAATGAAGATACTATCTCTACGGAGTAACATTCACGGTTTTCACGGATCACAAGAGTCAAGTATCTATTCTCTCGAAATACCTCAATGCGAGGCAACGAAATGGATGGAGTTAATTGAGGACTATCACTTTGATATTTAATACCATCCCGGAAAGCTAATGTAGTAGGCCGACGCCTTGAGTAGAAAGGCAAGCTTAGCCGGACTTATGATTCGAGTGGTAATCATTATAAGAGCCGAGCAATTGGAATCCGACGAGAATTAATACTCAGATTTCATGTGCTAACATTTCGGTTAAACCCGATCTGTTGAACGAGATCAAGGCAACACAAGGGACAGATGTGCGTCTTCAAAAGGCGAAAGAGAAAATACTTAAAGGAGAGAGATCGAATTCTCGGTGCATGAAGATGGGATTATTAGATTCCAAAATTAAGTTTGTGTACCGAGTGACGAGCATATTAGAAATAGAATCTAGCAGAGGCACACCGTTCGAAATACACTATACATCCCGGAGGAAACAAGGTGCATAAGGACTTGAAACGGAATTCTTGGTGGGTAAACATGAAGAACCAGGTAAGCGGAGTTCGTTAGATGTTTGACTTGTCAACGAGTAAAAGCGAGAACACCAACGACCATCGGTTTACTACGCCGCTCGTAAATTCCCGAGTGGAAATGAGAACACATAACGATGGACTTCGTGATGGATCTACCAAGGACCGGAGGAGCCCATAATGCTATATGGGTAGTCGTGAGACCGACTCACGAAATCGCACACTTCTTACCCATCAAGAAAATTGACTTGTAGAAACTCGCGCAGATTATATCTCGAGAAATCATTCGACTACATGGAGTACCATCGACATAGTATCGTACAGAGACCCGAGGTTTGTCTCCAGTTTTGAAAGTGCTTGCACGAGGAATTGGGTACCTCGCTAAGTTTCAAAGACAACAACACATCCACAAACCGATGGACAATCTGAGCGAAAAATTTAATCCTGCAAGATATCTTGCGAGCACCGCACGTTGGGTTTCAAGCAAATTGGGATTCGCACTTACCATTGGCCGAGTTCACCTACAATAATAGCTATCGTGCCACGATTGGGATGGCACCATACGAGGCACTATATGGGTGAAAATATAGATCCCCACTACACTTTGGGAGATTGATGACCAATGGACTCCAAAGGAGAAATGAAAGTCGCCATCGATTCCAAAGGTCGACTTAGTTCAAGAGGCCATGGAGAAGGTCAAGGCGATCAAGAAACGGATCCGCACACGGCTCGGAGCCGCCAAAAGAGTTACGCGGACAAGAGGAGAAAGGATATGGAATTTGAAGCCGGAGATGAAGTATTTCTCGAGACTCTCACCACGAAAGGATCGATCAATCCAAAGAAATGAGGCAAGTTGAGTCTTAGGTATGTTGGACCTTACAAGATTTTGCGGAGGATCGGAAATTAGCCTACCGACTCCCAATTTGAGGAGATGCACAATGTATTTCACGTATCGAGATTGAAGAAGTATCGACCAGATCCCAAGCATATCATCACTCGTGATACTCCTCATCGATGGAAAATTTATCCTATCTTGGCAACCGATCCAGTTATCGACCAACCGAGATCCATCGATTGCGTAAGAGAGAGATTCCGATGGTTAAAGTGGTGTGGCGAAACCACGACCGAGACGAAGACGCAACGTGGGAAATGGAAGAAGACACGAGGAATCGATTATCGAGCTATTACGAAGAGAATTTGGGGACCAAATTCTTTTAAGGATGGGAGGATGTGAAGCCTTCAATTTTTATTCGAGCGTGTATTTATTTAACTTATCGTCTATGTACTATTTTGACTATTTTACAGCGTCACATTGACGGGTAAATATTAATAATAAATATATTTAAGTATTTAATTTTATTTTTTTATTACTTGTGATCATAATCATTTATTAATTCTATTTCACATTAATGACCACTTGATTGATCGTTATTCTTTTTTTGTGTATTTATTAGTCACCTTAGAATTTTAAGAGACTATTTATTTTAGAGACTTATACCTTATAGAATTAAGAATTTGATTTAGAATATAAGTGATCATGAGACTTATAAGTGATCAAGGAAATCACTAATTATTTTGGAGATTGATATTATTCATCTATTATCATCAATTTTGGGACAAAACAAAAATGAAAATACCCTAAATGCCCTTAAGTGGACGACAATAGTGAGGATTTTGGTGCGTAAATACCATCCAACTCTTGTATACATGCACCTTATGTATTCATCTTGTGTATAATTACACCATTAATACAAACCTTATACATATCATCTTATACTATAATTTTATATCATTAAATCTCCCAACATTCCCCACTATCTCCAACATTCCCCTCTTTCCTCTAAAATTCCATTCAAACCCATCTTATGCCCATACCTTTGCAAGACACAAAAATTGATCATTCTCTCCCTCCTCTCTCAATTTTCAGCCATCGAGCTTAGTTTTATCAACAAAAAAAAAAATTCATTTTCAACCAACACATTCATCATTCAAGCATTTTCTCAACTTCTCTCTAAAATCCCCAACATCTCTCTAAGCATATATTCATTCATTTCTTCATATGTTCAAACATTTCTTCATATCTTCAAACACACTTTCTTCATATCTTGAATGACACTTCTTCATATCTTCAAGAATCTTTGGGAAATTTATTGTTTAGATTTTGATGAATGCCATGTAAAACTTAGACTAGAAAGTTGGCACCCCATTTTCCTTGTAATTTGTATTGTAATAGATAGGGCTGTATGAGCCGAGTTAAGTCACTATGCATGGGAATACAAGAAGTCAATCGAGGATCGGAATGAAGACTCATTGAGGAACAACGAGTATGGCCAAGAGAAAGAAGATCAAGTACTCATCAAGGAGTATCGGTGAGATACAATCAGTATGAAGAGTCAATCAAGTCAACTCAAGAAGCCAAGTCTCAAGTTGAAGTGAGAGATGAGCCATCCATTGATTGGAAGCTAACTCAAAGTTACCTAGGGAATAAAGCAAGTTAAGGCGATCAAAAGAATCACGCACGTAAGTCAAGGAATTTACTTAAACAAGTAATACTTCCATGTTGCCATGTCTTAAAGTGCTCGATCCCGAAGCGTGCAAAAGGAATAAACCAATGGGAAGCATTGCACCTCGTGTTAGATTCTCGAAAATCAACATTCATTTAATATGAGGAAATGTCAACATCAATGACCGCAACAAGACAAGCCAACGAACACAAGTGATTTTTGAAATCAGCCTATCTCTTCAACGGCGATTTTTGAAAATTCACTATAAAAGGCCGAGAATCAATTTGAGAAAGGTTACACGAACCTTGCATACGAGATAACAAACATCATTCATATCATGAACCGCAAAATATTCTCAAGTTATTCTAGCAAAATCCTCAAGCCTAAATCTCGAAGGAAATCGATCCAACACTAAGTCGTGAAGGAAAGACAACTTCAAACTTTTGAAGAGGAAACTTTTGAAGAAGCAAAAGGGTCTACTTTCCAAGGAGGATTGTAGAAACGTTCAAGGTCAAACCAATCTCAAGTTATTGGAGGGCTTCGTGATCAAATCGAAGAAGCTTGAGAAAGTGAGTTGAAGTAGTGGCAACCACCCCAATGTGAAGTAGCTAAGTCGGACGAGAAGCCACCGTGTAACCAATGCATCTCCATACCGAGTCCCAAAGGAGCAAGTCAACTATGTGATCAAGACTTGTATCCGGACTAATAACCACTTTGTACTCGATCACTACTTAGTGGATTCCCCAGGGAATTGGAGAAGAGAGGAATAGAAGAATTACCCCATCTTCGAACCTCTATAAAAATTATTGTGTCATTTACATTTCAGATTTTATTTCGCATATCACTTTATATCTGTGATAATTTGCTATCCAACCGATAAGTAACTAAGTCTAAATGCAAGTGTTTAAAAACAAATTAAATCAAATTAAAAGGGTGTTAAGTCTTCCAATTGAAAATCTCATCACAACCAAGTTAAGGTTTAGACTAAACAGTGAGTTATTCTATTAACACTCAATCGAGTCGTTGAGTGGCTAACTCTGTTTGGTTAACTAACTTAGTCAGTCTCCCAAGGACTTAGGTGTATTTAACTCGTAATATTTTAAAAGGACTAAAATCGAAAAGTTGGTAAGGTTTATTCAACCCCCCTTCTAAACCTTACTCACACCCCTTGGGACCTACAAGTGGTATCGAGCGGTTGGTTCATTGAGATCTTCCGCACCGTTCTTGAACTAGATCTCCAATCTTTGAAAGAAGTTTTTAACACTTGCTCTTTCAAAAGCTATTTCTATTCAAAGAAAGTTATTATCATGGAAGCAAATTTGACACGCATTCCTATGTTCACTATTAAGGAATTTGATGACTGAAAAATTCGTATGCGAGCTCATCTATCTCGCTTTACATGATGAAATGTGGATAGTGATAGAGGATGGGCCACTGCAAATCTTGAAAGTGAACCTAGTTGTACAGAGAGCGACGCCTTCGATGGAGATAAAGTCATTGAAGCAAGACCACCCTGGTTGAGAAACCAAGGATCGAATGGACAAACGAGGACAAAATAAGATACAACTTGGACAATGTGGCCAAGGACATACTTTACAAAACCTTAGACAAAGCAATGTTCAATAAAGTCAAATCTTGTCAAACTCGCAAAACAAATGCAGGATAAATTAACTTTAATTTGTGAAGGATCTGAGCAAATTAAAGAAAACAAATTGTCCGTTGTTCTTTGTACAAAAATTTGAAAATTTTAAAATGCTTGCGGAGAAACCTTGGATCGAGTTGGATGCTCGATTCACCGAGATCACAAATGAATTATCTGCTCTTGGGAAAGAATATACACATAAGGAAATGTGTATGAAGATTCTCGAGAAGCCTCCCGGTGAATGGGAAATGAAGGTCATGGCCCCCGAGACATTCAATGAACCTCACAACTACATCCAACCATGAGCTATTCTCGGACCTCAAAGCCTACGAGTTTGAGCTAAGAAGAAAAGATCAAGAGGAGACAATCGTACTCAAAACAATTTGCACTTATAGTCAAGGATGGGAAGAGAGTCAAGTCAAGTCGAGGCCTTTGACCAGAGGAAATTGCCTTGATGGTTAAAAGATTCAACAAGTTCTTCAACAAGAACTATAAAAGAAACAAGGGTGAATCCTCCAGGAGACATTGACTCCCTCCAAGTCAAGGAAGATAGGCCACCCAAGAGAGCCGAGCATCAAAAGGTTGAATATCAAAGAACTAATAATCCAAGAACGGAAAGAGCTAACCAAAGATCGAGAACTGTGTTGGAACCGTAGACAACCAGGACAATTTGCTATTGATTTCCATATCCTGTAGTCAATAAATACAGGAATGAAGATTTAAAGAAGAGTCTTGAGAGAAAGAAGACAGAAAAAGAAAAAAAAGGCCATGTTGGGCTGCAGAGACTCTTGAGACAAACTAAGTCAAAAGAAGCGACCAGACTCGAGAGAGTAGTGCAAATCGACTACTCAAGTGACTCGAAGAAGAAGCAATGATCTGTCAATGGCTAAAGAACAAGATCAACTCGACCAAGAAGATGAGGTACACTCTAACTCATCTAACTCGGTCTAGTGATAGTGATTGTGACACACACACATCATCACCCACTCGATCTTTATGATTCATTAGACAAAATGATGAAAGATTTTAAACACATTAAATCCTCACGACACTATTAAATGTGGAAAACAATTTCGAAAGCCAAAACTCACAGCTGACTAAGGAGCTGAGTACTCTAAGTCACATAGCTGATGAGAACAAAGAGCTGAAGGCTGAAAATGCAAAACTAATAGCAGAAATAGCTATTATAGAAAAGAGGGAAAATGATCTCAAGAATGTGATTGCATCATTTACAAGGCATCTAAATCATTGGATGACCTTATAATGAGCCAAAAAGAGTGTGGAGATAAAACGGCATATCATTCAATTCTTTTGCACACAATCAAACTTCCGTAGTGATTTTGGAAAAAGGATCTTCAAGTAATGAAGCATCTCAAAAATCCAAGACACCAAATGTTGCACCCACATTCACTCCAAAGCACAATCACAAACAAACTGGCCTTGGATATAAAGGAAAAGGAAAACAACTTGATTGAGTATCTTTGAGAGGACATCCGAGAAGAAATCGGCAGAGTTCCTCAAAGAAACTCCAAATATGAAGCACCCAGTAAAGAAGAAAGCGGAGCTATCAAAAACCCGAAGTTTTATCAAAGAAACACATATGATGGGAATGGTAGAAATTACCCAAGCCAAGCCGATTGGAATAATGTGAAATATCAAAGAAAGACCTATGAAATATAAGCCTGGCGGCAAAGGCCTAGAACTCAAAGAAAGGCCATTACAAAGGCAAAACGAGCTATCATCAAGACACACATATGCACCCAGGCACTACACTCGAAATATACAACTACGCAAAGAAGGCAATTGCTAAAACACACACACAGCATACAGACAAAATATATGAAGCCGACGTCAACTTGGTCAGCGCATGGAAGGAAGTAGCCAAACCTGAATGTGCGACAAAAGTTCTCTACACAAAATGAGAAGAAGGCTGGCGAAGGAGGATTATCATAAACTAATGGATATCATCGCGAAGAGTGTCGACATGAAGTTTGGCGGCTTCAATCACCGTCCAAAACCAAGGCCGACGCTACCATGGTCGTGATCATGGAAGAAAAGAAGATCAATTGGGATGAATTCATTTACAAATGACTTTGCGAGAATATTGGCAACAAGTTGTTCAAGGAGGATGGATCCTTTGGAGGATCACTTGGCTATGGCCTAGTCATTGGCCATCGATGGATGTGAAGGGTGTTCCCTTGACATGAAAAGCCATTCCATGTCAACAAGAAGATGTTCCGGGACAATCTCTCCGGGAGCCCGTAAGAGAGCCTATGCCAAAAGGGCGACACCAAAGGGGGAATCAAGCGACCCCGCCGACACAACCGCTTCCTCCTCCTAAAAAAGAGTCATTCCCCAGCTGCAAAAGAAAAGAAAAAGTTGCTCCCGCAACAAAGAAGAAAGACGCACTCCCCCTCGCAACCGTGTCTCTCCCGCCCCTGCAGCGCGGTGGAGAAGGAACCTTTAATACCTTCTCCAGGGATTAAGAAGAAGAGGATCGCCAAGGCGAGAAGGGTAGTCGCCTCTATGGCCACTTCGAACCGAGATATTCCTCTAGTGAAAACTAAGAGAAGGAGAAGAATCACCAAGCTTTCGAGCTTGAGAAGACAAACAGTGATCGCCACTCGGCTTGAGAAAATCACTCGAGATGCCAAGAAGTGCGGTCTCCGGAAGTTCTAGATGAAACCGCCAAATCTGCTTGAAGGTGATCAGCAGAGGCCCTCGAAAGACCAGTGTGGATTGAACAAATGAGGAACATGAAACAACGAAGATAGCGTAATCCCACCCCGACAGGACTATGTCTCCACCGCTACGAATCTTTCTTTGAAGGTGAAGAGCGGCAGAATTTGCTACCTTCTATTCCCGAGAAGGAAAGCCAACAAGACAAGAATGATGATGATGACATACTTATGTACTCTCCCTTGTACCCGGACATCCAGAGCCGTCATGCGAGTGGAGGAAATGGAAGCCGAGTCACTCTAGGGCGCATTTGAACATCCGAGTTTATTGAAGAAGAAGAGGAACTCTTGAGGTTCCTTGAAGTTGATACCGTGGCTTTGCAAGCCCTGGATGAGGATAATTGCATTAATATGCTTCAAATTCGCAAGGAACAAGAAAAGGCTAGAGCAAATGAGGAAGCGAGGCTTGTGAGAAAGCCAAAGTTTGTTCTCTCACCGAACCAACGACCACACTCATCCTCACATTGACATGCTCTCGGATAGTGATAAGGATATGGATCCTGCTACTATGACGGAGGAGTTGGAAATGCGGCATGCCATCGCGGGAATCCAAGTTGATGCATGAGCAACAAATGATGGAATGACCAGAGAGAGTCTTCCAAATCTCGATTGAAATCGACCCGTTGGGAGTGGTACAAATGATTGCCACGATTATTGCTTTGCAACCACTTCCCTAGTCCACTCGGAGAACGGATCTAAGGAACTCGCGATGACACCGGGAATTTGGGCACCCAAGTTGAGCCAACCCCTGTTGAAGGTGTCTTACCACCTGCCCCCACGGCCGAGCACTCAAAGGAAGCGTATGAGTCCTGGAGCAGTGACCCCAACATAAGTCAATCACCGGTGCGCCCCGGAGGGGAAAACTCACTCTCCGGCAAAAGTCGGAGGTTGCTTTGCGCAGATCACTCCACAATGTAGGAAGGAGGCGAAGTGGAGAAGGAAAAAGAAAAAGAACAACATGCAAGTTGTCACCGACAAAGCTCGGACAGTTGAGTCTGCATCTCGGATGAAGTGCCAACCGCTGCGCAGGCTAAGGACACGCTGGCGATGCGATCGAGGCCGAGATGGATCTACTCCGGAGTTAACACTGCAGGTAATGAAAGTGCAATCCAGGAGTTGAGACTCGCTGTGGATGCCACTGCAAAAGACTCTAAGATCAGCTTTGCGTCAGCGAAGGGAATGTACAAGGCCTTGCTGCGATTGAGAGATTGCGGGAGGTAATGAAGGCCCAAGGAGGTTGAGACTTCCTGGGTAAAGAGACGAAATGCGAACATCCTCCTGTTCACATTGAAGAAACCGAGAAGGATATAAGTGCTCTTCATGATTCCCAAGACAACCCCGACATATTATTTCGAGATCGAAGATGAAGGTGAGTCCACCCTGCCGCACATCAAAAAGACTCACGAGGATGTTCTTCCAAGTGCGAGTAAGCCCGGACTTCAAAGTTGCTCGACAAATGTTCAATTTTGATGATGAGCCAAGCCCTCAAGTCTCATCATCTTCCAATGATGCTCTTGATACGGCCGAGGAACAAGAAACTCAAAAGGACAAACCAATTGAGACCGAAGAAATCTGTTAAGACAGTGAGCTCGACCCGGTGGGACAATACCATCAAAGGCCCCAATGAATCACGATCAATCACAGCAGGTTCCAGAGTGCAGCAGAAATGACTTCTCGTACGATTTCACATGTACGAGACGATGCATTTGAAGAGACCTTCCCATTCTCAATCGAGCTCCCTGCACTAGAAGAAGAAACTGCTAAAGAAAAGAAGAAGTACTCTGCACGCGAAGAACCCATTATCCATACTGACTCCATTGTACCAAAGAGAATTCGATTGCGACGTTGAACGGCCGCCAGCCGAATCGAAAGTAATAGCTAAAATCCGTGAAGTCTTCAAGTAAATATGTGGAGAGATTGAGAGGATCGAACAGCATCAGGCCTCATTGGACATGCGGCTGGACAATCGAGATGCTACCCTCATAGCCGACTTGAGAGGGATAGTGATAAGAATCAGGGAGTGGTGTCAGCAGCAATCTGCCATGCGTCTCGAACAAGTTCGTTACTTCAAGGCACTCTAGAGGGCGGACAATGCTGACATGAAGCGAGAATGAATGGAGTACATTGAGAGGTTGCATGCCTCTCACAAAACAAAATGGAGCTCTGCGGAGTTTCGAGAAGAACAAAATTCTACGACTTGAGGAGACTATGAATGCCAAATTCAGCCTCCTTATGAGTGAGATGAAACTGTTACAAACTGAGTCGAAGGCCACCCGTTCTGAATTTCGTACAGCCTATGCTGCAGCCGACTCCAAGCAGAATTCAGCCATCAGCCGACTGGACTTCATGCTTGCTGGGATGTTTCCAGGGTTTCCTCTCTCCTTTGATGATGCCAAAAGTGGGAAGAGGAATACCTGAAGGTATGAAAAAGATAGTTGTTGTAGAGAAGAAGGATGCATCGAGTTGAGAAGAGGAAAGAAAAAGGAAAAGTTGTTAAGGGGGAAATGTCAAAGGATGTGACCTTAATGCTTGCGAAACCCCTCGGCAAGGTCATGTCACAGCCAACATAATCAGCAAACTTCCTGTAACTCTGTCGCTCTATCACTCTGTTGTGCCCATGTCTCATAAGAAAACGATTGTAGAAGCAGAGATGGAGGATTTGGACAAGAGAACGGATGTCCGTGTTGAAGAAATGTTGAAACAATTTGGAGGCATTCCAACAGAAAAGATATACCTTTCCAGATGACGGACAAGAGCCAAGATTTGTTGAAGAGTTCAAAACGCTCAAGTCCGAGGGATATTTCAAAAATGTGTTCCATAGCCCAAGCCTGGGACTTGTACTTTGGGAGAAAGGTCTCAAGTCGTGCGAAGAAGGCGACAAGCAAAGCAGACTACTAGTAGTCACTCTGTTTGGTAAGAAGAAGACTCGATAATATACACCCGGAGGAGGAGGAAGAAGTGGCGGAGGTAGAGGCTTTAAACCTGACCTACCAAAAAAATATTGAATATATAGGTCCATCCAAGAAAGGAAGGATCTCTTGTGCGGATATGATGCTATAGCCAACTGGAATTGGAAATGAAAAATGTTGAATATGTAAAGAGGATCGAAGAAGAAAACAAAAGGCAAGATCACCGTGACAAGAAAGACAAGAAAGAAAAAAAGAAGAGATGAAGGCTGCGAAGAGAGCTTACGAGAAGAAGAAAGCAAACAAGAAGAAAAAAAAAAAAGAGAGCGACAAAGAAAGAGAGATGAAGAAGAAAGAAGGAGGCGATGAAGGCGATGAAGTGTTGCTTGCCAACCTCTTCATGTATTTTTGTAAATACATATGTATGTAAGTCTTCTCAGTACATTTAACGAAAAATCAGTATTTTGCGTAGATATTAGTATGCTCGATTGATATTATGATCAATAAAAAGATTGATTCTACGCATACTTTCCTTGTTCTTGCATTGTTTGTATCTATCTTTGCTATTTACATATTGTTTGTATGTATTTAAGTTTTGGCATCATCAAAAAGGGGAAATTGTTGAGAAATTTATTGTTTAGATTTTGATGAATGCCACGTAAAACTTAGACTATAAAGTTGGCACCCCATTTTCCTTGTAATTTGTATTATAATAGATAGGGTTGTATGAGCGAGTCAAGTCCTCGGGAATACAAGAAGTCAATCAAGATGGAATGAAGACTTCATTTGAGGAATAGCCGAGTATGGCCAAGAGAAGAAGATCAAGGACTCGGAAGGAGTATCAATCGAGATACAATCGTATGAAGAGTCAATCAAGTCAACTCAAGAAGCGAGTCTCAAGTTGAAGTGACAGATGAGTCATCCATTGATTGGAAGCTAACTCAAAGTCACCTGGGGAATAAAGCAAGTCAAGACGATCAAAAGAATCCGTTTCACAAAAGTCAAGGAATTTACTTAAACAAGTAATACTTCCATGCTTTGCCATGTCTTAAAGTGCTCGATCCCCACGAAGCGTGCAAAAGGAATAAACCAATGGGAAGCATTGCACCTCGTGTCGATTTTGAAAAGTTGAACATTCATTTAATTCGAGGAAATGTCAACATCAAGGATCGCAACAAGACAAGCCACCGAACACAAGTGATTTTTGAAAATCACCTATCTCTTCAATGGGCGATTTTTGAAAATTCACTATAAAAGGCCGAGGAATTAATTTGAGAAAGGTTACGACCTTTGCATACCCGAGATAACAAGCATCATTCATATCAGTAACCTGCAAAACATTCTCAAGTTATTCTAGCAAAATCCTCAAGCCTAAATCTCGAAGAAATCGATCCAACACTAAGTCGTGAAGGAAAGACAACTTCAAATCAAGAAAGAGGAAACTTTTGAAGAAGCAAAAGGGATGTACTTTCCAAGGAGGATTGTAGAAAGGTTCAAGGTCGAACCAATCTCAAGTTATTGGAGGGCTTCGTGATCAAATCCAAGAAGCTTGAGAAAGTGAGCTAAAGTAGCAAGGCGCCGCCCCGTGAAGTAGCTGAATCGGACGAGAAGCACTTGTGTGACCAAGGCATCTCAAGATCGAGTCCCAAAGGAGCAAATCACCGTGTGATCAAGACTTGTATCCGGGTGATAGCCACTTTGTACTCGATCACTACTTAGTCGATTCCTCCAGGAGTTGGAGAAGAGAGGAGTAGAAGAAATTACCCCATCTTCGAACCTCTATAAAAATTATTGTGTTATTTACATTTCAAAGATTTTATTTACGCATATCACTTTATATCTGGCGATAATTTGCTATCCAACCGATAAGTAACTAAGTGCTAAAATCAAGTGTTTAAAAACAAATTAAATCAAATTAAAAGGGTGTTAAGTCTTCCTCCAAAAAATCTCATCACAACCAAGTTAAGGTTTAGACTAAACAGATGAGTTATTCTATCAACGCTCAATCGAGTGTTGAGTGGCTAACTTTGTTTGGTTAACTAACTTAGCTGTCCCCAAGGACTTAGCTGTGTATTTAACTCTGTAATATTTTAATAGGACTAAAATCGAAAAGTTGGTAAGGTTTATTCAACCCCCTTCTAAACCTTACTCACACCCTTGGGACCTACAAATACTTTCTTCACATCTTCAAACACTTCTTCATATCTTCAAACACACTTTCTTCATATCATCAAACAATTCCTCTTTCTTCAAACACTTAAACAAAAACACAAACATCCTTCCTACTTACTCATAGAATTCGAACACCCCCTCTCAAAGGTAAGAAATTTTATTCTTCAATTCAACTTGATATCCTATAACTCATCACCTTCTCTTCTTAACTTAAGTTTAATTTTGACTTTTGGAGGTACACATAGGAGCCTACATAAGGACATGCATGCATGGTGGTCACCTTAGAAGACTTGAAGAGAAATTTTTAGAGAGTTTGGACTACAAGGTAAGATTCGGACACTAGACCCATTTTCTCTTTTTCTTCCTATTTCCTTCAAATTTTAGCACCCCTTTTTCATTTTTGAGAAATAGGGGCTGACCTTAAGTGGTTTTGAGGGTGAGGCAAAACAATTCCAACTTTGAAGCTTCAACTAGTTCCATTTCATCTACTACACAAGGTAAAGTGTAGTATCTCCGCTTTTCTCATCTTCTTCTTTTCTCCTTAATTTTTCACTCATTTTTCTAACTCTTAATTTTTGGATATTTTTTGACTTAGGGGCTGACCTAAGTGAATTCATATCAACTTGTGAAATTTATCCTTTTCTTCACAACTCTCCAATTTTTAAGGTGGGTGGAAAAATCTTTCCAACTTATAGGTGTTTTGTTAAATGCATGTAGACTTTTGATCATGAGAACTTGATATATATATATTTTATGTATTGCATGTCAATTTTATATATCAAGTTGTGAAAATTTTCAAGTGTTGCTCAAAAATGCTATTTATTGAAATTTAGGTGCATGCATGTACATTTTATTGTTGTATTTGATGAATTCTTGTATGAAATGGACATGCATGTATATGATCCTTGAAATCCATGTTTTGTATGACTTATAACCTGGACATGTCGAGCATAATTGATTAATTTCAATTTTTGGACTTAAAATGCAAAAATAGAAAGTTGGTGGACTTAATTGCAAGAAAATAAAACTTAAGGGACCCCTCTGCAATATTTGAGTTTTGGGACTGTACTCAGGTTCCAAAATAATGTTTGGACATTTTAATAAATTTTTAATAGTTTTAGGATAAATAAAATCAACCTTTAAAGCCCAAGGACTAGATTGTAAAATTTTAGAAGTTTAAGGGCTACATTATAATTTTCGAAACTGTACCAGATCCTATTTTTAAAATTTGAAATTTTAACTCTTAAGGGACTTGAAATAACATATTTTAAGTGTATTCCAAAGATCCGAGTGTTTAGAGCTTGAAAAGTAATTTTATAAAAATTGAGGGACCAAATTGTAAAAGATTAAACTTGAGGACCCAAATAAAATTTCCAGGACTTATACAGTCCATGTACCTGGAAATACTAATTTAACAATAACTTAATTATATTTTAGACCCAAGGTTCAAATTTCATAACAATTGGACCACGATAGCCTTAAAGGCAATTATTTCAAAATGGGACAAAAATGAGATTTTCAAAAGTTAAGGGACCTATACTTATTTCTTTTAAAACTATTTTTGTCCAAATATCCCACTGACCTTAGTGACATTTTCCAACTGGAATCACATTAAAATCCCTTCCGGTTTGTGAGTTCGAATTATTTTAAACTTAGGACCCGAAATGATAATTTTAACAAATTTGGGGCCAATGTGAGATTTTTATAAAAACTTGACCTCAAAACTTTAAAAACCTTAATCTTTGAATAATTTAGAGAATTTAGGAACTGACCCCATAATTGATCAAGGGCAGGACATTTATTTATTAAATTTTTGACCCTAAAAGTATTGATTTTTCCAAACAGGGCTAATTGTAAATTTTCTTTTTAACAAGGACCTAAATCAAATTATTTTTCTTTTTATGAAACAGCCCTGGAGCCTCTGACTTCAATAATTAATTAAAATATTTAATTTTCTCAAAAATTCCTTGAGTTATCGGATCGTCTTGACCAATTAATACCCGATCGCGGTGACTTCTTCGTCTTGTGATTTCGAATCTATAATGGGACTTATGTTCCACCTAATCTTTCAAGATATCGGAGATTGCTTATCCTCCCAATAATCATCTTCATCCAAATAACTCCACCAACGCCATAATTGCCACTCGCAATTTCAAAATGTTTCTGAATCGCTTCCCTGAATCAATAATACTCGATTGCCTGTTGACTACATGAACTTGTATTTACTTTCCTGCCTGAGTCAACTTGGTGTGTCGAGCTCACATTCGGAATGGATACATCGGGGATGAAACCGGCACTCGGCGCCATTCAACTCTCGGCCCCATCGCCCTAATCCCCGCAATCGAGGGACGGAGTTTGTCGAGGAAGCAAGTCGTAGTACTTGAGGTATAATCATGATTACGACAATCCGGGCCTAGCTAGCTCTACTTTGTGGATTTGTCGTGGACCATCTTGCTCGGGGAGTTGCAAGGAAGAATGAAGGAATCACTTTCGATCCACACGATTAAGGAGTGAATCGGACTGTTTGGTTGGCGCTACAAATGCAGCACACAACACTACTTGTATTGCATTGGTTGGCACTACAAATCCGTACGCAACCATTACTTGTCTTGCATACGATTGGCGCTACAAATCCGTCACGCAATCCTACTCGTCTTGATTGAATCACATAGTGCCTGTGTGACCACGAACTATTTCTTAAACTCGTATAACCATATTACTTAAGTGTATTTATCACGAAGCTTGTGGATGTGTGTGAAATCATGCATCATATCTCACGCGTTCTTATACAACTGCTTTTTCTCGCATTAACTATATATATCGCCACACTTGCACACGATCACCCCATCCACCGAGATTTCTGTCTCATCCCCTCCTGTTTTCTAACCTTTAGATGGGGACTATGTTGAAGATATCGAACCGACCACGATTGATGACCTCGCCGCCCGCTCGAACTTGCACCTTTTTACCGATGATTGTTCTTATTTCATGTACTTCTACCGATGTTGGACTCCGTTTGTTCTCGCTACTCTTTTCTCTCTTTGATCGTAATTTAAGGGCATAGGACCCTTTAACATTTAAGATTTGGATAATGTGTACTTTACATTTTAGTTTTGGCCTCGTAAACTTATTCAGTTATTATGTCGGATGTATTTGGATCTTGTTAGACTTTAAGTTGTAATTCGTACTTATGTTTATTTTATTTCCGCTTTAGACTCTTTTCACTTGGCATTATTGTATCATTTGTCTAGACTATTGGGTTTATTTCTATTTAACTGGTTGATCATTGTCGCGTCCCGTCCAGGGGCGTGACATGTTTAGTCTAAGTCGTGTTTTAAAACAGATCAACGGATAGGATGTGTCCCCATATTCTTACCCGAGGATCGTGGACTCATATAACCTTATATATATATAGGATTGGATCAAATGAGACCACATAATTAGAGTGAGACAAAGTGTCGACTAATCATGTCCACAAATCAGTAATATTAGATGGTTGAGATTTACCCAAATTAATAAATATTTTTGATTTATTTTAAATCAAAAGGGCATCATTGTAATTGTGTAATTACACCAAATCAAAATCTGTCTCTAGTCCTCTTAGCTTCTCACTCGTCAAGCTTTCATACAAAAAGAATGGTGAACGCCGAAAGAGAACACGCGGACCAAAGTTAAGAAGAACGGCTACCACATGACCCGGCGAGAGGCCTTTGCCAGTGATATGCTAGTGCTTGGGTTGATGCAAAGTTACGCCTTTGTACGTTACGCCATGGTTGTGCCCTCCTCCGATTTTTCTCTCTTTTTTCTCTGTCTTGAATGGTAAATTGGAGATTTCCTAATTGACTCTTAATTTCGTATCCCCCAATTCGATCAAAAAGGGACCAAATTTGACCGCCGATTGAAAAAGCGATCGAGTGCCAAAGTTCGAGAGATATTTTTGGGGTTTCAAAATAAAGGACATAATTGGAGGATTGGTGAAGAAGAGCGTCTTTGCCCGTGGAGAAAACGAGGGCCTACGTGGAGACAAAGAGGATTACTGTACACTTATGATGTATACTTAAATGTTGATTGGCATGTGTTTTGCATGTATTTTTGGCTTAATTTTGGCAAGAATGTGTTGCTATGCATGCATTACATGAGTAAATAGGGCTTTATTTCTGTTTTGTGAAAAAGGTATTACACTTTGCTCGTTTTGTAGGAACTTGTTGATAATTATAGCATTTTGGCAACAATTCGAGCATTGCAATAAAGAACCGCCAATACTTGACGTAATGTACGAAGTTTGGAGTTGAATCGGGAAGAAGTCGACGCGAACCAGGAGAAACGAAAGAAAACGAATCGATATCAAGTTTAGCAGTGCGCCGCAGGCGGGCGTGCGTCCCCTAGCATGGCCCGTGCACCAACCCAAGGCCATTCTCAAGTTTCGACTATACGCACGGGTTGGTCGTGCGTCATGCGCACGCCCGTGTCGTCCTTGGCCGATTGACTTATTTACGTGGCACCTAAGCACGGCAAGTGCGCTAGGCGCACAGCCCGCGTGCGTCTGTGGGGAAAACAGTTTGACAAGATTTCCAACTAGGTTTCGACCCGAACGAAGTATAAATAGAGAGGGACGGCCACAAACTAGGATACGCTGATTTTTGCCTAGAAAGCGAGAAAAGAACAACTTTCCACCGGAGAATGGGGAGATCGATCAAGACCACAACCACACCTTCAAGGATTGAAGATAGATCGAGAGATCATCAACATCCCCGAGGTCACTCGTTCCATAGTATTTTTTATTTTCAATTAGTTAGACATGAACATGAATAATTTGACTATGGATTATTTATTTTCTATGTCCTGGTTAAACTTCTTGTGATTCCCTGGGTTTTGGAAGTAGGTTATTGAGTACTTTTATTTGAGGATTAATTGCAATTGAAGTTATTGTTTTTCAACCCTATTCGAGTACTTGGTTTTAATTGGTTCTATCAAAAGGCCTTTGCTTTAACTGGTTTGATGCATTGATTCATAATTCTAACCGATGAGTTTCAATACTAGATCTATGAGTACTTGACATGAATATCTTTCATGATTGAGAAGTCAAGAAATATTCGTGAGGATTTATAATCTTTTGAGCTTTTGGGAGTTAGATATCTCTTGTTGAGTAGAGATGCTAGCATAGATATTCCAATCAACGCTTTTACATGCATCTCGAGAGAGAGGGTAAATTATCAAGGCGCGATTGTTCTATAGGGAAGAATACTTTTAACTTTGGTTTGATTAATCGATAAAAAAATGTATATTAACCAAACCATAACCCAGGAATCCATTCATCTTCTTGATCTTTCAATCACTATTTACTTTGTTTCTTTTAGGATAAATTTCTTGTCTTAGTTTTAATAAACCCAACCCATCCGTTTCGATCGCCTGGATAAAAATAAGGCTATTATAATCGATTTTACTACATGTAACGCCCCACGTTTTATATACGAAAGTGTTTTCTTTTGAAAAGCGAAATAAAAATAACTTGGGACGCCACAACTAAAAATGAGAGTTTTCAAAAATATAAATAATATTTTTAAAAAATTAGTATCTTTGAAAAAGAACATAAAATTAATATTTTAACGGAAAATTTTATGTGGAAGAGATTTAAACAACTAAAAGAAAAATAGGCATTCATTATAATAAGTCAACAAAATTTAACCATAGTCAAACATATTCCAAAGCTACAAAAACTAAATAGCAGGATAATAGTAGTTTAACAAAGCATTAAAATCGAATGTTCAAGTAGACACCAATATATTCATTCAAAATAGAAGACTTATTTTATTTATTTTAAATGAAGATTAAGCCGATTCCTCCTCGCCACATTTGCCAAACTCCATCTGAAAAATCATTGGAAATAGTGTGGTGAGTAAAAACAATTACTCGGTGAAAATCACATTTGTTCAAGCTAAATAAAATTCATGCATCACATTAATGAAAAACTTGCAACATATATCATAGCGTCATAGAATCATGTCATAATAGAGTTCCTCGAGTATAAAGCTCATGTAACTTGAATCTTGGAGTTCTTAGAGCATAAAGCTCATGTAACTTGAATCTTGGAGTTCCTAGAGCAAAAGCTCATGTAACTTGAATCTTAGATCATAGAATCCATTGAGCAAAACTCGTAGGATATAGCATGTGCACTTTAAACATTAATGTAAATATTCATAATATTTAACAATAAATAGTAAAAACTCCCACCTTGAAAAAGATCCGATGCAAATTATGTGTTGATACGCTTGAACTCCTAGATCTCCTCTCTATTCTCGTTGTAGGTCACAAGGGGTGTGAGTAAGGTTTAGAAGGGGGTTGAATAAATCTTACCAACTTTTCGATTTTAGTCATTTTTAAAATAATACGAGTTAATTTCACAAATAAGTTCTTAAGGGACAACTAAGTTAGTTAACCGAAAATGAGTTAGCCACTCAACGGACTCGATTGAGTTTGTTGATAGAATAACTCGCTATTTGGTCTAAATCTTAATTTGGGTGATGAGATTTTCAATGAAGACTTAACACCCTTGAATTTGGTTTAACTTTGTTTTAAACACTTGGTTTTTAACACTTTGTTAATTATCGCTTAGATAGCAAATTATCGGCAAATATAAAATGATATGCGAAATAAGAATACTTTGAAATGTAAATGACACAATAATTTTTATAGAGGTTCAAGATGGGGTAATTCTTCTACTCCTCTCTTCTCCAACTCCTGGAGAAATCCACTAAGTATTGATCGGAGTACAAAGCGGTTATCGGTCCAGGATACAAGTCTTGATCACACAACCGACTTGATCCTTTGGGACTCGATCCGAGATGTCTTGGTCACACAAAGCTTCTCGTCCGACTCGGCCTTCTTCATAGGGCAATTGCCTTGCTACTTCAGCTCACTTGCTCAAGCTTTTGGATTTGATCACGAAGCCCTCAAATAACTTTAGACTAGTTCGACCTTGAACCCTTCTACAATCCTCCTTGGAATATAGACCCTTTTGATTCTTCAAAAGTTTCCTCTTCAACAGTTTGAGGTTGTCTTTCCTTCACAACTTGGTGTTGGATCGATTTTCTTCAAATTTGTGCTTGAGGATTTGCTTGAATAACTTGAGAATAAATTTGCAGGTTATAGTTCGAATAATTTCTTGAATGCTCGGGTATGCAAGGTGTCAATGTTACCTTTTCTCAAAGTGATTCCTCGGCCTTTTATAGTGATCTTTTAAAAATCACCAATTGAATAGATAGACTAATTTTCAAAATTCACTTGTGTTCGTTGGCTTGTCTTGTTGCGATCCTTGATGTTGACATTTCCTCGTATTAAATGAATGTTCACTTTTTCGTAGTCGACACGAGGTGCGATGCTTCCCATTGGTTTAGTCCTTTTGCACGCTTCTCGGGGACCAACACTTTCGGACATGGCAAAGATGGAAGTATTACTTATTTAAGTAAGCTTCTTGATTCTCGTAAACGATTCTTTTCGATTGTCTTGACTTGATCATAGCTTCTTCTAACTTCCTAGGTGACTTCGAGTTAGCTTCCAATCGATGGATGACTCATCTGTCACTTCAACTTGAGACTTGGCTTCTTGAGTTGACTTGACGATACTTCACACACATTGTCCTAGCTAATACTCCTTCATCGAGTTCTTGGCTTCTCCCTTGCCATACTCAAAGTTTCAAAATGAGTCTTCATTTCATCTTGATTGACTTCTTGTATATCCAGGCATAGCCGACTTTACTCAAATCGTACAAACCCTATCTATTACAATACAAAATACAAGGAAAATGGGGTGCCAACTTTCTAGTCTATGTTTTACAAGGCATTCATCAAAATCTAGTCAATAAATTTCCCAACAATTTCCCCTTTTTTGATGATGCCAAAACTTAAAACATACATACAAAATGTAAGCATCGAGATACATACGGACAATGTAGTAACAGAGAATGTATGCGTAGAATCAATCTTTTTATTGATCATAACATTTTTGTCCTTTACATAGTTGTTTACAATGTGTATCATAGCAAACATATTAAACTATATCTACGCAAATATAGAAATTACACAATTTATATTCATTGTACGAGAAGACTTACATACATATGTATTTACAACGAAAAATACATGAAGGGATGGACATCAACACTTCATCACCTTCGCCGCTTCCTTCTTTCTTCTTCTTGACTCTGTCGTCCTCTGGTTTCTTTCTCTTTTTTTCATCTTCAAATTGCCTTATTTTTCTCGTATGCTCTCTTTGCGCATCATCTCTTCGCTTTCTTTCTTGTCTTTTTTTTCCCAATACTAATCTTGTCTTTTATTTTCTTCTTGATCCTTTTTACATATTCACAATTCTTCTTAGGCACTTCTCTATTGCTACTTCATCATATCCAACTCGAGATCCTTCCTTTCTTGCATGGATTCACATATTCAATGTTTTTGGGTAGAGGTCCGGGTATAAAGCCTCTACCTTCGCCACTTCTTCCTCTTCCTCCTCGGGCATGTATTGTACTTGAGTCTTCTTCCTACCAAAGCAGTGATCGCTAGTAGTCTGGCCTTCGCTTGTCGGTTTCTTCGCACAGCTTGATCCTTTCTCCCGACAAGTCCTAGGCTTGGGCTATGGACATATCCTTGAAGTATCCCTCGGATTCGAGCGTTTTAAATTCTTCAACGGATCTTGGCTCGTTTCCATCATCTGGAATGGCATCTCGTATCTTTTCCTGCCAGAATGCCTCCGAATTGTTTTAACATCTCTTCAAAGACGGGCATCCGTTCTTTTGTCGAAATCCTCCATCTCTAACCCACTACAATTTTCTTCTTATGAGACATGGGCACAACAGAGTGATAGAGCGGCGATTACGGAAGTTTGCCGATGATGTCACCGTGACATGACCTTGCTGAGGGTTTTTGCAAGCATTAAGGTCATATCTTTTGACCTTTCCCCCTCAACAACTTTACCCTTCCCCTTCCTCTTCTCAACAGCTGTATCTTTCTTCAACACGGCAGTTGTTTCCTTTTCCTTCTCACCAACCATCCCCTTAAGCATCTTCCCTCGGTATTCCTCTTCCCCCTTTTTGGCATCATTAAAGGAGAGAGGAACACTGGAACATACCAACAAGCATGAAGTCGGTCTGTGATAGTTGAATTTTGTTTGGAATCGGGTCATGAGTATCTTTGTTCGGAAATCTAAGCGGGTGGCTTTGGACTCGGTACGCCACAGTTTCATTTCAGCCATAAGGAGGTCGAACTTGGCATTCATGTTCTCTTCTACACGCAGGAAGTTCTTTGCAATGAAATTCACGCAACAATTCCATCTCGGTTGTATGAGTGGCATGCAATCTCTCCATATAGGTCTCGCATCCTCGCTTCATATCGGCATTGTCGAACTCCATATCGGATGCGGTTGTATAGTGCCTTGAAATATTAAACTGCCGAGGCGCATGACACTTTGCTATTGAGACCATTCCCTTATTCTCACCATCACTCCTCTTAAGTCTGCTTTGTGAGGCGGCGTCACGTCCGATCGCAAGTCGAGAGAGGCTTGTGCCGTTCAATCTTCTCAATCTCTTCACAGATTTTCATGAAGATGTCGCGCATCTCACTTTTGACTTGAGATAGCTACCGCCACTCGCATCTAAATTGAAATCAACTGGCACAATCATATTAGTAGGAATTATAGGGTCTTCTTGACGGTGTAGAGCCTCTCGCTCTCTTGCGCTTTTTCTTCAAGCACGGGCGGTTCAGAGAGAAAGGAAAACTTCTTCATAGGCATCGTCTCGCACTTGAGATATTGTGCGCGAGGTGGTCTCTCGCTGCAGACTCGAAGCTCTGCGATTGGGTCATTATTCATCTGGGGCCTTTGATTGCATTGACCACTGGCCGAGCCTCGGCTTTCTTAATGCTTCTTCGGTCTCAAATGGTTTTCCATTTGAGTTATTTTCCTCGGGTGTATCGATGCGTCATCGGATGATAATGAGACTTGAGGATTTGGCTCATCATCAAAATTGAAAGTTTGTCGAGCGACCTTGAATTCTCGCTTGCTCGTGACATTGGTGGAACATCCTCACCAACCTTCTTGAGCGGGGTTGATTCGGCTTCATCTGTGGATCCCAGGGAATGTTGTATCGGGGATCATCCTGGGAGTCATGAAGAGCGCCGATTTTCTCCTCTCGAATCAACAATAATGTTACGAGGAATGCTCTTATCTCCTTGATTTTTACCTAGGAAAGTCTCAACATCCCTTAGACGCTTCATTACCTCCTGCCGGTCTCAATGCGGCGAGGCCTGTTCAATCCCTTCGACAGCGCACTGTCTTGGGTATTCTATAGTGGCATCCACGGGAGTATCAACCCCTTGATTGCACTTTCATTGCCTGCAGTATTAACTCCCGGGCGAACCATCTCATGCCTTCGCATCGCGCGTCCTCGGCTTCTGGAAGCGATTGCACTTGGTGAGCAGTCTCAATCGTCCGAAGCCACAAGGACAACTTGTTTGTGTTTCCTTTTCTTGTTCCTTCTCCATTTCGTCTCCTAGATTCATGGTGGAGTCATCTCCGCAACATCCTCCGACCTAGCCTGCAGTGGAGGGAGTTTCCCCCTCGGGGCGCACCACCGAGTGACTTAAGTTGGGGTCACTCTGCTCCGGACTCCGGCTTTATCAAATGAGTGGTCACCGTAGGGGCGGGTGGTAAGACACCTTCGCGGAGTTGGCTCAACTTGGGTGCCCAAATTCCCGGTGTTATCGCCATTTCCTTAGATCCATCCTCCGAGTGAACTGGGAAGTGGTTGCAAAGCAATAATCGTGGCAATCTATTGAATCACTCCCAACGGATCGATCTCCACCGTGTGATTTGGAAGACTCTCCTGGTCCTTCCATCACCGGGTGCTCATGCATCAACCTGGATTCTGCATGGCTTGCTGCATATCCAATATTTCCTTTGCGGCCGGATCCACCTCCTCATCACTTTCGAAAGAACATCTATATGCGGATGAGTGTCATCACCGTTTCCGATGAAGAGGACGGATGTTGGCTTTCTCACGCGCCTCGGCTTTCTCACCGCTTCTTGCATGTTCGTTTTCCTTCCGAATTTGCAGCATATTAATACGATTATCCTCTTCCAGGGCTTACATCATGGTATCAACTTCAAGAAACCGAAGAGTTCCTCTTCCTCATCAATGAACTTTGGGTGTTCAAACGCACCCTAGAGTGACTCCGGTTCCATTTCCTCCATGCTCTTAGACGATTTTGGATGTCTGGTACAATGGGGAGCATATGATTAGATCATCATCTTCATCATCTCCTGTTGCCCTTCCTTTTCGTGAATGTAGGGTAGCAAACTCTGCCGCTCTTCACCCTCAAAGATGACATCTGCTTTCTTCGTTGCTTCTTGTTCCTTTCGACCGACCACGGTGGGTCTTGATTGCCTCTGGCGATCGGCCTCAGAAACTTGGTCATTTCATCAATAATTTCTGGAGACTGTGATTTCTTCAAAGATCTCGAGAGATATTTTCACTGAGTGGCGACTCATTGTCTTCTCAAGCTCAAATGCTTGGTGTGCCTTCTTTTTTTTTTTGTCCTTACCGAGGAATTTCTCGGTTTGGATATGGCTTCCTCGATTCCTCCTGGCGGGGGCCAGTGCATCTTTCTTTGTCCGAGGAGCTGCATTTCTTGGCTTGGCGATCCTCTTTTTCTTGATGGTTGGAGAAGGTATTTGAGGGGCGGGCGGAGACACGACCGCAGGGCGGAGTGACTCGACTACTGCGGGCAGTGTGCATCTTTCTTCTTCGCTGCAGGGGAAACTATCTTCTTTGCACCGTAGGGGCACTGTCTTCTTGGGAGGGGAAGAATGATTGTTTCTTCAGATCACCGATTCCCCCTCGCCGTATCTCGCCCTCTTGACATATGCTCTCTTCTCGGTCTCTCCGCATGACAAGTTGGCCTGAACATCTTCTTGTTAACATGAAAGGATTTCCATGTCGGGGGAACACCCTTCACCTCCATAAGATGGCCAATAACTAGGCCATAGCCTAGAGATCCCCCAAATGACCCATCGTCCTTGAAGGACTTATTTGCAACTTTACGCGAGTCTGCTTTGTGACGACTCGCCGATTGACTTTCTTCTCCTCCATGATCGCGGTAGTGACGATCGGCTTGGTTTTGGACGGTGATTGAAGCTTCAAAACTTCATGTCTACACATTTGGCGGCGATATCCGGCGATTTATGATAATCATCCTTCAAAGAAACTTCTTGTTAGTGTGTAGACAACTTTTGCAAAGACACACTTTCGGTATGGTCACTTCCTTCCATGTAGCGACCAAATCAATGTCTACGCTTCATATATTTCTCGCATGCCCTCCGACGGCAATAAACATTCTCCACAAGGTCCTTTGTAGTGATTAGAATGTCCTTGCGGTGGACGGATGACTTAATCCCTTCGTCCCCGCACCTCGGCATTTGCGTAGAATTGGGAGACCTCCTCTACGTATGTCATTTGGTATTCGGTCGCGAAAGGGTTTCACCAATTTCTCAATCTTATCGCTATCTTCTTCACAAGGGTTTCATCGAACCGCTAATCATTCCTTCCAAATCCACGGTTGATCCGTGTGGATTTGCTTCATGAGCCTAGTAAAATCATGTCTTTGGTGCTATTTTTCGATGATTCTTATGAACGAAACCCGATGAACTTGCTTTGAAGACCGGTAGGGTTTTGAGAGAAAAGATACTAATTGCTTTCTTTGCTTTGGAAAGATGAGCAGTTTAAGTGAGAGAAAGAAAAACTGAACAAAAGAGTATATATGGGTTATTAAAGAACGTGTTTTTAGTTTTTGAATTCTCGATCAAGATCAACGACTTCAGTTAGCACGCCTAATTTGCATTTAATTGCTCGCATTTAATGCGCAAAGATTTATATCCAATCATATGCTTGTTGTGCGACTTTTGATCTGTCCGCTATAATTACACCGACGTCATCCTTAAAAACATTCTCGCTCATTAAAAACGATCATGCGTTTTTGTCACTTAGCTCATAAATGACTCAACTTACTCCTTAACTTACTTAGCTCTTCTTCTATTTATTCATATAGTGACTCACCGTAAGCTAACTCGATCTGATTGACTTTCCGATCGGGCCGTTCACTTGGTTGATTCAAGAAATCTGCTCAATTTTCATCTTTTCATTTTTCATCCCTTCTCCTTGAGTCTTCCGAGTGTCAACTCACCAATTAACCGTAGCTCATGCTTGAGTTCTTGAAATCTTGATTCACATAATGGCTTTGTGAATATGTCATAACTTGTTTATCAATTGAGATGTATTCCAAAGTGATGTCTTTCTTTTCAACATGATCTCTTATGAAATGATATCCGACATCAATGTGCTTTGTTCGTGAATATGGCACAGATTTTGAGTGATTGCAATAGCACTTGTGTTATCACACATAATTGGAATCTCTTTTCTTCAATTTCATAATCTCACAGCTGTTGTCTCATCTATAAGACTTTGGCACAACAGCTGCCCATAGCCTATGTACTCGGCTTCATTGTGGATGTGGCTATTGAGTTTTGCTTCTTGCTAAACCAGAAACCAACCTGTTTTCCAAGCATTTGACATGTGCACCAAGTACTCTTCCTGTCAACTCTACATCCAACATAGTCGAGTCCGAGTAACCAATTAGCTTGAATCCACCTTTCTTTGGATACCATAAGCCGACTTCCTGGCATCCTTCAAATATCTTAGGATTCTCTTAGTTGCGCTCTTATGGCTTTCTCTTGGTGCAGATTGAAATCTTGCACATACACCTCTTTGCAAAGGTGATGTCCGCCCGCTTGTGTTAGATAGAGCAGTGATCCAATAAGTGCTCGTATCTTGTTTGATCCACTGGCTTGCCATCTCGCATCTATGTCCATTTTGATGATGTATTCATTGGTATTTTTACGAAGACTTCTTTTCCATACCAAATTTCTTCATTAACTCCCCTGGTGTACTTTGTTTGACTTATGAAGGTTCCATCCTTCACTGTTTAAATTGAAGTCCTAAGAAGAATGTCGCCTCTCCCATCATGCTCATCTCAAATTTGCCTTGCATGAGGTTTGAGAATTTATCGCAGACTCTTTGTTTGTGGATCCAAAAATAATGTCATCCACATATATTTGAACAAGCAAGATACTCTTTCCATCTAGAATTCTCAAGAGTGTTTTGTCCACTTTGCCTTTGGTGAATCCATTATCTGTCGAAATTGAGATAATGTATCATACCATGCTCTAGGTGCCTATTTCAATCCATATAGAGCTTTCTTGAGCTTGTACACCTTATCTCCAAGAGTCTTCTGCTCAAAACCGGAGGTTGCTCAACATAGACTTCTTCTTCTAATAATCCATTTAAGAATGAACTTTTCACATCCATTTGATATACAATGAAGTTCTTGTGAGCAACATAGGCAAGAAACATTCTTATTGCTTCCAATCTCGCAACAGAGCAAATGTTTCATCAAAATCTATTCATTCTTCTTGGCAATACCCTTTAGCTACCAATCTTGCTTTGTTTCTTACCCCACGTAACCTTCCTCATTCATTTTATTTCAAAAACCTATTTTGTGCCAATAACATTTTGATGGTTTGGTCTTTGCACCAATTCCCATACTTTGTTTCTTTCAAATTGATTCAACTCTTCTTGCATGGCTTGAATCCAATGTGTGTCATCCAATGCTTGTGACACATCTTTTGGTTCTATTTGAGAAATAAAACAAGTGAACATTGCTTCTTGTTGAGCTCGATCTGCTCTTACACCATCTCTTACATTTCCAATAACTAGCTCGGTGGATGGTCTCTCGGCCATCTTACATCAAAGTTGGAGTAAATTAGTTTGGTTCGACATCTTGCGCTTGAGTTGTTTTGAGCAGCTCTTTCATCCTCATTCACCAGATTTCCAGTTGTCTTTGAGATTCACTATCTCATCTTCATCTTGGTTGATTGCTCCACTTGACTTCAACATAAGGACTCTTCTCGCATGGTTGGCTGATTCAACTTATCGCTTAACTCTTCAAAGTCATCTACATTTACATTAGGTTCATCAAAAACCACATGGATAGACTCTTCGTAACCATAGTCCTCTTTGTTCAAGATTTCTATAGGTTTTGCTTTCATCCGAGTATCCCAAGAAGATACATTCATCGACTTTCGCATCAAAAGCCTTTAGATTGTCTTTTCCATTGTTGTGAATGAAGCATTTACATCCAAAAATTCTAAAATACCCAACATTTGGCTTTCTCCCCGTCCATATTTCATATGGAGTCTTTGTCACCGTGTATTGATCATGCATCTATTTTGAGTATAGCATGCGGTGTTTATGGCTTCAAACCAAAATCTCTTTGGCAATCCAATTCTAAATGCTAACATGGTTCTTGCAGCTTCCTTGAGAGTTATGTTTCTTCTTTCTCGCTTACTCCATTCTCACAAGGAGTCCTTGCTTGAAGATAATTCATGAGCAATACCATTTTCAACACAATCTTCGAGTTATTATTCCATTGACAAACTCGGTTCCTCTATCGATCTTATCTTTATAATGGTCTGACTCTTCTCATTTTGAACTCTTCTCATTAGTTGACGTAACTTCGCAAAGTTTCCTTCTTTTTGCACATGAAGATTGTCCATGTATATCTTGAATAATCATCCACCACTACTAAGGTATATTTCTTTCCACTTATGCTAGCTGCTCAATCGGACCAAATAAGTCCATATGTAACAAATGTAATATTCTTGTTGAGGATGGATCGGGCTTCTCTTTGAATGATGATTTGATTTGCTTTCCCATCGACATGCATCACGACATTTTCCTTCTTGTACACCGAGTCCGCGCCCCTTCTACAAGATGACTCCTTGCAAGCTTGTTAATTGTCTTGAAATTCGGGCTTAGCTTCTTATGCCACATCCAACTTGATTCGGTTGTACTCTTTGCTAGCAGACAAGTGCTTGGTGTGGCAATCGACCAATCTACCACATACATGTTCTTTTGTCCGGATCCTTGCAAAACTACTTCGTTTGATTCATGCCTTTGATTTGGCACACTCCCATATTAAATCCAACATTATAGCCCTTGTCACGTAGTTGGCTAATGGTTAATAAGTTAAAGTTGAGGCCTTCAACATATGCAACATCCGTGATTTCTAATCCATTTTTCTTGATGGATCCAATGCCTCTTATTTCCCCTGAGCTTCATTTCCTCCAAATATGACTTTTGCACCTCTAATCTCCTTGATTTTTGACAGATGTTTTCTTGTTCCTGTCATGTGTCCGGAACATCCACTATCCATGTACCAGTTCCTTGGCACTCGCTTTTCCCGAACCCGCAATCAAAGAAATCGGTTTTAGGTACCCATACTTGCCTGGGTCCCGAGGGGTTAGTCTTTGTAGGATGATCCAACCAACATATAGCCAAATGATCTGACTTTAAGAGGTAGCCATCTATCTCGTGCCATAATCATAATTTACTTTGGCAAATTACTTGGGGGCTTTAGGTTCATACAACTGTCTCGTTTGTCTCGTATGCCCGTGTGTGTTTTTAGCAATTGCCTTCTTTGGGTAGTTGTGATATTTAAGTGTAGTGCTCGGGAGCATATGTGTCTTGATGAGAGCTTTTTGCCTTTGGAATGACCTTTGCGATGTCTGGTCTTTGACATTTAGGCTTATACTCCATAGGTCTTTCTTTGATATTTCACATTATTCCAATCAGCTTGGCTTGGGTAATTTCTACCATTCCCATCATGTGTGTTCCTTTGATAGAACTTAGGGATTCTCGTAGCTCTATTTCTTCTTCACGAGTACGTCCCGTTTGGAGTTTGCTTTGAGGAATTCTGCTGATTTCTTCTCGCCTATCCTCTCAAGATACTCAATCAACTTTTTTTCCTTTTCCTTTGTATCCAAGGCCAGTTTGTTTGTGATTGTGCTTTGGAGTGAATGTGGTGCAACATTTGGTGTCTTGGGTTTTTGAGATGCTTCATTACTTGAAGATCCTTTTTCCAAGATCACTCAGGAGTTTGACAAAGGCACAAAGGAATTGAATTCTATGCATGTCTTGTCCCCACACACTTTTTGGCTCATAATAAGGGCATCCAATGATTTAGATGCCTTAGTAAATGAGGTAATCACGTTTTTGAGATCATTTTCTCTTTTTCTATAACAACTATCTCTCGCTATTAGTTTATAATTCTTAGCCTTGACTCTTTATTCTCATCCTATGTGACTTAGGTACTCGGCTCCTTAGTCACCGTGAGTTTTAACTTTTGAAATTGGCTGTTTTCCTCATTCATAATGTGTGTGAGGATTTAATGTGCTCAAAGTCTTTCATCATTTTTCCTAATGAATCATAAAGATCAGGTGATGAAGTGTGTGTGTCACAATCACTATCACTAAAATGCGAGTGAGATGAGTTAGAATGTACCTCATCTTCTTGGTCGGAGTTGATCTTGTTATTTAGCCATTAGACAAATCAATGCTTCTTCTTTAGAATCACTCGAGTAGTCGCCTTCAAGATTTCTCTGAGTCTCATTTGCTTCCTTTGACTTAGCTTTGTCTCGGAGCTCGACCAACATTGCCTTTTTCTTTTGTTGTCTTCTTTCTCCAAGACTCTTCTTTCTTCTTTGTTCCTGTATTTATTGACTACGAGGATATGGACAATCAATAGCAAAGTGTCCTAGGTTGTCTACAGATTCCAACACAGGTTTTCAACTTTTTGGTCGCCTCTCTCATTTCTTGTGTTGTCGACTCTTTGATATTCGACCTTTTGATACTCGATTCTCTTTGGTGGCCTATCTTCCCTTGACTTGGATGGAGTCAATGTCTCCTGGAGGATTCACTTTTGTTTCTTTTATAGTTCTTGTTGAAGAACTTGTTGAATCTTTTAACCATCAAGGCAATTTCCTCCTGGTCAAAGGCTTTCTTGACTTGACTCTTTTCCCATCCTTAACTATAAGTGCGGCCGTTTTGGGTACATCTGTCTCCTCTTGATCCTTTCTTCTCAACTCAAACTCATAAGCTTTGAGGTCTAAGAATAGTTCATGATTGGATGTTTTTGAAAGGTCCATCGAGTGCCTTAAAGCCATGGTTTTCATTTCCCACTCACCGGGAGGCTCCTTAGTATCTTCATACACATTTCCTTTGTGTGTATTTCTTTCCAAGTCTTTGAGAGCTCATTTGTAATTTCAATGAATCTAGCATCCAGTTGATCCATTGTCTCACCTGCAAGCATTTTAAAGTTTTCAAATTTTTGAACAACAACGATAATTTGTTTTCCTTAATTTGCTCGATCCTTCACAAATTAAAGTTAGTTTATCCCATATTTCTTTTGTCTTGTTTTGCATGATTTGACTTTATTGAACA
Source organism: Rehmannia glutinosa (assembly GCA_016081115.2). Classification (NCBI taxonomy): domain Eukaryota; kingdom Viridiplantae; phylum Streptophyta; class Magnoliopsida; order Lamiales; family Orobanchaceae; genus Rehmannia; species Rehmannia glutinosa. Next base: position 179,289 of record JABTTQ020000671.1, on the reverse strand, counting down.
TTGTTTTGTCCAGTCTTGTAGAGAATATCCTAGGCCACATTATCAAAGTTGTATCTCTTTCTGTCATCATTGGTCCATTTAGTCCTTGGTTTTTCAACTAGGTGGTCTTGCTTCGCCACAACTTCATCTCCACATTTCATCATGTAAACCGATAGATGAGCCCGCATACGAATTTTCCAAATCATCGAATTCCTCAATAGTGAACATAGGGATGATGCGTGTCAAATTTGCTTCCATGATAATAACTTTGAAGAAAAACAAATGGCTTTTGAAAGAACAAGTGTTAAAAACTTTTTTGAAAGATTGGAGATCTAGTTCAAGAACTGATGCGGAAGGCTCAATGAACCAACCGCTTCGATATCACTTGTAGGTCCCAAGGGTGTGAGTAAGGTTTAGAAGGGGGGTCGAATAAACCTTACCAACTTTTCAATTTTAGTCCTTTTAAAATAATACGAGTTAATTTCACACTAAGTCCTTGAGGGACAACTAATTTAGTTAACCGGCAGAGTTAGCCACTCAAATGCACTCGATTGAGTCGTTGATAGAATAACTCACTGTTTAGTCTAAACCTTAACTTGTTTGTGATGAGATTTTCATTGGAAGACTTAACACCCTTGAATTTGGTTTAACTTTGTTTTAAACACTTGGTTTTTAGCACTTTGTTAATTATCGCTTGGATAGCAAATTATCGGAAATATAAAATGATATGAAAATAAAAATGCTTGAAATGTAAATGACTCAATAATTTTTATAGAGGTTCAAAGATGGGGTAATTATTCTACTCCTCTCTTCTCCAACTCCCGGAGGAATCCACTAAGTGTTGATCGTAGTACAAAGTGGTTATCGGTCCGGATACAAGTCTTGATCACACAAACACTTGATCCTTTGGGACTCGATCTGAGATGCCTTGTCACACAATCAAGGCTTCTCGTCCGACTCGAGACTTCTTCACAGGGCGCTTCCTTGCTACTTCACTCACTTGCTCAAGCTTCTTGGATTTGATCACGAAGCCCTCCAATAACTTGAGACTGTTCGACCTTGAACCTTTCTACAATCCTCCTTGGAATGTAGACCCCTTTTGATTCTTCAAAAGTTTCCTCTTCAACAGTTTGAGGTTGTCTTTCCTTCATAGCTTGGTGTTAGATCGATTTCCTTCAAATTTAGTGCTTGAGGATTTGCTTGAATAACTTGAGAATAAATTTGCGGGTTAGAGTTCGAATAATTTCTTGAAAGCTCGGGTATGCAAGGTGTCAAGGTTACCTTTTATCAAAGTGATTCCTCGGCCTTTTATAGTGTTCTTTTAAAACCCGCCCGTTGAAGAGATAAGCTAATTTTCAAAAGTCACTTGTGTTCGTTGGCTTGTCTTGTTGCGATCCTTGATGTTGACATTTCCTCGTATTAAATGAATGTTCAACTTTTCGAGCCCCGACACGAGGTGCGATGCTTCTCATTGGTTTATTCCTTTTGCACGCTTATGGGATGATCACTTTCGGACATGGCAAAGATGGAAATATTACTTATTTAAGTAAGCTTCTTGACTTACGTAACAACGATTCTTTTCGATTGTCTTGACTTGATCGCAGCTTCTTCTAACTTCCCTAGGTGACTTGAGTTAGCTTCCAATCGTGGATGACTCATCATCACTTCAACTTGAGACTTGACTTCTTGAGTTGACTTGATATACTTCACACAACAATGTCCTAGGCGATACTCCTTCGATCGAGTTCTTGGCTTCTCCTCCTTGCCATACTCGGTTGTTTCATAGCGGAGTCTTCATTTAGTCTTTAGTTGACTTCTTGTATATCCGGGCATAGTGACTTGACTCGGCTAAATGCAATACTATCTATTACAATATAAAATACAAGGAAAATGGGGTGCCAACTTTCTAGTCTAAGTTTTACAAGGCATTCATCAAAATCTAGTCAATAAATTTCCCAACACTCGTCTCCTGTTACGATAACAAAAATTACTTGTCTTAGAAATCTTAAATATTAGAGCCTTAAAATTAATGTCATTTATCTTCTAAACTCATATATAAAATTTATTATATATTGACGATCTTGAAGAATATTAATAAGATTACTATAAAATATAAACATATATATATATATCTATGGATCTGAATTAATATTATAAAAATATGTATAGATCTAAAAAAATTCTTTATAACTAATTGGTTTAAGCTTAAGTTCAAATACACACCCAAAATCTAAAAATCAAGTTTCGACACCAACCACCAAATTGTAATTATCCCAAATCCTATTAGTCACAAGCATACATCATATATATAATAGTTACATATATATATATATATGTGTGTGTATATATATATATATTACTTAAGTGAAAAGTTTTGACAATATTTTAAATACTTTACCCTTATCACAATCATATTCGGATACGACATACATATATACATAACATATTATAATTTGCACACACACCATAGTTTTTCTACACACACACACACTTTGATATATATATATATATATATATATATATATATATCATTTAAACACTAACCACACATCTCCACTTTAGCAATAACTTTATTTATATAAAAATAAAAAATAAAAATAAATGAAAGAAATAGAAACAACATAGACAAGGACGATCGAAAGGAAAAAAAAAATTACATACCTTTGGTTTGTGGTGTAAAATAGAGGGTGAGGTTAATATATATATATATATATATATATATAATTAGTGTAATAGTAAGAATTAATGACCATGGCAAAGGAAGTCAAGAAAATTTGTCTTTTGTGTAGAAATTTTAGATCTTGTTGGTAGTTGTTAGCTTACTTTAATAAATGGGTTGGCTAATAATAAATGAGGTACTACTAATTAATAAACTATAATAATAATAATAATAATAATAATAATAATAATAATAATAATAATAATAATCATTATCACTATATATTAGTGGGTATTACATCCTCCCCCACTAAACAAAATTTCGCCCTCGAAAATTAAATACCACTAACCTTGATTAAGGAAATTTGGATACTTAGTTATGATCTCGTCCTCTCGTTCCCAAGTATCCTCATTTTGCCCGTGACGACTCCACCGCACCTTAATTAAACCGATATCCTTATTCCTTAATGTATGTGTCTTTCGATCTAATACGACAACTTGTACTTCTTCGTAGGATAAGTCTTTGTGGATTTCAATTCTTAGTAGTTGACTATGTGATTTGGATCATGCACGTACTTTCTCAACATCGAAACGTGGAAGACATTGTGAACAGAGGAAAGTTATGGTGGTGGAGAGCTAGTCTATAAGCCAAATCTCCAACTCGAGCTAAATCTCAAATGGACCAATATATCTTGGTTGTAGCTTTCCTCTTCTCCCAAATCTACTGATGTTTTTATTCGGTGTGATCTTTAGAAATACCTTATCTCCCACATTGAATCGTAGATCTTTTCTCATTTTATCGGCATATGATTTTTGTCGATCTTGTGCTACTTTGATTCTTTGTTTGATCTTTTGAATAACTTGCACGGTTTGTTCAACAATCTCGAGTCCCAAAATTTTTCTCTCACCCACTTCATCCCAACATATAAGCGACCTACATTTTCTTCCGTACAATGCTTCGTAGGGAGCCATTCCAATCGTTGCTTGATGACTATTATTATAGGCGAATTCCACTAACGGATATACTTCCCAACTTTCTCTAAAGTCCAAAACACATGCTCTCAACATGTCTTCCAAAATTTGAATGGTCCTTTCAGATTGACCATCTGTTTGTGGGTGGTAGGCAGTACTAAAATTTAATTTAGTTCCCATAGGCGATTGTAGACTCCTCCAAATTTTTGATGTAAACCTTGTGTATTTGTCCGATACTATTGAGACTGAATACCGTGTAGCCTCACAATCTCTCTAATGTAAATATGTGCATATTGATCCATGTTATAAGTCATCTTCACAGGTAGAAAATGTACAGACTTTGTCAATCAGTCAACTATAACCCAAACAATTTGATTTTCTTTTATTGACCGAGGTAATCCTATCACAAAATCCATTGATATACTTTCCCATTTCCATTCTCGAATCTCAAGTGGTTTAAGAAGTCTGAGGGTCGCCGATGTTCACCTTAACTTGTTGACATGTTAAACACGTCTCAACAAAGTTTCCTATACTTCTCTTCATATTCCTCACCAAAAGATTTCTCTCAAATCTTGATACATTTTCGTACCTCCTGGGAGCAAGATATGGAGTACAATGGGCTTCTTCGAGGATTTGTTTCCTCAATTCTTCATTATTTGGCACACATAACCTACCACCGTAGTTAACGCACCATCATATGCAATTGAAAATCCCTTAATGCCCCCATCAAGGGCATGATTCCTCATCTTGCACAAAAACGCCACCGCTTGGGCTTCTTTTATCCTTTCTCGTAGTATCGGTTGTACCACCATAGCGCCAATATTTCTTCTATTCGTTTAGATGGTGGCACAACTTCAATTTTTAACTTTGTAAATTCTCTTATTAATTGTTCCTCTTGAGTAACTAGACCGGTCAATTCGCCTCTTTGTTTTCTCGCTTAAAGAATAAGCAACTACGTTTGCCTTACCAGGGTGATAGTGGATGGTGCAATCATAGTCTTTCACCAATTCCAACCATCTTCTATGCCTCATATTCAACTCCTTTTGAGTAAAGAAATATTTGAGACTCTTATGATCTCAGTATAGATCTCACACTTTCCCCATACGAGAAAGTGTCGCCAAATCTTCAAAGCATGAACTATCTGCGGCTAGTTCTAGGTCATGGGTAGGGTAATTCAACTCATGTTGTTTCATTGTCTTGAAGCATAGGCAACAACCTTGCCTTGTTGCATCAAGACGCAACCCAACTTTGCTTTGATGCATCACTATAGATGACGAATCCATCCGATACTTTTCGGGATGGTCGGCATGAGTGCTAAGGTTAGTCTCCGTTTTAATTCTTGGAAACTTTCTTTGCACTTTTCTCGACCATCAAACTTCTCGCCCTTCCTTGTCAATTTGGTCATGGGCGCTGCAATCTTTGCAAATCCCTCAATGAATCTTCTATAGTAACATGCTAAGCTTCCCCAAAGCTATGAACTTTATTGGCATTTGTAGGTGTTTTCCAATCATTCACAGCTTCAACCTTAGTCGGGTCAACTTCTATTCCTTTTGATGTAACGACATGCCCCAAAAATACAACTCGATCCAGGCCAAAACTCACACTTTTGGAATTTCGCATACAATTTCTCCTGCGAAGTGTTTCGATCGATACCCAAATGCTCTTGGTGTTGTTTCTAATTCCTTGAATAGACCAATATGTCATCGATGAACATTATGACGAATCAAGGTCTAAGACAAATGGAAAACCCGATTCATGAGATCCATGAACACGCTTGGAGCGTTGCTTAAACCAATTGGCATCACCACGAATTCATAATGTCCATACCGAGTCCTGAATGCGCCTTCGGTATATCATTATCCTTGATCTTTAATCGTGGTAACCGGACCATAAATCAATTTTCGAAAAGACATTTGCTCCTCTTAATTGATCAAATAGGTCTTCTATTCTCGCAACGGATATTTATTCTTGATTGTGAGTCGAGTAAGTTCTCTGTAATCGATACACATCCTCATAATTCCGTCTATCTTTTTTAACAAATAAGACTAGCGCTCCCAAGGTGACACACTTGGTCGAATAAATTTCTTATCCAATAACTCTTATAATTGCACCTTTAACTCTTGTAGCTCCTTTGGCGCCATCTTGTAGGGTGCTTTTGATACCGATGCCGCTCCGTACTAAATCAATTGTGAATTCCACTTGTCTATCCGGTGGGACTCCGGAAGGTCTTACGAAAACACATCCCCATAGTCCTTACAATTGGAACATCATCAAATTCAACTCCGTAGATTTGGTGTCTTGTACACTCACTAAGTACCCTTGGCAATTCTCTTTCCTCAAAGATTTTCATTGCTTTCATAGCAGATACCACTCTAGGTATTGCGTTACCCTTGCTCCATAAAAAGTGAATTCATCTTCTCCCTGACGATGAAACACTATCTCTCTTTTATGATACTCAATACTTGCTCGATTCTTCCGAGCCAATCCATTCGAAAATTACATCAAAGTCTCTCATGTTTATGATGTGTAAATTTGTTACTACGCTTCTTCCACAAATTTCTATTTTCACGCCCTTAGACAATTCATTGATCATTAATGTCTTTCTGAAGGTATGCTAACTTCAAGGGGAATGTTCATTATATCTCTTATTTCCAATTTTCTTATGAAACTTAGCAGATATAAATGAATTTGAAGCACCAAAGTGTCAAACAATACAAGAGCAAAGACTTCAAATATTGTTAGCATACATGTCATAGTGTTGGGTTCTTGATCGGCCTTTGTGCGTCAATGCAAATACTCGCCCTTTTCCCGCAGTACTTGAGCCTTTTTGCCGAGTTTTCTCCGGATATGTGGAACACTCATGTGCTTGATGCCCAGGTTGTTTACACCGCATTTTCCTTTACCGAATAGGCAATGTCCTCTATGATTTCTTCCACATTATGCACAATGTGGTTTTTCCATTTGACTATTGGGCCCCATATTCATATTCTCGCTTTGACTTTTATTCTCAACATTACCCTTAAATTGATTAGGGGACTACAATTTCCTCTTTCCTTGAACCTCCACAAACTTCTTGTTTCCGACATCCATGTTTAGGCGAGTAGCGACCACCGTGCCCGTTCTTCTACGACATCCGCATAAGTCATTGCACCTTGCCCGATGAGTATACCTCCAACTTTGGGACGCAAACCTCTTTCGAATCTTCTAGCCTTCTTTTGGTCGGCCCACATGATGTGTGGCATAGAGAGACAATTGGTTGAACCTTCACTCATATTCAACTACCGACAATCCTCCTTGTTTGAGTTCCAAGAACTCGGCTTCCTTACGATCTCGGTATGATTGTGGAAAGTATTTGTTCAACACCACATCCTTAAAATCCGTCCATGTCGAGAATTACGCTCTTCCTCGATTCTTGTTCTCCAATACGCCTCCCACCAGTGATCAACATCTTCAATAAATTGTAACACCACATGATATCCTTTGAGCATCAATGGATTCTATGTGAAAAAGATTCCTTCCAACGAGCGTATCCACTCTTCAACAAATATAGGCCATCACGTCCATTGAACCTCGGGGTTGGTAGTGACGAAACTGTTCCACTACTTGATTCACTTGATTGATAGAGACCGTATTGTTTTGGGCCATTTGTCCTTGCCGAGCAAACCCTTGAAGTGCTGATGACCAAATTAGAAATTAGGTCATGTCCATTTCCATTGTCGTTCATATTCTAGTCTCCGTTTACGTTAGTTTGACCTGGGTGCCCGAGGATCCATTGGTTCCTATTAAGAGGATGGTTGTACCTTAGTTGAAATATTCTTAAAGGCATTATCAATATAATCCATACTAAAATAGATTAAGTAAACATTCATTCATGGTAAACTCTTGAGGTGATAACAATGTTTATCCTTAGAAAAGCAATAATAGACATCGAAATATATATATATAATAACTACTAAGTTTTTCGAGTTTGTGTTAAGTTGGTTTTATACCAATGTATTGAGTGCTCTAGACTAGGATTTTGCGTTGTTTTCGGGTATTTTAGTGTCGTTTGAGTCGAGTTTGTGTCATTTGTTGTTGTTTGAGAGTCGGGACTAATCTTGGAAGACAAAATTGGTTAAAACGATGAAAAACGTGTTTGAGAGGTGAAGATCCCATTTTAGAAGCAAAAAAAATGGAAAAATATCGAGCAAGACCAGTCTTTAGTGGCGCCAAAGCCCCGCGCCCTTGCAGCGCAATGAAATTAGTACAGGGGCTGATTCATTGGTGGTCTTTGCAGCGCCATACACAAGGGCTGCAGCGCCCAAATATAGAGCAAAGAAAGCATTGAGCGGAGGAGGCGTGCTACGGCGCCATGGCGGGTGCGCTGCAGCAAATACGCGATGAAGAACGAGATGCAAGGCCCAAGCCAACTCGAGCAAAAGAAGCGGACTATGTGCGGCAGCGCCGACCAACATACAAAGAAAGAACAGACGATTTAAGGCAAAGATCGGCGCGCCTGATGCTCGCCGCAGCGCACGTCGTGCAACAGGGGACGGTGAGCGTGCGCGCTGCGCAAGCGGCTGCTCTGTCAAGCGGCTGCAGTGCAATAAGGCCGAACGGGAATAATTGGCTTTTTAAGTCGTGGGCTTTTGACGGATTTTTTAGGGCTTTAACGTATAAATACACCACGGAGTCGCACGAGATGGGGATCGGACATTATTTGGAGCACAACGCAAGGCAAGAGACACAGAGCTAGAGTTCGGGACGGCAATTGGAGGCACTTCATGTCCGGACACGAAAGAATTCCTTCTCTTTTCTTCTCAATTCTTTCTTTGTTTTTCTTTGTCGATTTCTTTGAGATGAATATTTCTAGGGGTTGATGTAACTTACGTTTGAACCTATGTTTTGATTTCCGTTTATGAAATTCGCATGTTTATTAATCTATTTGTGCTATTTGATTTGATTGCATCCAATTATCGATCAATAATTTAGATTGCTTGGCGTGTTTAATTTGACGTTCGAGAGAGGTAATTGAACGCCCGGCCATAGAATAGCACAACCTAGGGTTTCATAGAATCGGAGATTTATGAATCTTTTGAAGCCTTTGTGATAGAATATTCATTGAGCGTATTAGGGTTTAATTTATGATTTTTATAGAGATATCGAAATCGAAATTGGAACCTAGAATCACTTGGCACTCGAGAGAGGAAGTGATAAACGGTAGGAATATTGGCTTATGGATTAATAACTTGTAATTAATAAACTGGATTGAAAACATAGGGGATAACTAGGTGAAATCAACCCTATAGAATTCATCTTCTACGTGTTTGATAAATTGTCTCAACCAATTCTTAGTTTAATTTTTTAGTTTAAAAACAATCCATTTCTTTTCGATTTCTAGATAGAATTAAGCTATTTTAATTATAGTACTTAGTATAAAATTCGATAACAATCCTCGTGGAGACGATAACCCTACTTTCAAAACCTATACTAAAACTTGACACCGTGCGCTTGCGGTAAGATTTTCGCGATCAAGTTTTTGGCGCCGTTGTCGGGATTGTTTTATCCTATTTTAAACTAATACTATTACCACGTAGTCTTAATCCTAATCTAGACTAGTATAAGATTTATAATTTTGTTGTTCTCATTTGACTTGTCTGTTTATGCGAGATTCCAAAAATATTAATTTGCTTCCTTTTGATCCAGAGATTGAAAGGACACTTCGAGCAATCCAAGCAAAGAAAAGCGAGCGGACAATCAACCAATGCCGAAAAGGGACGATGAGAATAATAGAAATCGGGTCGTAAATGTGCCACCACAACCTGAGGCACCATAAAGGGCAATCCGGGATTGCTTTACGCCCACCGTGAACTGCAATTACTCGGAATTGTGTGCTAGCCCATAAATGCGAATAATTTCGAATTGAAACCGGGCCTCATGAGCATGGTTCAGCCAGAATCGGTTTGGGGGAGTCCAGTGGATGATCCGAATACACATCCGCCACATTCCTGGAAATATGCGACACCATCAAGATGAATGGTGTGACCGATGATGAGGCTATTAGATTGAGGTTTTTCCGTTTTCACTCCCCAAGAAGACACTCCAATTGAAGAGCAAGATAGCCCAGTTCCAACAGTTGATTTTGAGCCGTTATACGAAGCTTGGGAGTGATTTAAAGATCTGTTGTGAAGATGCCCACATCATGGTTATGCAGATCGGCACGAGTTCAATATTTTTACAATGGGTTGAATGGGCATACGAGGACGATACTAGATGCGGCATCGGGAGGTACATTGATGGCTAAAACACCGATCGAGGCCTTACTTCTTCTTGAAGAAATGGCCACAAACAGCTATTAATGGCCCTCCAAGAGACAAATAAGTCGGTTGCGGTGTTCTTGAGCTTGATCTGATATGTCGGCTTTGGCGGCTCAAATCTCGAGTCCGACAAAGCAATTAGCAATCATGAATACTTTGGGCAAAGACACCACGCCAAGCGCTCGCTCCCACCCGATCGTTCACGCAGGCTCCTAGCACTCATGAGGCCGAGCAAGCCAATTATGTGAATAATCGGGATTTTAATAACCGAGGTAATTCATTACAAACTCATTATCACCCGGGACTTCGCAATCATGAGAATCTCTCTTATGGCAACAGAATGTATTGAATCCACCTTTGGGTTATCCAAACCCATCCAGTTCAATGCACTCGAGGTGAAAAGAAGCGAAATCACTTGAGGAGATGCTCGGCTCATTCATCGGAGAGACCCGAATCAAATGAATAGGAGTGAGGCGCATATTGATGGTCCGAATACTAAGATGAGCACAATGGAGACGCATATTAGGTCGATCGAGACACAAATGGGTCGATTGGCTACAGTAGTGAATTCATTCACTGTGAAGGAAAGTTCCCAAGTGATACGAGGGTTAATCCGAGAGAGCACTACAATGCAATTTACGCGGAAAAAGAAGCAAAAATTCAGCTGCTCCCGAAGAATCACCTATTTATGCGAAACCAAATGAATCCAAGAAAATGTAGTTGGAAGAGTTTGAAACCTGTCTATCGACAGAGGAGTGTAGTGCAATAGTCCGAGTAAACTACCTCGGAAAATGAAGGATCCAGGGGAGTTTTAATATTCCTTGTACTATTGGAGGGGTTTTCTTTGAGAAACCACTTTGTGATCTTGGGTTCGATGTGAATCGATATCTCTTTCTCGATGTGACGAAGTATGGGCTAGGGGAGATGAAGCCATCCAATATCACTTTGCGTTCGCTAATCGATCCATCGCCTATCCCTGGGGAATCATTGAAGACGTATTGGTAAGAATTAATAAATTTGTTTTTCCCGTGGATTTTGTAGTGTTGGGCGAACGAGGAGAAGAAAATACCTATCATCTTTGGGCGACCGTTTTTAGCTACAAAGACGGGCTTTGATCAATGTAGAAATGGGGGAGCTAACATTGCGGGTAAATCGGGAGAAAGTTGTATTCACCATCCATCCAACCAATAGGCTAAAATTTGAATTAAAAGATGGTAAGCGGATGGTTGAGAATATTCTTTGAAGACATTGGAGGTTGGGAAGTTTCTAAGGGGAATGTGGATAACATGCCTATTGGAGACCCAACTTGAGGATAATCGACATAGTCCGGTCAAGATCGTAAACTTAGCGTTTCTTGTGAGGCAACCCAAGCCCCTTTTTATTACTTTCTTAGTTTAATATAATTTAGTTGTTGTTTTTGTTTTTTCTGAATTTTTGCACTTTTAGGAGTAGTAAGTTGCATCATAACCCACCCCTCTTATTTGTGCAAATCCCACACATCCTATCCATCATCACAAAGGAGCATTATAACACCACACACACCATCTTCATCTCATTCACTCATTTTTGGTAAGTTTGCAACTTCCAAACCCCACCCCATTTTCCCGTCTTGTGATTTTGGTGTGATTGGATTGTAGTAGTGCTAGGATAATTGTTCTTGATTTGTGGATTGTAGATTGGTTGATCATGTTAGGCTTAGGCTTGGTGTTGATTTTTTGGGATTGAATTGAGTTCTCCATTGCATTCACCATCCTTGCCCAAATTCTTGCATATGAGGTGTTTGATAAAATGCCCCAATGACAATTTCATATTGTTTAGTGCCATCTTGATATCTATGCTTATCTTTTGACATGGCACTATATTTGCTACTGGGTGCATTATATGTGCTTTGATTGTCGATTTCTCACCCATAACCGAATTCCATGGTTCCACGAGTTTTGTTTTCTTGTCTACCTTGCTAGGTTACAAATATGCAAAACCAAAGAGGACCCTGGCCAAGGCGAATGGGAAGAACAAGACCACACCTCGGAAGCATACAACACCCACGAGCTTGTACGCTATGATGCATTGTGAGATTATACGAGACACCTCCTACACGTAGTAGTACCACATGACTTAAGGAGCCTTCGCTCTCCTCGCTACCAGAAAGTCCTTTTTCCACCTCTCCATTGGGGACAATGTCGTTTTAAGTTTGGGGTGCGATGCTTTTTTATTCTTCGAGTCGAGTCTTGAGTAAAAAAACGAAAAAAGAGTCTAGAGTCGAGTCAGTCGTCGATAAAATCGTGGAACTGAATGACTAAGTGAATCTGTCGAATATGAGTTGAACGGTCAAGAGAGCATGTGTTGAATCTGCGATTTAATCTTCTTTCCATTAATTCCATCTATGTGCTTAACTCTGTTGATTTATTTGGGGATGATTTATGCAATTGAGTGATTCCATTATGATCCCACCGGATTCTAGAACTTGTTTGATCACTAGTCGAGGCGAAATCCTAGGTGAAGTAACATTAAGGAAGTGATTTAGGCCATCTTTGAACAAGCGAGCCTAAAATGCCTACCTTTGTATTATATTTTCCCTAGTGTCCCCCTTTGAGTCGTTTATACCCATTTCTTTGGCAACCAATCTAATACCCACTAAATGTGAATATCATAATTACCCATCACTTATACACACAAAGTATAGAAAAATGTTGAAGGTTGAGGAGGGTATGATGAGAAGGGTATGTATTTAATTGAATGAAGTTGCAGAAAAGAAAATATGGAATCCCATGTGTGCAAAATAATAAGTTTGGGGTTCCAAAAATAATAAATATATGAAAAAAAGAAAATGAGAAAAATCAGGATTCAAGGTTCATTAGCATTGGGGATGTAAAAAAAAGTGAAGGGTAGTTGCTAATTGATGATTCAAGTGATAATTGGGTGTTTGGGTGATTTGAGCCACTTAATACTATATTTCCCCGCCTTACCCTAAGCCCACATTACAAACTTTGAAAGTCCTATTGATCCTTGTGGTACATTAGCCTACATTAGCGGAGATTAGTGTTAAAGACAAGCCTATGGAGTCCTGGTAAGCATCTCATCTCTATATTCAAAAAGTGGATTATTTTGAAAACACTTGATTGCGTGAATCTATCCGGATAATGAAAACGGGGTTAGCATGAACATTCCATCTTTATGATCACATTGTGAAAATACGTGCTTGATTGATAGTGAAACGGAATTTGACGAATGAGTTTGGTTGTGAAGTTTTGCGCTTAGTCCGTTTGAAGTCGATTGTCTTTATTTGGTTGCCTTCATGTTTGTCGATTTTTAGAGTCCGTAATTACTTGAGGATAAGTAAACGTCTATGTTTGGGGGTATTTGTTAAGTTGGTTTTATACCAATGTATTGAGTGCTCTAGACTAGGATTTTGCGTTATTTTCGGGTATTTTAGTGTCATTTGAGTCGAGTTTGTGTCATTTATTGTCGTTTGAGAGTCGGGACTAATCTTGGAAGCTTCAAATTGGTTAAAAATGCTGAAAAACGTGTTTGGGAGGTGAAGATCGCATTTTAGAAGCAAAAAAAAAAACAGAAAAATATCGAGCAAGACGGAGCGCCGCAGCGCAAGCCCCGCGCCAGCAGGGGGATGAAATTGGTACAGGGGCTGATTCATTGGTGGGCGCTGCAGCACCCATACACAAGTGTTGCAAAGTGCCCAAATATAGAGCAAAGCGGGGCATTGAAAGCGAGAGGAGAGGTGCTGCAGCCATGGAAGGGGCACTGCGAGAGCGATGAAGAACGAGATGCAAAGCAGCCTCGTGCCAACTCGAGTTGTAGCAGCCGGACTATGTGCGGCAGCGCCGACCAACATGCAGCAGCCAAGAGAGACGAAAGCGCGCAGCAGAGCGCGCTAATGCCTGAGCCGCAGCCGCACGTCGTGCAACAGGGGCGGTGAGCGTGCGCGGCTGCAGCAATCTTCGTTCCTAGCGCTTTAGCGCGCGATAAGGCCTGAACGGGGCTGAATACGGCCGTTTTAAGTCGTGGGATTTTTGACGGATTTTTGAGGGCTTTGACGTATAAATACACCATGGAGGCGTCTGGGGACGGGGGCCGGACATTATTTGGAGCACAACGCAAGGCAAGAGACACGGAGCTAGAGTTCGGGACAGAAATTGGAGGCACTTCTGCCGGACACGAGAGAGAATTCCTTCTCTTTTCTTCTCAATTCTTTCTTTGTCGATTTCTTTGAGATGTATAATTATTTCTTTACGAGTTTTTGTACATCCATCATGAGCTTAACCTATATTTTCTAGGGGATTGATGTAACTTACGTTTGAACCTATGTTTTGATTTACGATTTATGAAATTCGCATATTTATTAATCTATTTGTGCTATTTGATTTGATTGCATCTCAATTATCTCGATCAATAATTTAGATTGTTTGGCGTGTTTAATTTGACGTTCGAGAGAGGTAATTGAACGCCTGGCCATAAAATAGCACAAACTAGGGTTTCATAGAATCGGGAGATTTATGAATCTTTTGAAGCCTGTGATAGAATATTCATTGATCGTATTAGGGTTTAATTTATGATTTTTATACGATATCGAAATCGAGAAATTGGAACCTAGAATCACTTGGCACTCGAGAGAGGAAGTGATAAACGGTAAGAATATTGGCTTATAGATTAATAACTTGTAATTAATAAACTGGATTGAAAACATAGGGGATAACTAGGTGAAATCAACCCTCTAGAATTCATCTTCTACATGTTTGATAAATTGTCGAACCAATTCTTAGTTTAATTTTAGTTTTAGTTTTAGTTTAAAAACAATCCATTTCTTTTCGATTTCTAGATAGCATTAAGCTATTTTAATTATAGTACTTAGTATAAAATTCAATAACAATCCTGTGGAGACGATAACCATACTTTCAAAACCTATACTAAAACTTTACACCGTCGCTTATGTAAAGATTTTCGCGATCAACGTAGTCCTAGTTTCTTAAGACGATTTAACCGATTCGATGTCTTAAAATTAACATCCTCTTCTCGGTCCCCTTCTTCACTCTCCACGTCACTTGGAAAAGACTCATCATCAAATTTTATCCATTTCCTAAAGCATGCACCCGAAAACTCCACATAATCTATGATTGCCCCTCTCTTGTTGTCCACCTCCAAGTGTTCTTCGAGTAACCGTGTCTGTCTTTTCCAATAGGGTGGCATGGTGTCAACTAACTTTCGGGCGGTTCATAGTGGGTAACTCCATTAGGTAAGTTTCGACATTCTTCCATAATTCGAGAATCGTGGCTATATGTACTCCTAGATCATCATCTTCCTTGGCCTTGTTTATACTCTCTATATTCTTATAGGCATTTGAAAGGGCCCAAGGGCGCGGCCCATGCAACCCTTTCTAGCATTGAGAGAATACACATCTAATACACAACTAAAAATGTAAATTATTCATATATCAATTATGCATTATTGTTATAATTAGCATACCCCTCAACTACCATTGCTATCAAAATATGAACTTGTAGCGAAAATAAATTTTATGTAAATTCATGGCATATTTATGAAATAATATGCATATTATGTTATCTTGACATCATAGAAATCATAGTAATTGCATCATAGGATGACATATGTTAATGTAAAAATATGTACCTTTTCGTAGGTAGGCGGCGAGGAAGAGGTGAATGACTTATAGCAAAAGATCTTGTCCTTATTTATATTTTTTTTTCCGAGTCTTCATGAAATTAGACTCGCTCACGATACCACACTCGTAATGCCCCACTTTTTATATACGAAAGTGTTTTCTTTTGAAAAGCATAAATAAAAATAACTTGGGACGCCATAATTAAAAATGAGAGTTTTCAAAAATATAAATAATATTTTCAAAAATTAGTATCTTTGAAAAAGAACACAAAATTAATATTTTAACGGAAAATTTAATGTGGAAGCGATTTAAACAACTAAAAGAAAAATAGGAATTCATTATAATAAGTCTACAGAATTTAACCATAGTCAAACATATTCCAAAGCTACAAAACCTAAATAGCGGGATAATAGTAGTTTAACAAAGCATTAAAATCGAATGCTCAAGTAGACACTAAAATATTCATTCAAAATAGAAGACTTATTTTATTTATTTTAAATGGAGATTAAGTCAGTCATTCCTCCTCGCCTTCGTTGCGCCAAACTCCATCTGAAAAATCATTGGAAATAGTGGGGTGAGTAAAAATAATTACTCGAAAAATCACATTTGTTCAAGCTAAATAAAATTCATGCATCACATTAATGAAAAACTTGCAACATATATCATAACATCATAGAATCATGTCATCATAAAGTTCCTAGAGCATAAAGCTCATGTAACTTGAATCTTGGAGTTCTTAGAGCATAAAGCTCATGTAACTTGAATCTTGGAGTTCCTAGAGCAAAAAGCTCATATAACTTGAATCTTGGAGTTCTTAGAGCATAAAGCTCATGTAACTTGAATCTTGGAGTTCATAGAGCAAAAAGCTCATGTAACTTGAATCTTAGATCATAGAATCCAATGAGCAAAACTCGTAGGATATAGCATGTACACTTTAAACATTAATGTAAACATTCATAATATTTAACAAGAACAAATAGTAAAAACTCCCTCACCTTGAAAAAGATCCGATGCAAATTATGTGTTGATACGCTTGAACTCCTAGATCTCCTCTCTATTCTCGTCTCCTATTATGATAACAAAAATTACTTGTCTTAGAAATCTTAAATCTTAGAGCCTTAAAATTAATGTCATTTATCTTCTAAACTCATATATAAAATTTATTATATATTGACGATCTTGTAGAATATTAATATGATTACTATAAAATATAAATATATACATACCCAAAATCTAAAAATCTATGGATCTCAATTAATATTATAAAAATATATATAGATCTACAAAAGTTCTTTATAACTAGTTGGTTTAAGCTTAAGTTCAAATACACACCCAAAATCTAAAAATCAAGTTTCGACGTCAACCACCAAATTGTAATTATCCCAAATCCTATTAGTCACGAAATTTTAAATAGCGGGGGCATACATTAAATAAATTATAAACTATATATGTAAAAATTAATTTATGGAGACACATTTTTTCGTAATTAATATGTAGTTCTAAAAAATTATATCACTTATATAATGTTATATAACACCATAAAACTTTCTTTAATATTATTATATAAGATTTTTTAATTTATAATATTATTAAAAATATAAATAATATATAATAAAAAAACAAAAAAAAGAAAAAACCTAGGGGAGGGGTGGGGGGCACGTGCTCCCGTAATGTGGGTTGTAGCTCCACCTATGTATATATATGTATATATATATTACTTAAGTGAAAAGTTTTGACAATATTTTAAATACTTTACCCTTATCACAATCATATTCGGATACGACATACATATATACATAACATATTATAATTTGCACACACACCATAGTTTTTCTACACACACACTGAATATATATATATATATATATATATATATATCATTTAAACACTAACCACGCATCTCCAATTTAGCAATAGCTTTATTTTTATAAAATAAAAAATATAAATAAATGAAAGAGACAAAAACAACATAGACAAGGGCGATTTGGAAAGGAAAAAAAATTACATACCTTTGGTTTGTGGTGTAAAATAGAGGGTGAGGTTAATATATATATATATATATATATATATATATATATATAATTAGGGTAATAGTAAGAATTAATGACCATGGCAAAGGAAGTCAAGAAAATTTGTCTTTTGTGTAGAAATTTTAGACCTTGTTGGTAGTTATTAGCTTACCTTAATAAATGGGTTGGCTAGGTACTACTAATTAATAAATTATAATAATAATAATAATAATTATAATAATAATAATAATTATTATTATTATTATTACTATATATTAGTGGGTATTACAAAGACATTAATTTATTAGTCCATGTGGATTCGACCTTGCTAACCCTATTCTATAAACTCGCACCGTACACTTGCGGTGAAGCTAAAAAATAAGGCGAACAAGTTTTTTGCGCCGTTCTCAGGGGACTAATTAAATTTTTAGTACTAATATTGTGATAAATAGAATTATTTTTAATTTAGACATTTTTCTTTCTTTTTATTTTGTTGTTTAATTTTACTTCTCTGTGTTTGACTTATTTTCTTTAGTTGGTTCGGGTAGTGCATGAACACTCACTCGAAGCAAGGAGAATTAGCATCGTTCATACCGGAGGTTGTGGCTTTTGCTAGGCGAATTAGTGCGGCTACTAAACGGGCGTAAAGACAAAGAAGAATAGGCTATGGCGGAACATAGAAAATAACAACGAGAGGCAATAACGGGTCGACAACGAAGGTAACAACCGGTCAAACAGGGTCAATGTCGAGTTACCAATATCGAGGGTTCCGGCAGTCCAACAAAGACAAGCGATTCGCGATTACTTTCACCCACGGACCAATCGCAACTATGGTGGAATTGCCAATGTCCCAATCGATGGTGTAGCGAGAATCGGTTTGGGGTTTCCCGCCCGAGGATCCCAATTCTCATCTTGCGAACTTCATACTGATTTGCAATACAATCAAGATGAATGGGGTGACCGATGATGCTTTATACGTCTTCGCCTATTCCCTTTCTCTTTAAGGGATAAAGCTTGAAACTGGCTAGGCACCCGACTCGGGAGTGTGAACAATCGGGATAAGCCGAGTGAGAGGTTTTTGTTTAAATACTTCCCACCAAGTAAGACACTACAACTCAAAAGTGAGATCACTCGGTTCGAGCGGTTTGACTCGAGCCCTTGTATGAGGCCGAGAGAGATTCCGGGATTTATTGAGGAGGTGCCCGCAACACGGATTTCCCGAGGATCGGCAGCTCGCTTCTTTTTACAATGGGTTGATGGGACAGACTAGGTCGTTTGTAGATGCCGCAGCAGAGGCACTCTACTTGCAAGATTCCCAAATGATGTATTCAACTTGTTGGAGGAATGGCCATGAATAGGTATGAGTGGCCCTCCGAGAGGACTAATGTGAAAAGGGTAGCCGAGTTCTTGATTTGGACCCAATTAAGGAGTTGATAGCTCGGATGATCAGATCGACAAATCAATTGAGTGCATTGACGAAGGCAAATGAGGGAAACGCGGGTGCAAGTAATGGGGAGTTCCTCTAGATCGATGGAGGAAGCAAATTATGTTAATAACCGCAATTTCAACAATTTTGAACAATCGAGACTCCCACTCATTACCATCCGGGTTTGAGGAACCACGAGAACTTCTCCTACGCAAACACGAAGAATGTGATACAACCACCACCAGTGTTTAATGTGACAAATGGTGCCATAAATGTTGAGGCTAAGCCAACTATGGAGGATAATTTCACCTCGTTTATGAGTGAGACGAGGAACATATTCAATAAGAATGAGGCGAAGTGGATAAAATCGAAAACCATGTCACACAATTGGCCAACACTATGGGATCCCAAATAAAAATCTTGAAACCCAATTTGGCCAATTAGCTACGATTATTGGTGGGCAAAGATCGAAAGGCTAATTTCCGAGCAACACCGAGGTAATCCAAAGGAGCGATGTAAAGCCATTCGTCTCGAGGAGTGGAACTTGATACGAGGGGACGAAAATACCGTAAAAATACCGAATGCAGACGCGCAGGGAGCACGACACGTGTGCCACCGCACGGCAGCCCGTGCGCCCTTCGAAGCAGCGATTATTGCTCCAGAGACGTGGAAACCAAGCAAATGGCGATGTTGAGGCCGAGGAAGGAGTTGAGGATCATCTTCTTTGAACAAAAAAGGGGAGAAGCTTAAATCTTCTTCTAACCCCGATATTTCTAAACATAATGTTACCCTTCCTTTTCCCCAACATTTTCAAAAGAAAATGTTAGATTCGCAATTTGCTAAATTTTTGGATATATTTAAGAAACCGCATATTAACATTCCTTTTGCGATGCATTGGAGCGGATGTCCAATTACGCTAAATTTTTAAGGATGTTATGTCAAAGAAGAAAAGATGACTGGTTTCGAGACATCAATCTGACAAAAGAATGCAAAGCGATAATTGAGAGGAAACTACCACGAAACTAAAAGATCCTGGGAGTTTCACTATCCCTTGTGCTATTGGTAATGTTTTCTTTAAGAAAACACTTTGTGATTTAGGCGAGTATTAACTTGATGCCCTTGTCCATTTTCGTGCAACTTGGATTGGGAGAGGTGAAGCCATCTACGGTCACCTTACAACTTGCGGATGATCACTCACGTATCCGAAGGGTATCATCGAGGATGTGCTTGTCTAAGTAGATAAATTCATATTCCCTGTGGATTTTTTGGTCTTTGGATATAGAGGAGGACAAAGACGTCCCTTTGATACTTGGGCGTCCATTCCTAGCTCTTTGGGAAGGTCTTGATAGATGTGCAAAGGATAACTCACATTACGGGTTAATGATGAGCATGTTTTATTTACTATCTATAAGGCAC
Organism: Rehmannia glutinosa; assembly: GCA_016081115.2. Lineage (NCBI taxonomy): Eukaryota > Viridiplantae > Streptophyta > Magnoliopsida > Lamiales > Orobanchaceae > Rehmannia > Rehmannia glutinosa. Next base: position 158,898 of record JABTTQ020000671.1, on the reverse strand, counting down.
TTCAATTTCATGATGGTGTTGAAAGTTGTAGTTTCATATACGTAGTTGAGTCTTGCATTGATGAGTATGTGGATCATACATTGTTTAAGGATGATTTAGAGTTTGGTTTGACACATTCATCTTCAACATCAAACATGATGATTGATTTTGATAACCAAGACTTGTATGACCGTGTTTGTGCTTCGGATAACATGCGGGGATCTACCGAGAAGCGCGAGAGGCGCAACACATAGAAAAACGCCTGGGAGTCCATTATGCGGGCGCACGACCCGTGCTTGCTGAGCACGCCTGGTCGTGCGCATGGTCGAAGAAAAATCGAGAAACTCAAGACAAGACGGCTCGTGCGTCGAGCACGATCAAGGTGCGTGGGGTCGAAGAAAAGGCAAGCAATACCTGAAGAGTGTAAGGCCCGTGCATCCGAGAACGGGCAGTCGTGCGTGAGGCCGCATCAATGTACTCAACAACTCAAGAGGGAACGACTGTGCACTGAGCACGGGCATCCCGTCGCGACAACCCGAAGAACCAATTTCGAACCCCGAACTCAAACCCTTTCCCGAACATCTCAATTATGCATTTCTTGGAGCAAATAACATGAATCATGTAATCGTATCATCCCTTTTAACTTCAATTCAACTCGATAAATTTCTTAGGGTGTTAAGAAAACATAAGTCGGCGATAGGTTGGTCAATCATCGATTTAAAAGGCATCGATCCATCGATTGTAATGCATAAAATTAGAATGGAAGATGTCTATAAACCTTCGGTGCAAAATCAAAAAAGATTAAACCCTATAATGCAACAGTCGTTAGAAAAGAGGTTCTAAAATGGTTAGATGCCAAATCATATATCTTATTTTTGATAGTTCTTGGATAAGTCCTACAAGTGGTACCAAAGAAAGGGGGATGATTTGTAGTTAAAAACGAAAGTGATGAGCTTATTGCAACTAGAATAGTTCTTGGGTGGCGTATTTGCATTGATTATAGGAAATTGAATGATGCTACTCGTAAAGATCACTTTTCCCTTCCCTTTATTGATATGATGTTAGATCTCTTGGCGGGGATATGATTATTATAGTTTTCTCGATGGTTATTCCGGGTATAACCATACCATGATTACCCCTAAGACCAAGAGAAGACGACATTTACATGCCCCTATGGTACATTTGCATTTCGTAGAATGCCATTCGGACTATGTAATGCACCCGCAACTTTTCAAACGATGCATGATGGCTATCTTTCATGATTTTATTAAGAAAATAATGGAGGTTTTTATGGATGATTTTTCTATGTTTGGAGATTCATGTGATCATTGCTTGGATAATCTTTCTCTAGTTTTGCGAGAGATGCGAGGAAACTAACCTTGTTTTAAATTGGGAGAAGTGTCATTTTATGGTGCGAGATGGTATTGTATTAGGCCACCGGGTTTCTTCCGCGGTTTAGAAGTTGATAGAGCGAAGATTGTCGCAATTGAGAAACTCCCACCTCCAACAAACGAGAAGGCCATTAGAAGCTTTTTGGGCACGCTTTGGATTCTCTGAAGCTTCATTCGTGACTTTTCTAAAATCACTAAACCTTTGAGCCGCTTATTAGAAAAAGATACTCGCTTTCAATTTTTCCAATGATTGTTTGCGAGGCATTTGAGATTCTCAAGAAGGCTATGGTGACAAAGACCAATTCTTGTAGTTCCAGTTGGAGTCGGCCCTTCGGTGATGTGCGATGCTAGTGACTTTGCGATTGGGGTTTTTGGGTCGAAAAGAGACAAGTTGTTAAGAGACATCTACTATATGAGCGAAACTTTAAATAGTGCCCAAAGAAAACTATACCACCATGGAGAAGAAAATGCTGGCAATCATTTTCGCGTTCGATAAGTTCCGATCATACTTGATTAGAGCTAAGACGATAGTCCACACAAACCACACGGCGATAAAATACCTATTCGACAATAAGGATGCCAAACCGAGACTGATTTGGTGGATCCTTTTGTTGCATGAGTTTGATGTGGAAATTCGAGATAGAAAGGGTTGCGAGAACGGTAGCGGATCACTTATCCAGGTTGGAGTACAAGAAAGATGAGAAAGAAGGCACGAGAGGCAATCAAGGAAGAATTCCCGATGAACAACTTTTAATGTTAGAAGTTAAATTCCCATGGTATGCGGATTTTGTTAATTATTTGGTTACGGGGGTCATGCCTCCGGTTTATCTTCCTATCAAAAGAAGAAGTTCCTCCATAATGTCAAGTTCTACATGTGGGACGACCCTTTCTCTTTAAGAGGTGCCTGACACTATCATCCGATGATGTGTGCCTCAAGAAAGTGGGAGAGAGTTCTGCAATAGTGTCATTCTTCACCTTCCGGGACACACTTCGATCCGACACGCATCTGCAAAGAAAGGTATTGCAAAGTGGTTTATATCTTGGCCTACGTTATCTAATGATTGCTATCTATATGTGCAAAGAAAGATGTGATAGGTGCGGCGGATAGGGAACATCTTGAGACGACATGAGATGCCCATGACCAATGTGATGGAAGTCGAGCTCTTTGATGTGTGGGGATTGACTTTATGGGTCATTTTCCATCTTCTTCAGGTTATCGGTACATTCTACTTGCGGTGGAATACGCATCTCAATGGGTTGAGGCGATTCCTAAGACAAACCAATGATGAGAGTAGTGCTAAAATTTTTAAAGAAAAATATATTCACTCGGTTTGGAACCCCGAGAGCTTTAATTAGCGATGGGGTCACACTTTGGGAATAAATTGATGAGCACTTTACTTGCAAAGTATGGGGTCAAGCACAAGGTGGCATTAGCATACCATCCGCAAGCAAACGGGCAAGTAGAGGTAGCCAATCGTGAGATTAAGCAAATCTTAGAGAAGACAAGTAAATATAAATCGCTAGGTGATGGCTCAAAAGCTACCTTTAAAACCGTAGGCAAGTGCACCTATCATTTTATAGTATAGATTATTGAGTACCGAGTGTCATTCCCACGAGGATTGTAAGTACTAATAATTACCGTCTTTTTGTTATTTAATCTAACAATTTTCGAGTTTTTGTTTGATGAAAAAGGAAAACAAATTATAAATTGTAAAAATAAAGGAAGATTTGTAAAATAAGAAATCAAGAGATAGAAATGTGTTTGAATGTAAATCCCTCTAGAATGTTTTTGTGATTTGACAAGTTAAAAATCGTAAGCCCTTAAGCAAAAACCAACCTCTTTTAATAAAATCTCATGTCTTGTGGACCGTAGAAATTCCCAATTTAAGTTAAACCCTTTCTCAAGGCGAAAAACTTTTAATCTCAAGTTGATTAACTGAAATCTCTTTCTAGTTAAAACCCCAAGACAACATTATAACGATTAGTGAATTCCCATATTAGGTTTGACCCTAATCCGGAAGATTTATGTCATCCTATATCGATTGCATGCAACTCTTTTCACTTATATAGGTTCTATTTCACCATGAATCTCTCGATTTCCCGGATGAAAAATAAACTTCAAATCAATATTGCGCATATATCAATTCGAATGAACGAAGCATAATATAAGTGAATCACACAAAATATGAAGATTTTATTAAAAACATACACACCTTAATCACAAATCCATTCTAGAGTTCATTACATTCAAACACTAGGAGTTTAGCTACACATGATTTTGACCAAAGAATAAATTACACAAGAAGATGTAAGTATTGTAGACATGGTGTACTTATCTTTCTCAAAATCTCAATTGACTTCTTTCTTGATTGATGATGTTGCTCCAAGCCTTCTTCTCCAATATTGCCCCAAGCTTTCTCCTCCAAGACCCTTGATCCCAATTCTACTTAATGAAATGAATACAATGAATATTTCCTGAGTATCTAATGAATGCCTCTCCCAACTTCAACCCTTGGCTTTTATAGGCAACATTTTTGTACACCAATACATTGATAGTACTCTCTTTTGTTAAACAATCACCCCCACTTTCATTGTTGGTTGGTGAATTCTTGTATTCAAGTGATGAGGGAGGGAACATGGAGACATGTTTCAGCAAAATAGGGTGTTAAAGGTGTACAAAAGTGGCCAAAAGGGATTGGTTGGTGAGTTTTCCCTAAATTCCGCATAGAAAAGTTGCAAAAAGAGGTCCCGACACGGCCACATCGCCCGACACGGCCAGGCCGTCTTGTTTAATTGTGCAGAACTCGATCGACATGGCGTGCTTCCCAACACGGCCAGGCCGTGTTCTGGACATGGCCGTGTTGGGGAACACGGCCAGGCCGTGTTGGAGGCTGTTTTGTGCAAAAATTTCGAGTTTTTGGCTCCCGTGAACACGGCCGTGTTGCCCGACACCCCCCCCGACACCCCGCCCGTGTTGGACCAAAAAGGCCCCGAGATGACGTGTTTGGCTTGGAATTTCGAGCGTTTTTGCATCCTTAAACTCCCGGTATGTTTTGACATGAATCCATGGTCCGAAATTCACAAAAATTAGCCCCGTATGGTCAATCTACATCAATAAAATCACCTCGAGTAATATGAACTATGTACAATCAAAAATTTACAAAACTAACAATAAAATAACTCGAATTCTACTCAAATATACACATAAAACATGCATAAAAAGACCCTTATCACAAGGATTGGGCTATTAAGTTAGATGATGCGTTGTGGGCATATCGGAATGCGTCAAGACACCATTGGGCATATTACCGTATAAGTTAGTATTCGGAAATCGTGTCACTTGCCCGTGGAATTGGAGCATAAGGTGTTTTGGGCTGTGAAGAAGTTAAATTTTGACTTCCAAGCAGCGGGTGAGAAGAGGCTCTTGCACTTAAATGAGATGGAGGAGTTCGGGATGAAGCCTATGAAAATTCCGGATCTACAAGGAACGGACCAAAAGATGGCACGATTGAATGATAAAGAAGAGAGAGTTTTTACCGGATGAACAAGTCCTTTTGTTTAACTCGCGTCTTAAACTCTTTACGGAAAACTTAAGTCTCGATGGTCGGGCCGTTTGTGATAGTGGTGTTAAATCCTCCGGGAATAGTGGAATTGTTGACTGGGATGGGGAGATATTTATGGTGAATGGCCGAGGATCAAGCACTACATTCATAGAGACCAAAAGGAGGAGGTGACACGCCTCACTTTGCTAGAGCCATGATCGAGTAAACAAAGGCGTCAAGCTATAGACATTAAATTTAGCGATTGTTGGGAGGCAACCCAACGGTTTCTTTTTTTATTTCTTCCCATGTTTTGTTTTCCATTTTCTAAGTTAGGATTTCTATGCATTCATAGGTTAGGATTTTCTTGCTTTCCATAAAAAAAAAAAAAAAGTGGAAAATCGAAATAGTGCGGTACCAAGACGGGCGGGCGTGCGCCTTGCGCCGGTTGTGCGGGCACCAACATCCTGGAATTAAAATTACGGCACCCGCACGGACAGCCCGACAGCGCGCTTTTGCATGGCCCATGCGGTTCCCACTCGAGTTGAAAGTTCGACCCCCAACACGGGCAGCCCGTAAGCTAGGCGCACGCGGCCGTGCGTCTGTCGACTAAGAAGACAGACTTAAGGTCGTGAGGGTAATTTTTCATAAAAATCTCACACTCCCTCTCGCGCGAATCGCCCAAGCTCAAGAACCTCTCAAATTTTTGCAAATTCCTTGGATTTCCACTACATATTCACCTCCCACACTACTCGCACAAGAATCGCACACTTAAACTTGCTTTGAAAGAGGATTTGAGTAGAAGGAGCACCTAGGGTTTCAATTTTCACCTCTTTTTCCGAATTTTCAAAATTTAAGGTATGAACTTAACTTTTTTATTCGAATTTTTGAAGATTATGGATTAGAGTTCTTATATGGTGCATGTTTGATGAATTTGCCATGATTTAGCTTGATTTTTCTATTGGCCATTTTATCGAACACCTTGTGGGTTGTTGAAATAGGATATTTGTGGTTGATTGTTTTATGAATTGTACATGAGCTTGATTATTTAGGGTGTTAGTACTAGGATTCTCTCGCAATTACATTGTTATTTGGGCTTGGAAGCTTAATTGTTGATTAAATTGTAGGGATGAGGCACTATACCGTATTTGATTTGATGTATGAAATTCATCGCTTTCATGTTACACTTGGCACGCACGATTCTCACAATTGTTTTGCCAGGTACTAACTCAAATATATGGTGACCAAAGAAATCGACAAGGCCGAGGTAGACGAGGATGGGGGCCACCGCCGCACAACAAAGCGCCACACCTAGACAGCCCCGAGACTTATGGGCTCACTCGACAGAGAACGATGAACCGGTGGTGGAACAGGTTGATCACTCGTTCTTTCACGCCAACAAAATATGCCGACGACGATTGTACCCAAGATCTTGGGATACATGAGGAGGTTTGGTAGATGTTCGAACGAGTGGGTTAGACCGCCTTTATGCAAGGGCGGTGGCCAATGTTTAAGACACTTGCGCTCGAGTTCCCGAGCACCTTGGATATTACGAGACGCGAGCAAACAATGAGCCCCGGAAAATCTGCTTCGATTGGGTAACGTGTGAAGGCACGTCACTATCGCCAACTTAACAAGATTTTTGGGGTACCGTCTCGATGCCTCTTTCCGAACCGCGACAAATTATAGCCGATGATGATTTCGGTGATTGTTGGTTCGCATAATCGGAGATCGGCCTCATGCTATATGTGGTACGTCGTCGAAGGCCTCATCACTCCAAAACCCCGTCTTCCGCTACATCCAAAAAGTAATAGCTCACTTAGTGTATGCTCGACACAACAACGGGGTGTGCATGCTCGGGAGTTATACCTACTTTGGTGTATGCTCACCCGCACCCTTACAACATGGCGGCTCACTTTGTGGAACACGCCGTGTATGTTTCCAAACAGAGAAGCGGGGACAATATTGATTGGGGATTGCCAACCCCCATTGCTCGACATTTTGGGGTTGATATGCGCGAGAATGGAGCCGATAAGCGGGAAGTCGAGCATCAACATGAATGCCCTCCGCACGATCAAAATAATAACAGACGAGGAGAACATCCTCTGTTTTCAACAAAGGGTTGGACCGCCTTCCCACTTCCTAACCCGCACTCACACAATGGTGGACAATGAAAGTAATTGGCTCATGAACTCGAGGCACATATCGAGTCATGGAAGGCCCGATTTTGCAAGAAAAAGGAGGAGGGTAGTTGGGTTACGATGAAGAGAATTTGGCGATTGAGGCAAAGGGAATATGATCGGCAAGAGAGGGGCTTTGAGCCGAGGCTTCCAAGGGAGGCTTCGGCGGGGATTCCATCGGAGGAGGCCCTACATTCTAAAGAGCTCCCACCAAGGTGAGGAGCGTGTGGGACAGATTATCGAGGATCGATTCTTTGCTTTTGATGATAGCTTGCGGCGGACTGACCGTGGACGAGTTCCGTGCTTTCCAAACGGAGCAAGATCGTGAGGTATCGAGCTCGGGAGCGAGAGATATTGTTAGAGAATTTTTCTAACCGCAAGTCTATGGTGTCGAGGTTTTAATGTAGAGAAGTAAAGTTGTCGAATCCACAAGGAATAAATATCGAATTATCGATAAGTAGTATAATATAGTAGTCTAACTTTATTTAGAAATTCAATATTTGATGGAGTTGATTATACTAAAAATACCAAAAATAGATCAAGAATATGAAAATATCAATGAGTTTATCCAAATGATTAAATGAATTCTAGAGGTGTGATGAATCTAGTTATCCCTTATGTTATCAATATGGTTTATCAATCATCAATTATCAATTTATAAGTCAAGATTTCTACAATAATCATTTCCTCTCTCGAGTGCCAAATGATTTTAGATTTCAATTGGGAAATCAATATCTCTATAAAAATCACCAATTGAAATCTCAATAAAAGCTATGAATCTTGATAAATGACTTCAAAGGATTCACAAATCTCTCAATTCTATGAAATCCTAGGTTTTGCTATTTCAAGGTAATGTATTCAATTACCTCTCTCAAGTGCCAAATCAATTACACCAAACAATCTAAATTATTGATCAAGTAATTTCAAGCAATAGATCCAAATAGCACAAATAAATTGATAGATCTAAATTGACAAACCACAATCTCAAAACATAAGTTCAAACATAGATTACATCATCCCTCCGGAATTATAGAGTTTAGCTCATGATTGAAGAAAATGAATCCATAAGAACATAACAATACATCTTACAAGATAGGGAGAAAGTAACAAAATAAGAACAAGAGTTGAGGGATCTTCTCTATTTCTAGATGATAAGAGCCTTCAATCTTCTTCTCCAAGCTTGTCCCAAGATGTTTCTACTCTTCTCCCTGTCTTCTTGTTGTTTTGTTGTCTTCCAAATGGTCCAAAGTTTCCTTAATTCACGCCCAAGTGTCTCTATTTTTAACCCCACCAAGATCCAAGAAAAAGGTAGGCAAACATAGGAAATTCCACCCGGGCGCGCCTCAAAGAATTTCCACAAAAATGCCCGCCCGAAATGCGACGCCCCACGTGAATTTTGGTGTTCAGCGCCCGCCGTGTTTTCACCCACCAAATGTCCGACTTTTGTTTTGAGCCCTTCATCAAAGTTGTAGCTCTATCTCTTAGCTTTCCATAGTTACTTGATTCACCTCAATATCAATTTTGTAAAGAGAGTTATGACCAAAATACGAAACCCACACTGATGATGGAAATTTTATATGCATTTGGACGTTTCTTCAAATCAATCTCTCGTTGTTTGATCGTTCATACTTCTTTTGATACGTGATCCATTAATATGACTAAAACCTCAATATATTTGGACCTCAACATGGATTGACCACTCAAATGACTCGAAATAATGGGAATTAATGCCTAACCTATGAGATATAACAAAAATGACTCAAAATACTCAAAAATAACACAAAACTCAAGTCTAGGAAGCCCAAATCAATGGTATAAAACCAAATGAACAAAAATGACTCAATATTTGTTTGTTGATTGAGGTATCATTCATGTTGATTTGAATTCTAGAACTTGCTCGGTATCTCCGTCGAAGTCACATGTTGTATGCAATTTATGAAAATGATTTTAGGCCATTTTTGTTTAGCCTTTCAAGACTTTTGCCTACCTTATGATATTTGATTTACCTAGTTAGCCAATTTGAGCCTATTGCACGATTTTTTATAGCCACATTTCAAGCCTTAACTTGATATATTTGTTACCTTAAACTTCGAGCGTATAACATTGAGTAAAGGGATTGAATAAAGGGTTGAATGAAAGGATATCGAGAAGTTAGAAAATAGCGTGTAAGTTGGGTGATTGGGAATAAAAGAAGAAAAGGAGAAAAGGAGGATACTCACAATAAGTCGGAAAAAAATGACTCGCATAAGTGAGTTGGCCGTAAATGAACATATAGGTTGGGAATGGTGATGTAAGGCGACAGAGAATGAATTAGAAGGGAGAAATAGAGATGTGATAGAATAAAAGGTGATTGGGGGTGCATAGTGTAAGTCCAGCGCTACGATAATCTAGAGGGGGTGTGAATAGATTATCTCCATCTTTTCGATTATGCCTCTTTTTTCGAATAAAAACGCCAAGACAAGAATAAAGGTGCGGAATGTAAACAACATACGTCGATTTATAGAGCTTCACCCCACCTAGGGACTACGTGCTCTACCACCCCAAGATATCCAGGGATGGGTTTCGAAAAAGAAAAGAATTTTATTAATTACCAAAATTAATACAAATTCAACTTACAACACCTTGAAGAGCACCACACTCTTCTTCAACACCACCTTTGGAGATTACCACAATCTCCCTTTGAAGATTACCACAATCTTCCTTCAACGCACCTTTGAAGATCACCACAATCTTCAATCTTGAAGAATACCAAATTCTCCAACACCTCAAGAGCATCACACTCTTGAAACACCTATCACCTAGATCACCCAAGTGTGTTCTTACCACAAGAACACTCACAAGGATATCTTGTGTTGAATGATGACCAAAAATCAAGATTACAACTCAATAATGAATAATACAATTTGAGTGCAAGTGTAATCAAGAAATGAAAGCCTAGACCTCAAGATGTGAAATTGAAAAGCTAGGCAAATTACAACAAGAATAATAACTATGAAGAACAAGTGTTTGCTTGAAATGTATCTTGTTGTGTTGTATATCAATTGTTGTCTTGGTTGCTCCAAAACTTCCTCTATTTATAGGAGATGTCTTGTACATTATAGGCTCCTCTTGGGGACTTGAATTACAGAAAATATTGCAAGACAATTGAAGAAAAGAGCTGTTAGAAATCAACTCCATGATTTAAGTAAATGTTGTCTGTTGTCAAACGGTCGAAATTTCTTTGTCAAAACATAGAGCGACCGTCGGCATGATAAGAGAAAAAGAGAGAACAAAAAAATCTTTGCCGGGGCGACCGCTCGGCGTGAGACCTCGACCGGTTGACCTCATCCCCAACCGGTCCCCTCAATGATTTTTCATGGATGCAAAGTTTTGTTTCAACATTAACGCCCGTGTACCGGCGGCGTGGGTGTCGGCCGGTCGACGCGTCACTGGTCGACACCCTGGTCGACCGCCGACTGGTCATTTTCTCCTCCGTCTCATTTTCTGTTCCAAAATTCATCTTCGTGCGGGTTGCCCTCTACGGCGATCTGGTTGACCTCGAAAGCAAATGTTGTCCAATTTTTGTCGAAAATAAAACTCAAGAAATACTCAGAAAATTTAGTAAAAACATTTTAAACCAATCGGGAGTATTTAGACAACATTTAGGAACCATGTTTTGAAGTAAAAACCTATAAACATAAAAACATTAAAAGTGTTGTCCAAGTTTATCTAAAATAAAACTTGAAGAAATACTCCGGAAAATATTAAAACCATTTAAAATCATTTAGGAGTATTTGGACAACAATTTAAAAACATTGTTTTGGTGTAAAAATAAAATCATCAAAATTAAGATAAAAACATGTATCAAACAATCTCCCCCTTTTTGATGATTACAAACCAAAACAATTTTTAGAAAAATTAGGAGGACAATTTTAAAAACAATTTTCCGGTAAAAACATCTAACGATTTTGAAGCAACCAAAATTTCCAAAATACATAAGCAACCAAGTAAGGGAGTAAATATTATCCAAAGTTAAGCACAAGCTCCCCTATCAATAAGCACATCAAGAATAATGTAAAAGCAATGAACCACAAGCTAAAAGCTTAGCTTTTACAAATTGTATTTAAGTACAAGAGCTTGTACAAGAACTTATAAGCTCTCCCACAACAAAACACCATTAGACAAGTATATAAGATCATCATACAACAATATGACTAAGTATAGTCCACAACTTATGGCTTTAAGAAACCATAGCTTATAGCTTTTATATCGAGCTTTTATTAGCTTCGTTGAGCTAACGAGCCAACTTCCTGTTTCTCCCCTTTGGAATCATCAAAAAGAATGTTAGGATAATAAAAACATCATATAAATTTATCAAAGTGCGCCAACAATACGATTTATCATCCTCTCGAAAGAATTAAGCTTGGAATCTAAAGAAAAATAGGAGAAATGTATCATAAGAAATCCATAAGCTCATTTTGTTAGCCAAAAATATGATCTCAATAAGAATTTAAGACATTTGAAAATAAGAGAATCATGTAGGTTATGAATCTTTCATTGAAACATTTTATCGAACACTTGGCGGGCGCCAAAATTTGAAGAAAATGTATATAGCCCTTGCAAAAGAGATTAAGCCAAGTTTTTCATATCATCTCCAAAAGCAATTTTCAACATATGTCCAATAAATAAGAGGCCTAACAAAGTAAATTCTCAAAGGTTCAACCCAATTGAGATAATTTTAGCCAAAGAAGAGATCAAGGCATTACGAATGCCCTCAAGCAAAAATTAAAGAGCCATCAAGTAGTGCATACAAATAAGACATTACAAATGTCCCAAATTATCCATCTAAACAAAATGATCAAGGCATCTCAAATGCATTTAAGCAAAAATTAAAAGAAGCACTTTTACCATCAAGTACTTCATACCAACTATCAAACAATGCCAAACTAGAGTATTTTTACCATCAAATACTCCATCAATATCATGATCATCCACAAGCCATTTTCAACTTTCTATTTTAACCCTTTCAAGAAAACAAGCAAATCTCATTAGTGCATTTAGAGTTTTACAAGATAGTTCATAAAATTACCAAACAACATGGACAAGAAAGAAAATGCTAATATAATAAAGGGGTGGGGACATCATTCCTCGTCCTAAGAGAAGCAAGTTCCGGGAATAGGATCTTTGATGAATTTCTTCAACTTGCCGATTGATTTTTGCATTTTGGAGGTCTTTTGCTCCAAAGCCTCATACCTAGCTTCATGATATGTTCTTAGATCATCATACTCGGCTTGGTGTACCTCTGGCGGTTGAGCACCAGTATTACCCTCCGGATTGCTCGGTTCGCCTTCCTCCGCCAATCTCGCGGCCTCGGCATCATCAAAGAAGTCGTTTGGATTTTCGGATGGGGAACCGTGGCCTCTTCCTCTAGTCATTTTAGTTGGTCGGATATACATATTTTTGCGCATAGTGACCATTTGGGAGATATTATCAATGTCAAAATCATTTTGAAATACCTCCGAATTACACTCCGACGAAGGTAGTCCCGATTGTATAAGAAGTTTGCAAATCCAATTGCCCATAACAAACTTCTTATTTCCTTGAGTAATAGACTCAATTAGACATTGAATAAGAATAGCGCCAAAATTAAGCGGTTCCCTTCTAGCAATCTTATAAGTCAAAAAATAGTCCATGTTGCTAGGCATTTTTCCCGCTTTTCCACATATGCAATAGGCGACAATAACGGATATAATCCGGTGCTCAAGAGTCATCGCCAACAATGAATATTTTGGCCATACGCCCAAATAAGTCTTGACTTCTTTCATAGAAACCCCCAACATCTCATCATTCCAAATTGCACAAGAAAAATAGTCCCAACCACCTTCTCTTACATGTAAAAGTTTGACAAATTTCATTAGGAGTCCACCTAAAATGACGACCCCTTACAAAACGAATTTAACGCAATAGGCTTCCTATTATCATCATATTGCACCAACATATTTGCATAAAAGTGTAGAATAATATAATCATAAAACATATGGATGCTCCCACAAATACATCCAACCTTGCTCTTCAAAGAATCCTCTGATAGTGGGATACTCATTTGTAAACGAATTAAATCGACAAATTTTCGTACGAGCTATCGATTTTGCACCCATGTTCAAATTTTCATAGTACCACTCCGCATATTTGTTGAAAAAATCTAAAACATTATTAGAGCGAGGAGCTTGAGGTATAAAAGGTTTCTTACATTTTGCCCAACGGCAATTGTTGAATGAAATCGTCGCGCGGAGTTCGGCAATTTGAGGATTGGAGAGTACCGGGTTTTGAATATCATCACGTTCTTGAGCTACACTCCTATGGATAGCTCGAATATTCCGTTGTTCGGCTTTCTCTTGCCGATTTCTTGAAGAACCCTCTCTGCCTTTCTTCGCTTGGAAGTGGGATTTTGACCGGTAGAATTTCTAGGAGGTGCCATATTTGAAAGATTCTTGCAAAATGAAGTGGATTAGCAACAAGAATCACAAGTTTTGATGAAGAATTGAAGATTATGAAAAAGAGGAAATTTCTCATTTGAAACGAGGGTTTTAGAAATTTTTGAGTTACTGTTTGAAAGTGAAAGACAGACTCGCGTTTTAACCAAAGAAATTGGCACAGGCGGCCGGTCGAGGTAGTGCGACGACCGTCGACGTGCTGGCGACCGGTCGGCCCCGCCTTGACCGTCGAAAGTGCAATTTTTCATTCTCCGATTTTCCCGAAATTCGATTTTTCACCCCAAAAGTTTTAAAACTTTGCAAAAATATAATCGAGGACTAAATTAAACAAATACTAGTTTCAAGAAAAATATATACTCGAGAAAATCGAGATTTTACGAGTAGTGCCCTTTTGAGAAAAATTCATAAAATCATTTAGAGGCACTTAAGGGGTTGAAATGAAATAATTTGAAAGATAAGTGCATAAACATGACATGAACACAATATCGAGTACTAAGAAAAATACGAGTGAACATACCTCGATGGTTTAAGAATCTCTTGATGAAGAATTAGACGATAGCCAATGAATATGAGATATATAACCTACACAATTCTTTGAACAAATTTTCCACAAGATATGATAGCACAAGTGTAGGCCAAACAATAATAGATATCATAAAAATGCTAATGTTATAGAACTCCATAAGATAAAAAAATCATTAGTATAAGTTCTCAAGAGTTTAAAATTAACAAGTAAGGTCTCATTTTTCAAAGAATTTTTTAAAAAAATCATATATAGAAGACCTTAATATTAAAAATTTGAAAAACTCATTTTGCAATTAAGGCACAAATAAAAACATGCATACTAAAATAAAATGCATATGTATAAGTAGGGAGATACGGTTTACCAATTTCGCCATTTCCATGGGTTGTGCCGTTCCATTGTTGATGATATCTTCCTCTTTGAAAATCTTCTTGTTGATAATGATTGTTCCAATTGCTCCATCTCCAAGGATTGTATCCTTCCTTTTGTTGATAGTATTTCCTTCTTGGAAATTTATTTTGGTGATGTCTTTTCTTTGATCAAATGAGATGGTCATTTGATGTCTTCTTAGCGATATGAATTTTTTTCGATTATTATTCCGCCGGGTACCTACTATGACATTGTTTTGTGGTACCCTCAAGTGTTTGGGTCCTTTGGGATTAGTCTTGAGACTTTTAGGTCTCCAACAATAATTAGAGCTATTTCTAGCCCGACAAGTATTAACGGCGTGTCCCTTTTTACCACAATAGAAGCAAGTAATAATTTTTGGAGCATAATGACCAACATGCATAGGGACTTGATTTCTTTTCACATAATTAACAACACTAGGCTTATAATCAAGTCCTTGTTTCAATTTATCACAACTATGAATATCATCAATATCGGTCATTTTAATGGTACTCAAGTTGGATTTAGATAAATCCTTTTTCATGCAATTAATATCTTCAACAAGAGTACTATTTTCTTTCTCAAGGTTTCTAACCTTATCAAGAGTGGTGGTGTGAGCACGTGATAGTGATTCATATGAGGTAAATAAACTATCCTTATCATTTTTCAAAGCATTGAATTCCTTTTTCAAATTTTTGTATTTAACAAGCAAGCTTTGGAATTCATTTTTGAAGATCATCAAAATCATTTTGCAAATCACTATAATCATTATGTATAACAATATCATAGGAAGTGTTGGGAAATTTATTGTTTAGATTTTGATGAATGCCATATAAAACTTGGAATAGGAAGTTGGCACCCCATTTTTGTTTGTAAACTGTATTGTAATAAATAGGGCTGGTCAAGCTGAGTTAAGTCAGCTATGACTAAACATGCAAAAAGACAATCAATACTAGAAGGAAGACTCATTGCAAGACAAGTGAGTATGGCAAAGAAGAGAAGACAGGGACTCGATCAAGGAACAATGAGATGCGGTGAGTGGAGTATCACCAAGTCAACTCAAGATAGCCAAGTTTTAAGTTGAAGTGACAGGAGAGTCATCCAATGATTGGAAGTCGACTCTAAGTCACCTGGGGAAAGCAAGGAAATGCGATCAAGGCGAGACAAGCGAAAGAGATCCGTTGCGTAAATCAAGAGAATTACTTAAACAAGTAATATCTCCATGCTACCTTTCTCAAGTGCTCGGTCGAGAAGCGTGCAAGAGGAATAAACCAATGGGAAGCACTACACCGTGTCGAACTCTAAAAAGTCAAGAACAATTCATACGAGGAAGTGGGAATTTCAAGGACTGCAACAAGACAAGCCAACGTCCACAAGTGACTTTCAAAAATAAGCCTATCTCTTCAACATGCAGATTTTTGAAAGATCTCTATAAAAGGCTGAGGAATGACTCAGAGAGAAGGTTACCTGAACCACGAACATTGAAGAAATTATTTGAACTGTAACCAGAAATATTCTCAAATCATTCAAGATTAATCCTCAAGCCTACATTACGAAGCACATCAATCCAACACTCACCTGTGAAGGAAAGATAACTTCAATCAGTTGAAGAGGAAACTTTTGAAGAAAATGGGTCTACATTCCACGAAGGATTGTAGGAAGGTTCAAGGTCGAACCGTCTCGAGTTTTGGAGGGCTTCGTCATCAAATCCAAAGACCTTGAGCAAGTGGGCTGCAGAGTAGCAAAGCGGTACCCTGTGAAGAAGAAGCCGAGTCATACGAGAAGCCACCGAGCGATCAAGGCATCTCCGGTGAGTCCCAAAGGATGAAGTCGGTTGTGTGATCAAGACTTGTATCCTGGACTTACCACTTTGTATACTTGATCAATACCTAGTGGATTCCTCCAGGAGTTGGAGAAGAGAGAGAGTAGAAGAATTACCCCATCTTCGAACCTCTATAAAAACTTATCGTGTCATTTACATTTCAAAGACTTTAATTCCTGCATCTTATTTGTTTAACTCTCACGATAAATTTGCTATCCACTTGATAATTTCTAAGTACTAAACCCAAGTATTAAATCATTGCTAAACCAAAATTAAGGGTGTTAAGTCTTCCAATAAAACAAACTACAATTGAGCTAATTCGGTCTTAACAACCGAGTTATTCTATCAACAACTCGGTCGAGTCTCAAGTTGAGTGACTAACTCTCTTGATTAACTAAATTGGTTGTCCACCAAGGACACAATGTGTAGTATCAACTCAACTTTAAAAAGACTAAATCGAAAAGTTGGTAAGGTTTATTCAACCCCCCCTTCTAAACCTTACACTCACACCCCTTGGGACCTACAAGTGGTATCAGAGCGGTTGGTTCATTGAGCCTTCCGCACTGGTTACTGAACTAGATCTCCAAATTTTTCAAATTCTGTTTTAGTACTTAAGTTTTCAAAACACCTTTTATCATTAAAAGTTATCATCATGGAAGCAAATTTGACACGCATCCCTATGTTCACAATTGAAGAATTTGATGATTGGAAAATTCGTATGCGAGCTCATCTATCGACATTACATGATGAGATGTGGATAGTGATAGAGGATGGGCCACCGCAAATTTTAAAAGTGAACACACTGTAAGAAGAGTTGCACCGTTTGAAGGTGGAGAGGATGTTGCTCTGACCAGCTATGGTTGAAAAACCAAGAGCTGAATGGACAAATGATGACAGAAAAAGATATAACTTGGACAATGTGGCCAAGGACATTCTTTACAAAACCTTGGACAAAGCCATGTTCAACAAAGTCAAATCATGCAAAACGGCTAAAGAAATGCAGGACAAGCTAACATTGATTTGTGAAGGCTCGGAGCAAATCAAGGAAAATAAATTATCAGGTGGTCGCATCAGAAATTTGAGAATTTCAAAATGATCTCGGGAGAGAACCTGGATCAACCGATGCTCGATTCATTTGAAATCACAAACGAGCTATCTGCACTTGGAAAAGAATATACGAGAAGAAATGTGTATGAAAATCCTAAAAGTCTCCCACCGGGAATAGGAAATGAAGGTCATGGCACTAAGACATTCCATGGACCTATCGAAGACATCCAACCATGAGCTATTCTCGGACCTCAAAGCCTACGAATTTGAGCCGAGAAGAAAAGACCAGGAAGAGACAGTTGTACCCAAAACACCGCTCTGTCGTTAAGGATGGAAAGAGAGCCGAGGTCAAAGAAGTCATTGACCCCGAGGAAATAGCCCTGTTGTTAAAAGGTTCAACAAGTTATTTAATAAGAACTACAAGAGAGGCAAGGGCGAATCCTCCGTAGAAGACACTTTCGGCTCACTCCAAGTCAATGGAAGATAGGCCAACCAAGAGAACAGATCATCAAAAAGTCAATATCAAAGGTGACAATCCAAGAATGGAAAGAGCATCAAAAGGTTGAATATCTATCTTTGAACCGTGTAGGCAACCAGGTCACTATGCCATTGATTGCCCATATCATGCAAATCAACAAATACAGGAATGAAGAAGAAAGAAAGGTCTTGAGAGAAAGAAGACAAGAAAAGAAAAAGGCAATGTTGGTCTGCAGAGATCGGCCGAGACAATGAGTCAAAAGACATAGCCGATTCGAGAGTAGGGAAGGCGACTACTCAAGTGACTACGAAGAAGAAGCCCTAATCTATTTAATGGCCAAGGAACAAGATCAACCTAACCAAGAAGATGAGGTACACTCTAACTCATCAAACTCGGTTCTAGTGATAGTGACGTGACACACACACTTCATCACCCACTGATCTTTATGATTCATTAGTCAAAATGATGAAAGATTTTGAACACATTAAATCCTCACACACACTACTAAGTGAGGAAAACAACCTACTCAAGAGCCAAAACTCACGGATGACTAAGGAGTTGAGTACTCTAAGTCAAATAGGCGATGAGAATGAAAGTTTAAAGACTGAAATGCAAAGCTAATAGCGAGAAATAGCTGTTATAGAAAAGAGGAAAATGACCTCAAAAATGTGATTGCCTCATTCACTAAGGCATCTAAATCATTGGATGATCTTATTATGAGTCAAAGAGAAAGTGGAGACAAGACAAAGGCTTAGATTTAATTCCTCTATGCTATGTCGGGCTCCAAAAGTGATTTTGGAAAAGGGATCTTCAAGCGGTGAAGTATCTCAAAATCCAAAACTCCAAATGATGCACACACATTTAATCCAAAGCACAATTACAAGCAAACCGGCCTTGGTTATAAAGGAAAAGGAAAACGCCAGTTGAGTGCGTTGAAAGGACAAATGAGAAGAAATTCACCGAGTTCTCAAAGAAAACTCCAAACAGAAATACTCGTAAAGAAGAAACAACTACCAAAACCCGGAAAATCTATAAAAGAAACACATATGATGGGAATGGTAGAAAATATCCAAGCCAAGCCGATTGGAATGATGTAAACTATCAAAGATAGACCTATGGAATATAAGCCCAAATGGCAAAGGCCTGGAGCTCGGCAAAGGCCATTCCAAAGGTATAAGAGCTTTCATCAAGACACATATGCACCTAGGCACTACAATCGAGATATCACAACTACCCAAAGAAGGCAATTGCTAAAACACATATACAGGGCATACGACAAAAGAGACAAAATTTGTATGAACCTAGAATTCCCAAGCAATTTGCGAGAATTAATTATGATTATGGCACTCGATAGATGGTAACCCCTTAGAGTCAAATCATTTGGCTATAGATTGGTTGGATCATCTTACAATACTAACCCCTCAGACCCGCATACAAGTATGGATACCTAAAACTTAATTTCCTTGTTTGCGGTTCAAGGAACAGTGAGTGCCAAGGAACCTGGTATATGGATAGTGGGTACATTCCAGGACATATGACAGAAACAAGAAAAATCTGTCAAAATTCAAGGAAGTCAAAGGAGCAAAAGTCATATTTGGAGGAAATGAAGCTCCAGGAGAAATAAAGGCATTGGATCCATCAAGAAGAATGGATTAGAAATCACGGATGTTGCATATGTTGAAGGACTCAACTTCAACTTGCTAAGCATCGACCAACTCTCGTGACAAGGGTTATAATGTTGGATTTAACATGGGTATATGCCAAATCAAGGATACTTAATCAAATGAAGTTGTGTTGCAAGGATGCGGACAAAAGAACATGTATGTCGTGGATTGGTCAACGCAACACCCAAAAGACTTTGTCTATTAGCAAAGAGCACAAATTTGAATCAAGTTGGTACGTGGCACAAAAGGCCGAGTCACCAATTTCAAAACGATCAACAAGCTTGCCGAAGTAATCTTGTGGAAGGACTTCCGACTCAATATACAAGAAGGAAAGTATATGTGATGCATGTCGAAGGAAAACAAATCAAATCATCATTCAAATAAAAGACCGCCCATCTTCAACAAGAATATTGCATCTGCTACATATGGATCTATTTGGTCCAGTGGAACCAAATAGTATATGTGGAAAGAAATACACCTTGGTGGTAGTAGATGACTACTCAAGATATACATGGACAATATTCATGTGTAAAAAGAAAGAAACTCTACGAAACTACCACAAAATTGGGTGATGAAGAGGATTCAAAATGAGAAAAGCCAAACCATTATCAAAATAAGATCGGGGCGCATAACTGAGTTTGTCAATGGGATAATAACTCGGTATTGTATTGAAAATAGCATTGGTCATGAATTATCTGCAGCAAGAACTCCACAAACAGAATGGAGTTGCGAAAAGAAGAATAGAACTCTCAAGGAAAGGCAAGGACCATGTTAGTCAAGCAGGGTTACCAAAAAGATTTTGGGTGAAGCAATAAACACAAAGATGCTACACTCAAAATAGATGCATGATAAACAGACAATGACAAAGACTCCCTATGAGATTTAGACAGGAGAAAACCAAATGTTGCATATTTTAGAATATTTGGATGTAAATGCTTCATCCATAACAATGGCAAAGATAATCTAAAGGCTTTTGATGCTAAAGCGGATGAAGGTATCTTCTTGGGATACTCACCAAAGCAAAGCCTACAGAGTACTCAACAAGAAGACTATGGTTACTGAGAGGAATCCATTCATGTGGTGTTCGATGAACCAAATGTTAATGGAGAAGAGATTGAAGAATCACCGATAAGTGAATCAACCAACCATGCGAAGATTCCCTATCTTTGGCCGTTTGAAGTCGGAATTATAAACTCGGATGAAGATAAGATAGTTGAATCTCAAAAACAAAAAAATTTGCGGCTAAGTGATTACGAGATCTGATCAAAGCAACACACGGTACCAAGACGATCAATCCAGCCAACTAACTTACTCCAACCTTGATGTAAGATGGCCGAGAGACCATCCACCGAACTTGTCATTGGAGATATAAGAGAAGGTGTCAAAACAAGATCCGAACTCAACAAGAAGCTATGTTCACATGCTTTATCTCACAAATAGAGCCTAAAGATGTGTCACAAGCATTGGGTGACACACATTGGATTCAAGCTATGCAAGAAGAATCAATCAGTTTGAAAGAAATAAAGTATGGGAACTAGTTCAAAGACCCACCCATCAAAATGTTATTGGCACTAAATGGGTGTTCGAAACAAGATGAACGAGGAAGGTTACGTGGTAAGAAACAAAGCAAGACTAGTAGCCAAAGGATATTGCCAAGAAGAAGGGATAGATTTTGATGAAACATGTGCCCCTGTAGCAAGATTAGAAGCTATAAGGATGTTTCTTGCCTATGCACTCACAAGAATTTTATTGTATATCGATGGATGTAAAAAGTGCATTCCTAAATGGTTTATTGGAAGAAGAAGTGTATGTTGAACAACCTCCAGGATTTGAGCGGAAGACGCTTGGAGATAAGGTATATAAACTCAAGAAAGCTCTATATGGATTGAAACAGGCACCCAGTGTTAGTCCAAGTGGCTACGATAATCTAGAGGGGGTGAATAGATTATCTCGGTTTTTCGATTTTGCCCTCTTTTTCGAATAATCAACCAAAGACGAGAATGTAAATGCGGAAATAAAACAACACTCGTCGATTTAAAGAGGTTCAACCCACCTAGGGCCTAATCCTCTACCACCCCAAAGATATCTCGGGATGGATTTCAAAAAGAAAGAAAAGATTTTATTAATTTACCAAAAATTAATACAACACCTCGAGGATTACCACAACCCTCCTTCACCACTTTGAGGATTACCACAATCCTCTTACACCACCTTGAGGATTACCACAACCCTCTTACAACACCTCGAGGATTACCACAACCCTCTTACAACACCTTTGAAGGTTACCACAACCTTCAAACACCTATCACCTAGATCACCCAAGTGTATTCTTACCACAAGAATACTCACAAGGATGTCTTGTGTTGAATGATGACCAAAATCAAGATTACAACTCAATAATGATTGATACAATATGAGTACAAGTGTAATCAAGAATTGAAAGCCTTGACCTCAAAATTGTGCATGTGAAAGTGCTAAGGCTAATACAACAAGATATATGAAAGTGTTTGCTTTGTTTGCTCTTTGCTTGTATAGAGTGTTGTGTCTTGTTGTTTGAATGAAGCCTCTATTTATAGGAGAGGTCTTGGCTTTGATTTCCGGACATTGGCTCCTCCTCGGGGAGTGATTTGCTTTGCAAAAGAAACCATTTAAAATCATCAATATAGTGTTAGAAATCAATCCCACAAAATAGGGAAAAGTTGTCCAAAAAACGCAACGGATAGTTTCTTTGTCAAACATGGGGTTCGACCGGTCGCAAGCAGAGATAGGATTGAAATTGAATTCTGCGAATTTTTACACAGGGGGACCGGTCGAAGGGGGTGCGACCGATGGCCGCCTCACCGGTTGCCGCTTGACGCGTTTTGACGAAACAGAGAAGATCGAACAAAAATCCAACTTGCGTGCACAGTCGCCCGTCGGCCGACGGCCGACCACACACCTGCCGCCCACACCTGGTCGACTGGCCGCTGCATCGCTCTTTTTTTTTTACGTCCCATTTTCTCGTTTCAAAACTCAACTCAGTGCGGGTTGCCCTATGGGCGACCGGTCGAGCTGAAACAAAAGTGTTGTCCAATTTTAAATCGAATATTAACTTCAAGAAATACTCCAAAAAATAGTAAAAACATTTTAGAACGATCGGAAGTATTGGGACAACATTTAGGGACATTGTTTTGGTATGAAAACTCATTTGAACAAAATCATCAAAATCATGATAAAAACATTTATCTAACAAACTCCCCCTTTTTGATGATTACAAACCAAAACAATTTTCAAGAGGACGATTTCAAAAACAAAATAATTTTCCGGTTTATGAGTAAACTATCCGTTTAAAAACATTTTACAAAAGCTCCCCTATCAACAAGCATATTAAGAAGAAATATTGCATAAGCTAGAAGACAAGCTTTTACAAAATAAACACTAACTCCATGAGCTTAGAAGCTCCCCTGTCACAAATACTAAATATCCATGCAAACAAGTCCATAAAACAACTATTGGACTAAGTTTTCTTCACAACTTATGGCCTAAACAAGCCATAGCTTATAGCTTCTATTTCGAGCTTTTATTAGCTTCTTTGAGCTAACGAGCCAATTTCCTGTTTCTCCCCTTTGGAATCATCAAAAGAATGTTAGGATGATAGAAACATCATAGAAGTATATCAAAGTGCGCCAAAGAAATGGTGTTTCAACCATTGAGTAATTTAGGCTTAAAAACCAAGGAAAATGGGAGAAATATATCATGAAGAGTTCATACGCTTGTTTTATTTCCCAAAACATGATCTCAATGAGTATAGAAGACTTTTGGAAGCGAGAGAATCATGTAGAAGTTGAAATTTTCATTGAAACATTGCATCGAACACATTGTGGGCGTGAAAAATAAAAAGAGTTGTATAAAGCCCTTGTAAATGAATCAAGCCAAAAATTTTATCACCAAATCATACCAATCATCATACAATACAAAGATAACAACTAAGCTCATCATGATCATAAAATAATTTCATCAAGTAATATACAAGAAAGGCCATAAACTCGAGGTTCAACCCAATTGAGCAAAGTAAGGAAAATTCTTACCATTTGATCGGAAAAGATGAGCAATGATGATGATAAACATGCTATATAAGGTCCAAGATATAAATGGAATGCATAAAAATCAATTTTGAGTGACAATAGTGTGCATTTGGCAAAGGGGACGAAAAATGGCCAAAATGAGTGAACATGACTAATGTCAAGACGAATGATTTTAAACCAAAAAATGGCTTAGGCGACCGGCGTCGTGGTTGAGGCGACCGGCCGACGTTGAGGGCGACTTTGCCTCAACCTCTTCAGCCCACTGTTTGACAAATTTTTCAAAATCCGAATTTTCAACCAAAAATCCGATTTTTCGCCCCCTAAGTTTTAAAAACATGCAAAATGCAAACGTAGACCTCATTCAATATGCATTATGCCTAACCGAGCTCGTATTGACGCAAAAAGTCTCGGAAGTTAGCGGTTTTGTAAAAATGTCCGCTAATTGATCTTGAGATGGCACAAATGATATCTCAATTTTTCGTTTTGAAACACAATCCCTTAAAAATGATGTCGAATCTCAATATGTTTAGTACGATTATGATGAACCGGGTTTTGAGCAATATTTATAGCGGATACATTATCACAAAAGATAGGTGCGTTTTCAAAAGAGCATTTGTAATCCGCTAAGGTTTGTTTCATCCAAAGAAGTTGAGTACAACAAAATGCGGCGGAAATATATTCGGCCGGCCGTTGAAAGAGAAAAACACGCTTTTGCTTCTTTGAAAACCAAGAAACTAGGCAATCGCCTAAAAATTGACATGATCCTAAGTACTTTTCCGATCATCAATATTACCCGCATAGTCCGAATCACTATAACCTTTAAGAGAAAAGATTTCATTCTTTGGATAAAATAAACCATATTGAATAGTGCCTTTCAAATATCGAAAAATCCGTTTAACGACACTCATATGAGATTCTTTTGGATTGCTTTGAAAACGAGCACATAGGCATACGGCATGAAGAATGTCCGGTCTACTAGCGGTTAAATAAAGTAAACTACCAATCATACCTCGATACTTGGATTCATCAACCGTCTTGCCTTTTTCATCTTTGTCAATTTTGACATTGGTTGCCATAGAGTCGAGACGGTTCTTCCTTCTTCAATGCCAAACTTCTTCAAAAGTTCTTTTGTATACTTTGATTGTGAAATATAGATACCTTCTTGGCATTGCTTAATTTGAAGTCCAAGGAAGAAGTTTAGCTCCCCATCATACTCATCTCGAATTCACCTTGCATTAACTTGGAGAATTTCTTGCACAAAGATTCATTAGTAGCACCAAAGATAATATCATCAACATAAATTTGCACAAGTAAACAATCTTGCCCTTTTTCAAAAACAAAGAGTGTAGTATCAACCTTACCTCTTGTAAAACCATTTTGCAAAAGAAAGGAGCTAAGTCTATCATACCATGCACGGGTGCTTGTTTTAAACCATACAAAGCCTTTTTAAGTTTATAAACATCATTAGGCCTAGAAAAATTTTCAAACCCCGGAGGTTGTTTTACATAGACTTCTTCTTGAATAATACCATTTAGGAAAGCGGATTTAACATCCATTTGGTAAAGTTTGAAATTTTTGAAACAAGAATAGGCAAGTAAAATACGAATAGCTTCTAAACGTGCTACGGGTGCAAAAGTTTCATCATAGTCAATACCTTCTTCTTGACAATACCCTTGAGCTACTAACCTTGCCTTATTTCAACAATGTTGCCTTGATCATCAAGTTTGTTCCTAATACCCATTTAGTACCAATAATTGTTTGAGATGGAGGACAAGGTACTAATTCCCATACATCATTTCTTTCAAATTGATTCAACTCCTCTTGCATTTCCAAAAACCAATCTTCATCCTCAATAGCTTCCTTAGCATTTTTAGGCTCTTTTTGAGATATAAGAGCTTTCTCGCAAAATTTCTTCGAGTCATTACTTTATCAAGGGGATCACCAATAATAAGATCTTTTGGGTGATCTCCTTAAATTTCAATGCTACGGGAAGATTCAAGTATCACCCCTATCTTCTTGAGGAACATTTGAACTTGAAGGTTGATCATATGAAATAGAAGGTTTATCATTATGAGCATCACTTTGAACAATAGGTTCAACAATATCCTCTTCATCACTATCGTCATTGGGTATTCTTTCAACACCCGAGGCTTCATTAAATTTGACATGAATAGATTCTTCAACAACCATGCTAGACTTGTTGTAAACTTGATATGCTTTGCTCTTGGTTGAATACCCCATAAACATTCCTTCATCGGCCTTAGGATCTAGTTTGTCCAATTGATCCTTAGTATTCAAAATAAAGCACTTACATCCAAATATTTTGAAATAACTAATATTTGGAGTTCTTCCTTTCCAAAGCTCATATGGAGTTTTATTCATTTTAGACGAATATAAACTCGGTTAATGACATAGCAAGCGGTACTTACGGCTTCGCCCAAAAATACTTTGGAAGTGAAAATTCATTGAGCATGGATCGACTCATTTCTTGTAATGTTCGATTTTTCCGTTCGGCTACTCCATTTTGTTGAGGTGTCCTTGGAGCCGAGAAATTATGAGCATATCCTTTGGTTTCACAAAATACTCTAAATTCACCGTCAAATTCTCCACCTCGATCGCTTGAATAGACTTGATAGTATCTTCTTTTTCATTCTCAATAAGTCTACACAACTTAACAAACTCATTAACGGCATCGTTTTTATTGGTAAGAAAAAGAGCCCAAGTATATCTCGAATAATCATCGACTATAACAAAAGTGTAATGTTTTCCACTTAGACTAGCCGTACCAATATCCCCATACAAATCAAGGTGAAGCAATTGTAGGGGTTTGGTAGTGGAAATTTCATTTTTGGGCTTAAAACTACTCTTAACTAATTTGTTCTTTTGACAAGTGTCACATAAGCCAAGATTTTCAAAATTCAATTTGGGTAGTCCTTTTACATGTTGGTTTTTGTAAATATTTTTCAAATTCTTGTATCCAACATGTCCGAGTCGCCTATGCCATAAACTCGTTAAATCATTATTGGCGACAAGACAAGAAACATTTTGACTAACCAAGTCACTAGTACAAATTTTGTAAAGATTGCCTTTTCTATTTGCTTCACAAATAATATTACCATTTTTAAGAATAAGGCATTTTTCTTTATTAAAAGAAACATCATAATTTGAATCACAAAGTTGGCTAACACTTATCAAATTGAACTTAAGCCCTTCTACTAAAAGAACATTACAAAGAGAGAAAGAAGTGTTACCAATTTCTCCATTTCCAAGAATTTTTCCTTTGCCATTGCCGAACATGACCATACCCTCTTCTTGGAGCTTGATGTTGGTAAAAAGCTCTCTCCTCCCGGTCATATGGCGTGAACATCCGCTGTCCACGAGCCATTTCGAATCCTCCATGGTTGTTATAGCCCCTATTACCTACAAAATCATTTCTTTTAGGTACCCTATAATTTTGGGGTCCATGGGGGTTAGTCTTGAGACCTTTGGGTCTCCAAACATGTCTTGAGCTATTTCTCAATTTGCAATTATTAGCATAATGTCCAACTTTGCCACAATAAAAACAAGTAGGAGTATTATAATTATTAGCACGTATAAAAGTCGGACCTTGGTTATTTTTCTTAAAAACACTTTGAAATGGCTTATAACCAAGTCCCGATTTGGAATGCTCACCTCTTTGTGCATCTAAAATTTTTGTGACTTTATCCGTACTTATGTTGAAACGATGCACGTCATTTCTCAAACATTCAATATCTTTTGTGAGCGATTCCTTTTCGGTTTCAAGAGAATGAATTCTAGAAAGAGTAAGAGCATGAGCTTTGTCTAAAGATTCATAAGAGGTAAATAATTTTTCCTTTTCAACCTTAATCTCCTTATGCTCCTTTTTCAAATTTTTGTATTTAACGATTAAATTTTGAAACTCAATTTGCAATTCATCAAAATCACATTGCAAGTCATCAACTATGGAGTAAGTAGAAGAATTTGAGTGTACCTCATTGTTTTCATCGCCTATAGCCATGAGACCGTGTTCGGTTTCTCCTTCCTCATCGGTTGTTTCGAGTAGTTCATCCCATGTTTTGACTTCCGCATTTAGAGCCTTCTTTTTTGTAAAAGGCTTCCTTTTCTTTTGCTCCTCTTCATCGAGCTTTGGGCAATCGGCAATGAAGTGCCCGGTTTTCCGCATTTAAAGCAAGCATTATCTCTTGGTTTTCTTGCTTTATTTTTATTCACAAATTTTGCAAATTTTCGAACAAGTCTTCGCCGTCTCCTCATCATCATCATCATTATCATAGTATGCATTATTAGAAGAAGAAGCAAGACCTTTAGGAATAATTTGCATACCCGATTGATTTGTGGATGATTTGGAATTTTTCCTCTCCTTGAGATAGACTTCATAGATGAGTAGGTTTCCAATAAGCTCATCAAACTTGAGTGTCTCAAGATTTTGTGCCTCCGTGATTGCCGTTACTTTTTCGGACCATGAGCCGGAAGTGCATTTAGTACCTTGGTCACCTTGTCTTCTTCGAGATGACTTTCCCGAGGGCCACAAGAGGATTGACAATATTGTCAAGCCTTTCCACCATTTTGGAGATGCTTTCGCCATCATACATGTTAAAGTTTTCGAAGTCTTTAACAAGCATGGTCTTTCTTGCTTGCTTGACTTTCTTAGTCCCTTCATAGATTGTCTCCAATTTTTCCCAAACCTCATGTGCCGACCTTATGCCTCGTATGCGATTGTACTCGGTGGCGGTAAGTGAGCAATGCAAAATATTTAAGGCCTTACCGTTTAGAGAAAAGCCTTCTTATCATTTTCATCGAACTCCTTGAAAGGTTTAGAGTCGAGGTGCCATCCTCCATTTTTTTTGTTGGTTGATCAACTCCTTCAATAACCACATTCCATATGTCAAATCCGCACCCTTGAGAAAGCACTCCATACGGTCTTTCCAAAATGCGTAGTTGTTGGCGTCGAACAATGGTGGCTTGTTGGTGGAGGCGCCTGGTGAGATAAGCGTCATTCATAGCCATGGATCTTTCCTCTTTACTCGAAACGAGCTAGCCAAAGAGTTTGGCTCGATACCACTTGTTAGTCCAAGTGGCTACGATAATCTAGAGGGGGTGAATAGATTATCTCGGTTTTTCATTTTGCCCTCTTTTTCGAATAATCAACCAAAGACGAGAATGTAAATGCGGAAATAAAACAACACTCGTCGATTTAAAGAGGTTCAACCCACCTAGGGCCTAATCCTCTACCACCCCAAAGATCTCCTGGGATGGATTTCAAAAAAAAGAAAAGATTTTATTAATTTACCAAAAATTAATACAACACCTCGAGGATTACCACAACCCTCCTTCACCACTTTGAGGATTACCACAATCCTCTTACACCACCTTGAGGATTACCACAACCCTCTTACAACACCTTGAGGATTACCACAACCCTCTTACAACACCTTTGAAGGTTACCACAACCTTCAAACACCTATCACCTAGATCACCCAAGTGTATTCTTACCACAAGAATACTCACAAGGATGTCTTGTGTTGAATGATGACCAAAATCAAGATTACAACTCAATAATGATTGATACAATATGAGTACAAGTGTAATCAAGAATTGAAAGCCTAGACCTCAAAATTGTGCAAGTGAAAGTGCTAAGGCTAATACAACAAGATATATGAAAGTGTTTGCTTTGTTTGCTCTTTGCTTGTATAGAGTGTTGTGTCTTGTTGTTTGAATGAAGCCTCTATTTATAGGAGAGGTCTTGGCTTTGATTTCCGTGACATCGCTCCTCCTTGGGGGAGTGATTTGCTGCAAAAGAAACCATTTAAAATCATCAATATAGTCTGTTAGAAATCAATCCCACAAAATAGGGAAAAGTCATTCAAAACGCAACGGATAGTTTTTGTCAAACATGGGGTTCGACCGGTCGCGCAGAGATAGGATTGAAATTGAATTCTCGAATTTTTACACAGGGGACCGGTCGAAGGGGGTGCGGCCGTCGCCACCGTGGACCGGTTGCCCGACGTTTTTACGAAACAGAAAGACGAACAAAAATCCAACTTGCAGTGCAGGTCGCCTGTCGGTCGACCGGTCGACCACACCGGCCGCCCACCTGGTCGACCGGCCGCCGCCCTTTTTTTCTTACGCCCCATTTTCTGTTTCAAAACTCAACTCAGTGCGGGTTGCCCTATGGGCGACCGGTCGAGCTGAAACAAAAGTGTTGTCCAATTTTAAATCGAATATTAACTTCAAGAAATACTCCAAAAAATAGTAAAAACATTTTAGAACGATCGGAAGTATTGGGACAACATTTAGGACATTGTTTTGGTATGAAAACTCATTTGAACAAAATCATCAAAATCATGATAAAAACATTTATCTAACACCCAGAGCATGGTATGATACTTTGTCACAATTCCTAACCGAGAATGGATTCACAAAAGGAAAAGTAGATAGAACACTTTTCGAATTCAAGACAAGAAGAGCATACTTTTTGCTTGTTCGGATATATGTGGATGACATCATTTTTGGATCCACAAACAAAGAGTCAGGTGTGATAAATTTTCAAACCTTATGCAAAGCAAATTCGAAATGAGCATGATGGTAGAGCCGACATTCTTCCTTGGACTCCAAGTGAAACAAAATGAAGGATGGAACCTTCATAAGTCAAATAAAATACACCGAGATTTAATGAAGAAATTTGGTATGGAAGAGAAGTCTTCGTGAAAATACCAATGAATACATCACCAAAATGGACATGGATGCAGATGGCAAGCTCAGAGATCAAACAAGATACGAGCACTTATTGGATCATTGCTCTATCTCACAAAGCAGCCGGACATCACCTTTGTTGTAGGTGTATGTGCAAGATTTCAATCGCTCCAAAAGAGAGCCATATGACTCAAAATAAAGAGGATCTTGAGATATTTGAAAGGAAGCCAAGAAGTTGGCTTATGGTATCCAAAGGAAGGTGGATTCAAGCTAATTGGCTATTCGACTGACTATCTTTGGATGCGAGTCGATGACAGAAAGAGCACCTCGTGCACATGTCAAATGCTTGGGAACAAAGCTAATTTCTGGTTTAGCAAGAAGCAAAAATTCAATAGCCACCTCTACAAACAAGCGAGAATACATAGGCATGGGGCAAACAAGTGCCCAAGTCATATGGATGAGACAAAGAAATGAGAGACTATGAAGTTGAAGAAAAGGAAATTTCAATCATGTGTGATAACACAAGTGCAATTGCAATCACTCAAAATCCTGTGTTGCACTCAAGAACAAAGAATATCGATGTCGATATCACTTCATAAGAGATCATGTTGAAAGAATGACATTACCTTGGAGTATATTTCAACGATAAACAGGTTGGGCGACATATTCACAAAACCATTATGTGAGTCAAGATTTGAAGAACTCAAGCATGAGTTAGGATTAATTGAGTGGTGACACTCGGAGAATCAAAGAAAAGAAATGAAACACAAAAAGAGTGAACTCTCAAATCGCTAAGTGAATCACCAGACGGAAAGACAACTACACCGAATTAGGCTGACAAATTGAGTCACTAAGAGAACTGTGAGAAGAAGAGTTAAATCACCGAGGGAAAAGCCGAGTCATTTATGAGCAAAGTGACAAAAACGCATCATTTTTACTAAGCGAATGTTTTTAAGAATTACGTCAAAGATAATTATGACGTGTACAGCAAAAGCCGCACACCAAGCTTATGATTGGATATATATTTGCCGTATTAAATTGAGACATTAAATGCTAAATCGGCATGCAAAATCTAAGCCGTTGATTTCGATCACATTTCAAAACCACCCGCACGCCCTTTCATGAACCAAAACTGTTCATTTCTCTCTATGAAGCAAAGGCAAAATTCTCTCAAAACCCTATCAATCTTCAAATCAACCTCTAAGTTTTATTCGCAAATACTAAAAATGGCTTCTACTTATGATTTTGTCAAGCTAGGAAAGCAAATCCACACCGGGTCTACTGTGGATTTCGAGGGTATGGTCAAACAGGGGTCCGATGACACCCTCATAAAGAAGATAGCTGAAAAGCTCGAAACGTCCTGGAGCTAAAACCATTTCTCGACGATGGAGTTCTCGATGACCTATGTGGAAGAGGTCGCACGCTTCTACGTGAACGCTGAGATTCACGATGAGGGGATCAAATCCTCTGTTCACGGGAAGGAGTTCATCATCTCTGCCAAGGATTTGGCAGAACACTGCTCACTACCGGCGGAAGGAGCATCAGAAATCAATGAAGCCGATGTAGACTTGGCTGCTTGGAAGGAAGTAGCCAAGTCCGACTATGCTTGAAAAAGATAGACTACACAACTAACAAGAGGTCTTTGAAGGATGACTATCACAAGCGATTGGACATAGTTGCCAAATGCATAGACATCAAATTTGGCGGCTTTGACCAACTCGTCTAAAGCGAAGTTGATCGTAATGGTTGCGATCATTGAAGAAAGGAAAGTAAACCAAGTTTGTCTACGGCCAGACTCTGCGAAATATAGGAACAAATCCTTCAAGGAGAATGGTACATTTGGAGGATCCCCGGGATATGGTCCGTGATCGGCCGGCCGATGGAGGTCAAAGGAGTCCTCTTAGACATGGAAAGGCGTTCCATGTAAACAAGAGGATGTTCAGATCAAACCTCTCGGCGCACGAAGAGAGCCTACGCCAAGAGAGATACGAGTGAGGGGGAATCAATCGACTCCAAGATACAAATGCTCCTCTCCACCAAAGAAGAAGGTCCCCCTGCACTGCTAAGAAGACCGATGCTCCTGCAAAGAAAGAAAAACAAATCTGCTCCCGCCTCGCCCGAGAGTCACCGCACTCCCCCAGTGCGTGTCTCCCGCCTCAAAGAAGAAGTCCGAGAAATAATCTCAAATACCTTCTCCGATCGTCAAAAAAGAGGAGAATCGATAAGCCAAGACGGCCGCTCCTCGTAAGAAAACACCAAAGACTGCCCCCACCGCCAAGACTGGAAGAAACTCTCTCCAAACCGAAATCCTCTAGTACAACCTAGAGACGAAGAAGAATCATCAAGCGCTCCGAGCTTGAGAAACCGGCCGAGTCGGCCACTCACCAAACAGATACTGAGACTCGCCGGCGAGTAGAGTCTCGGATATTATTGATGAAACAAATAAGTCTCGTGGCGATCAGCAGAGGCAAATCAAGACCACCGTAGTTCGCACAAATTTGAGACACAAGAAGGCCGAGAAAGCACACTCGCCGCTGGGACAGATCGTATACCCTCCCGCAATGCACGCAATCGACAAGATGGAGCACCGTAGCTTGCTACCTTCTATCCCCGAGAATGAGGGACAAGAAAGAAGGCGATAGAGATGATAGTGATGTGATGATCCTATCCCCACTTTATCCGCACATCCAAAATCATCTCATGAGTGTGGAGGAAGTGGAAATTGAGTCGATCCAGGAACAGTTCCAACGGCCCGAGTTTATAGAAGAGGAAGAGGAATCGCTAAACTTTCTTGGGATCGACCACCGTGATCCCAAAGACTAGATGGAGAAAATCGCAAAGATATCTTGCAGATCTTCAAGACAAGGAGAAGGAGAGACAGGGCGGAGGAAGTTGAGGCACGTGAGAATGCCAAAGATCGCCCTATCACCACACTACGTAACACACACATCATCTCCTTGACGCCTTATCGGATAGTGATGAGGATCTCGGACCTCTACCGCTACGTAAGAATTGCAAATGCAAAGCAAGCGATGCACGAATCCGAATCCTTCACGAGCAAAGAATTATGGAGGGACCAGGAGAGTCCTCCAAAACACAAATGAAATAGACCCAATGGGAGTGGTGCAAAGATATCGCCACCGTTGTTGCTTCTACCACTTCCCAAAGACACTCGAAAGAAAGAAATAAATAAGAAATGGCGATGAAACCGGGATAGTGGGGACCCCAACAGCCAACCCTTATTGAATGTGTCTTACCACTGCCCCAACGGCCGAACACTCGGTGAAACAAATGGGAGTTTGGAGACGAGTGACCCCATTCAAGTCACTCACCGGTGCGCCACCGAGGGGAAACTCCTCCCACCGCAGCAAGGTCGGAGGATGCTGCAGATGACTTCACAACGAATCTAGGAGGCGAAGTGGAGAAGGAACAAACACAAAGTACACAAAGAAGTTGTCATCAACGAAGCTCGGACAATTGAGACTGTCTCACCGAGGTGCCAACCGCTCTAAAGGCTAATGACGCCGCGATGCGCGAGGCACGAGAAGGAATGTACTGGAGTTAACACTGGGCGATGAAAGTGCGATCCATGGGGTTGAGACTCCAATGGATGCCACCGAAAAGACCCTAAGACAAATGACACCGCCGAAAGGGATGTCCAGAGCCTCGCCGCAGCTTGAGACTGCAGGAGGTAATGAAGGCCAACGGGAGGTTGAGACTTCCCAAAAGAAGTCCGGGTACGAACATCCCTCCCGCTATCATTGATCCATCTCGAAAAGGAGATAAGCGCGCACGATTCCCGGAAAATCCCGATGTAACCTTTACTGGGATCGGACGGCGACGATGAAGCCGAGTCATCCCCGATGACCGATCCAAAAGACTCACCGAGGATGTTCCAACGACGAGTAAGTCGACCTCAAGTCTACTCGTCAAACTTTCAACTTTGATGAGCCACTGTGGAAATCTCATCATCGTCCGATGACTCTTCGATAAGGCCGAGGACCAATCCAACTCAATTGGAGAAACCATTGAGATCGACGGCTGTTGAGACAACAGAGGCTCAAAGAAGTCGGGTCAACTTTACAACAAACCCCAAATAAACAGTCCATCGCGCAGCTCCCCAAGTCGCAGCAGCCTCGACTCCCAAGGAACTTCACGCGCACCACTTATCATTGAACAAATCCCGATTGCCCGTGATGATTCCTTTGTAGAATCATTTCCTTCTCACTGAGGGTCCCCGATCTCCCAAGAGTCCGAAAGAGATCTCGCGCGCTTCCAAAGACCGTGGATCCTCGTCATTCCATCGTATACCATCGTTCGGTGACTATGATTTTGACGCTTAGCCGTCACCGCAATGAGAGGAATAAACTGAAGTTTGGGAGGTGTTCAAAGCATTATTTGCTTTGAAATTGAACGGATGGAGAGGCACCAGGCCTCGATGGACATGAGATCGATAACAGAGATGCCAACCTTATCTGGCCGACTTGAGAGGCATAATAGTCGAATCGGGAGTGGTGGCAACAAAGAAGAAACAATGCGTGTGGAACAAGCTAGATATTTCAGACTTTGTTCAACAAGTCGTTGGTATGGCGAAATGAGAATGTTGATGCCAAGACGAAATTGAGAGAACACATTGAGCACATGCATGAATCTCACACTTCCGAGATAAAGGCTGCGTGAGCAAAATAAGAGTGAGCTCCTGGCGTATGGAAGAAAACATGGATCGAAAATTCAGCCTTCTCATGGCCGAGATGAAGCTAATTTCATTGAATCCAACGCTACTCCGCAAATGACTTGAAGCGAACCCTGGCCACTCGCTACTCAATGACTTCCTTCGCTTGCTAGTATGTTTCCAGGGTTCCTCTCCTTTGATGATGCCAAAAAGGGGAAGAGGAATACCTAAAAGCCCTGAAGAGATCTCGGCGTTGAGAATGAGGGAGCAATTGTGAAGGGAAAAAGTGAAGAAGTGTCAAAACAAAAGAAAGGAAAGTCTGCTGAGGGGAAGGATCGAAAGATGTAACCTTGATGATTGCACAAACCCCCAACAAGGTCTTGTCACAAAGTGATATTATCAAGAAAAACTCCCAAATGACTCTCGCCACTCCAACACTCTGTTTGTATCTATGGTCGAAAAGAGAAAGACAAATTGAAGCAGGGGATGGAGGAAGTGGAAGGAAGAATGAATGCCCGAGTAATGGATATCTTGAAACAACATGGAGGCATTCCAAAGAGACAGAGACACTTATGCCATCTCGGATGCCTAACCGAGCCGAGATCGCCGATGAATTCAAAACGCCGCATCTAAAGGATACTTCGCAAACATGTCCATGGCTCAAGCCGGACTTGTACTTGAGGAAAAGGGTCTCACGCTATGTGAAGAAGGCGATAGGCAAGATACTACCGATGATCACTCTCATCGGTCACTCTGCTAGTCACTCACCGGGAAGAAGAAGACCCCGACAATACACGCCCCAGGAAAAGTAGAGAAGAAGTAGTGGTGGAGGAAGAGGCTTCAGACCTAGACCTCTGCCCAAAAACATTGAGTACATAGATCCAGGCAAGAAAGGAGGGATCTACTGGGCTGGTTTTGACGAAGTAGCCAATCTGCAAGTGGCTAAAAACAATGCTGAGTATGTGAAAAGAATCGAAGAAGAAAATAAAAGACAAACTCAGCTATGGGAGGAGAGACAAGAGAGACTAAGAAGAGATGAAGCTGCCCGGAAGGCATATGAAAAGAAGAAGAAGGCAGCTGGAGATGAGAAAAAGAGAAGAAGAACAGAAGATGACAGAACTGAAGAAGATGAAGGAAGGAGGCAGCGAAGGAGATGAAGTGTTGTTGTCCACCCCTTCATGTATTTTACCATGTAAATACACTTTATGTAAGTCTTCTGTAATATATTTGTAAATTCTCTATTTTTGCGTAGACATAAATGTTTGCTCTGATACACCTTGTAAACAGTTGTGTAAAAGAACAAGAATGTTATGATCAATAAAAGGATTGATTCTACGCATACATTCTATGTGAATGCACTATCTATATGTATCTTTGCTATTTACATTCTCAATGTTTTAAGTTTTAGCATCATCAAAAAGGGGGGAAATTGTTGGGAAATTTATTGTTTAGATTTTGATGAATTCCATATAAAACTTAGAATAGGAAGTTGGCACCCCATTTTTGTCAGAATCGTATTGTAATAAATAGGGCTGGTCAAGCCGAGTTAAGTCGCCTATGACTAAAAATGCAAAAAGACAATCAAGACTAGAAGGAAGACTCACCGCAAGACAAATTTGAGTATGGCAAAGAAGAGAAGACAGGGGACTCGATCAAGGAACAAAGTGAGATGCAATGAGTGGAGTATCGGTCAAGTCAACTCAAGATAGCCAAGTTTCAAGTTGAAGTGACAGAGAGTCATCCAATGATTGGAAGTGACTCTAAGTCACCTGGGAAAGCAAGGAAATGCGATCAAGGCGAGACAACGAAAGAGATCCGTTACACGTAAATCAAGAGAATTACTTAAACAAGTAATATCTCCATGCTACCTTTCTTGAAGTGCTCACCCGAAGCGTGCAAGAGGAATAAACCAACGGGAAGCACTACACCGTGTCGAACTCAAAAAATCAAGAACAATTCATACGAGGAAGTGGCAATTTCAAGGATCGCAAAAAGACAAGCCAACGTCCACAAGTGACTTTCAAAAAATAAGCTATCTCTTCAACGGGCAGATTTTTGAAAGATCACTATAAAAGGCCGAGGCATGACTGAGAGAAGGTTACCCAACCACGAATATTCAAGAAATCATTTGAATCAGAACTAAATATTCTCAAATCATTCAAGATTAATCCTCAAGCCTACATTACGAAGCACATCAATCCAACACTCACCTCGTGAAGGAAAGATAACTTCAATCGGTTGAAGAGGAAAATTTTGAAGAAAAGGGGTCTACATTCCACGAAGGATTGTAGGAAGGTTCAAGGTCGAACCAGTCTCGAGCTTTTGGAGGGCTTCGTGATCAAATCCAAAGACCTTGAGCAAGTGGGTTGTAGTAGCAAGGCAAATGCCCTATGAAGAAGCTGAGTCGTCACGAGAAGCCACCGAGTGATCAAGCATCTCCAAACGAGTCCCAAAGGATCAAGTCACCAGGTGTGTGATCAAGACTTGTATCCTGGACTGCTACCACTTTGTATACTTGATCAATACCTAGTGGATTCCTCCAGGAGTTGGAGAAGAGAGGAGTAGAAGAATTACCCCATCTTCGAACCTCTATAAAAACTTATCGTGTCATTTACATTTCAAAGACTTTAATTCCTGCATCTTATTTGTTTAACTCTGATAAATTTGTTATCCACTTGATAATTTCTAAGTACTAAAACCAAGTATTAAATCATTGCTAAACCAAAATTAAGGGTGTTAAGTCTCCCGTAAAAACAAGCTACAGTTGAGCTAATTCATGCTTAACAACTTAGTTATTCTATCAACAAATCGACCGAGTCGCTGAGTGACTAACTCTACTTGATTAACTAAATTGGCATGTCCACCAAGGACACAACTTGTGTAGTATCAACTTTGAACTTTAAAAAGGACTAAATCGAAAAGTTGGTAAGGTTTATTCAACCCCCCTCCTTCTAAACCTTACACTCACACCCCTTGGGACTTACGGAAGTAGAGGGTTAAAGACATACCTCGTTCTCTTCTTCGATAACAATAAGACAATGTTCAACTTCTTCATAGTTGGAAGTTGTAAGAGGCTTGTTCCTTAGATTTGACATTGTATCCTTTTGAGAAGTAGATGCTTTTGTTTGACTACTTTCATTTGTATATACTCCATAGATGGCTTCTAGTTTTGCCATACTTCATGTGCCGATCGAATTCCTACAAATACGTTTTAGTAAATGAACAATACAAAATATTGAGAGCTTTACCATTTAAGGAGATGATTTTCTTTTCTACATCATTGAGCTCCTTGAGAGCTTTGGAGGTGTATGGTGTGTCTTTCATCTAATAGATTCTCCATTGATGACAATGTTCCAAATATCGAACCCGCAACCTTGTAAATAGCATTCCATTCTTTCTTTCCAAAATGTAAAATTTTTGGAATCAAATCGAGGTGGCTTGGTGGTGGAGGTGCTGGAAAGATGAGCTTTATTCGTAGCCGACGATCGTTCCTCTTCACTCACGATGTGAAACGAGCTTGCCAAAGAGTTTGGCTCGATACCACGTGTAAGTCCAAGCGCTACGATAATCTGAGGGTGAATAGATTATCTCCATCTTTTCGATTATGCCCTTTTTCGAATCAAAAACGCCAAGACAAGAATAAAGGTGCGGAATGTAAACAACACATGTCGATTTATAGCTTCACCCCACCTAGGGACTATGTGCTCTACCACCCCAAGATATCCGGGATGGGTTTCGAAAAAGAAAAAGAATTTTATTAATTACCAAAATTAATACAAATTCAACTTACAACACCTTGAAGAGCACCACACTCTTCTTCAACACCACCTTTGGAGATTACCACAATCTCCCTTTGAAGATTACCACAATCTTCCTTCAACGGCACCTTTGAAGATCACCACAATCTTCAATCTTGAAGAATACCAAATTCTCCAACACCTCAAGAGCATCACACTCTTGAAACACCTATCACCTAGATCACCCAAGTGTGTTCTTACCACAAGAACACTCACAAGGATATCTTGTGTTGAATGATGACCAAAAATCAAGATTACAACTCAATAATGAATAATACAATTTGAGTGCAAGTGTAATCAAGAAATGAAAGCCTAGACCTCAAGATGTGAAATTGATAAGCTAGGCAAATTACAACAAGAATAATAACTATGAAGAACAAGTGTTTGCTTGGAATGTATCTTGTTGTGTTGTATATCAATTGTTGTCTTGGTTGCTCCAAAACTTCCTCTATTTATAGGAGATGTCTTGTACATTATAGGCTCCTCTTGGGGACTTGAATTACGTAAAAATTGCAAGACAATTGAAGAAAAGAGCTGTTAGAAATCAACTCCATGATTTAAGGAAATGTTGTCTCTTTGTCAAACGGTCGAAATTTGTTGTCAAAACATAGGGCGACGGTCGTCAAGACCGATAAGAAGAAAAAAGATAGAACAAAGAAAAATACTACAGGCGACCGGTCGATGTAGACCTCGACCGGCGACCTCATCCCCAACCGGTCCCCCTCAATGATTTTTCAAGGATGCAAAGTTATGTTTCAACATTAACGCCCGTGCACCGGCGACGGGTGTCGATCGGTCGACCGGTCATTTTCTCCTCCGTCTCATTTTCTGTTCCAAAATTCATCTTCGGTACGGGTTGCCCTCTCTACGGCGACTCGGTTGATCTCGAGACAGAAATGTTGTCCAATTTTTGTCGAAAATAAAACTCAACAAATACTCCAAAATTTAGTAAAAATATTTTAAACCAATCGGGAGTATTTAGACAACATTTAGAACCATGTTTTCAAGTAAAAACTTATAAACATAAAAACATTAAAAGTGTTGTCCAATTTTATCTAAAATAAAACTTGAAGAAATACTCCGGAAAATATTACAACCATTTT
Source organism: Rehmannia glutinosa (assembly GCA_016081115.2). Taxonomy (NCBI): domain Eukaryota; kingdom Viridiplantae; phylum Streptophyta; class Magnoliopsida; order Lamiales; family Orobanchaceae; genus Rehmannia; species Rehmannia glutinosa. The sequence continues at coordinate 119,068 of JABTTQ020000671.1, read as the reverse complement.
AAATCATTTAGGAGTATTTGGGCAACAATTTAAAAACATTGTTTTGGTGTAAAAATAAAATCATCAAAATTAAGATAAAAACAGTATCAAACACATAGTTGATTTGAATGACAATAATTGTTTGAGAAAAAACGATGTACTTACTAATCTATACGCTGAGTTTGAGTCACTCTATCCATATTTCCCTACCTTAACCAAAGAGCCTTCATTACAACCATAAGCAAAGTCATTTCGATTTGTGAATTCCATACAATCGAGTGGTGGAGATGTGAGACGATTTGCAAGCGTATGGTAATTCTTCAACATTGAAATGACTTAGCGAATACACGTCCCTTATTATCCTAGTGAGCAGCGAGTATACACTTTATCCATGAGAGGCGTGATTTGAAGTGTTTGCCATGATTTTGATAGACTTGTGCTCCGTGTTAGATATTTGAAGCTTGGTTGGTTTGTGCTTGATGTCTATGGATAAACGACATGAATTGTGATGTGTTGTTCTTGATCTGCTTTTCTTTACCCCATTTGTGTTTTTTCTTGTTTATAAAGTGTTGACCGACCGAAATAGTTTAAGTTTAGGGGTTTGATTGGCATGTGTTTTGCATGTATTTTGGGCTTAATTTTGGCTAGAATGTGTTACTATGCATGCATTACATGAGTAAATAGGGTTTTATTTCTGTTTTGTGGAAAAGGTATTACGCTTTGCTCGTTTTGTAGGAACTTGTTGATAATTATAGGATTTTGGGAACAATTCGAGCATTGCGATAAAGAACCGCCAATACTTGACGTAATGTACGAAGTTTGGAGTTGAATCGAAAGATGTCGGACGAACAGGCGAAAACGAAAGAAAACAAACGATATCAAGTTTAGCAAAGCGCACGGCGGGTGTGTGCGTCCCTAAGACGCCCGTGCGCCAACCCAAGGCCGCTTCTCAAGTTTCGACTATACGCACGGGTTGGTCGTGCGTCATGCGCACGGGCTGGTCGTGCGTCATGCGCACGACGCCGTGTGCGTGCTTCAAAGAATTGACTTGTTTACGTAGCACCTAAAGACGGTTTGGGCGTGCGCTAGGCACACGACGACGCGTGGCCTCGAGCGGAAAACAGAGTTTGACAAGATTTCCAACTAGGTTTCGACTCGAACGAAGTACAAATAGAGAGGCGGGCACAAACAAGGACACACCGATCTTTACCCTAGAAAGCGAGAGAAAAGAACAACTTTCCACTGGAGAAATGGGGAAATTGATCAAGACCGCAACCACACCTTCGAGGATTGAAGATAGATCGAGAGATCGTCAACATCCCCGAGTTCACTCGTTCCATAGTACTTTTTATTTTCAATTAGTTAGACATGAACATGAATAATTTGTCTATGGATCATTTATTTTCTATGTCCGGCTAAACTTCTTGTGATTCCCGAGTTTATGAGTAGGTTAATGAATACTTTTATTTGAGGATTAATTGCAATTGAAGTTATTATTTTTCAACCCTATTCGATTACTTGGTTTTAATTCTCGTTCAATCAAAAGACCTTTGGTTTAACTTGTTTGATGTATTGATTCATAATTCTAACCGATGAGTTTCAATACTAGATCTATGAGTACTTGACATGAATATCTTGCATGATTGAGAAGTCTCAAATATTCGTGAGGATTTATAATCTTTTGAGCTTTTGGGAGTTGGATATCTCATGTTGAGTAGAGATGCTAGATAGATATTCTAATCAACTTTTTTACATGCATCTCGAGAGAGAGGGTAAATTACTTTTGCAATTATTCTATAGGGAAGAATACGTTTAACTTTGGTTTGATTAATCGACCTCCGAATCATTGAATCCAAATACAACCTAAGTAAATGTATGTTTATGAGATAAATCATTATACACACATTCATTTGGTGTGTAAAAACAACATATATATGAAATATCATAGAAAATAGGGTTAATTACAAAAATACCCTTGAGGTTTGACTTAATTACAAAAAAATCCAAGAAACTTTCAAAATTACAAAAAGTACCCCGAGGTTTTATTGTGTCTAACATTTACCCCTTCATAAGTAAAAGATATTTCAAAACACCCCCTCACATTTATAAAAATATTACGCTTAGCCCTTAATTTTAACACTAAATCAAACCTCAAGGGTATTTTTTGTAATTTTCAAACTTAGTTGGGTTTTTTCGTAATTAGGTCAAACCTCAAGAGTACTTTTTGTAATTATCCCTAGAATATATGATATTCATAGAATCATAACCACAATTAATGAGCCGCAAACAATCAACGATCCCCCCAACACCCTCAAATATACTTTGTAATACCTGAAATTCAAAACAAATGGGTTAGCTCGTCGTCGGGCTAGTTTCGCCCGCCCCACCAAAAGTAGGGGTTGGGTTAAGAATTTATAGGCCCCACCAAATAAATGTGTTGGCCCGTGGCGGGTCGCGGGTTGGCGTGGCCAAACCTCGGCAAAGCGGGCCAAATCCGCGGGCCACTATTTATTTGTGATTTTTAAAATAAAATATAAATATTAAAATCTATTTATTAGAGTAAATCATTTGTATGGTAAATTATTATGTTTCCTTGATTAGGCTTTTAAATTGGTTTAGAATATTAATCTGATTGATTACAGTCAAAGAATGACATAATAGGCTATTAGTTAGTTTAGAATATTAATTCATTTATTTTCAATCCCATAGATTAGATTATTAGTCAGTTTAGAATATCTGATTTTATTTTTTTGAGAGAATTTTAGAATATCTCACTGAGTGCTTATTAATGTTAGAAAATCATTTAAACTCCATCAATATATATGTTTTCGCTATACATGTTGGATAACTTTTATTTGTGCCCATATCATGTGTGGAAAACAATGAAAAGTATAATGAAATTGATGTATTGAAGCATTCATCAACTTCTCATTTTGAATTACATAGTTCCAAGTTCAATTTAAATCATAAAAGACGGCACACTACTAGTTGGAAGACAAAATTTGTTTTTACGCAAACATATTCCAAAAGCCTGTAAAGGTATTTGTAGAAAAATACAACACACCACCTCTGCTATTAGTATTGTTTTTTTAAAAACTTATGATGGGCTGGCTCGCTTAACCCGCAGCCCAAAACAAAGTTAGGTTGGGTTGAGGTTTTGTTGGCCCGGCATTTTGGTAGGTCAGCCCACCCCGCCCGCCATAGGGTGGGTTGTTGCGGGCTATGGGTAGCTCGTCCCGCCGGTCCGTTTTCAAATACCTTGTCAAGAATGATTTTTTTATTTTAATTATAATTTTATTATTAATAATTTAGTTATTATAAGACATCTAAAATCATATTTGAAATTTGTGTTTAAAAGAATTATAATAAGATGAAGGTAGTGGAGACCTATTTTTTTCAACTAAACATTACTGCAGTAAAAATAAATAAAAAAATACTCCTTTATTTGAAGATTAAAAACTGTGTATGCATGTAACAACTGTATTTCTTCTCTCAAAAAAAAAAAAAACTGTATTTCTGAAAGAATGTCTTTTTCCTGGGCACGAGGTTACGTGCGTACGAGCAACGAGGTACGAGGTAAGAAAAATAATATTATTTTATCATCCCATGTGATCCATGCACTTGCACGGACACTAGCATAGCCGTTGCGTTCCTGGAGTGATGGGTGGTCAAAGTGCTCCGCACAAGGCCCACACCGATAAGGGCCAGGCCCCAAAATTTATTTCATATTTGAATGGTTTAAAACATTTGTAGTATATGTAAAATACAAACTACATGTTTTAATAAACAACTAGTACAACGCCCAGCACTCTATGGATCATGTCCAAAGTTATTAAATATTTGATTTACATAACTAATTATTTATGTAATAATATAAATATCTTTACTATTTTCTACCAGCTTATTTAATTCATGATAAATTGAAACGTAACAATATTTTTAGGTAGTTAAAGAATATAATATGATCGGGAAGCACACTAAGGGGATACTGGTTTTTTTTCTTTTTGTCAAAAATATCATTAATCAATAAAAATAAAGTCCACAAAATAGTTGGACCAGCCAAATTGGTACAATATAGAACTATCCAAATAGCTTAGGCCCGTCCCCACCGAAGAAGGGTCGAGTTGAGATTTAGCGGGCCTAAATAGGCTAGTCTCATGGGGTCCTAAGCCAGGTCGACAGGCAAAGAAAAAGAAAAGAAATAGTAGTATTGTAACTTCTTCTCTCTAATTAGAGGTGGAGCCAAGGAGGCTAACGGGCGCTTCCCCTCCCCTCAACTTTGATTTTTAAATAATTATTATAATTTTTGTATATAAAATTATTAAATTTTAAAGTCCTCTAAAAAATGAATATACCTCTTTATCCACTAGATTTAAGAAAAATAAATTTTTCCCCTAAACTTCATTTTCTGGTTTCTTCCTTGTCGCTGATGTTGGATAGTAGATAAAATCGAGCAATTGCATATTAATATAATTTGAATCATCCTATCAATATTGCATAAAAAAGTATTAAAAACAATTTTATTGTGGAAATACATTCAAGTTGAAAAATGAATTTTATTCTTTATACCATATGTCAAAGAGAAATAGGTTGCCAAACACATAAGCATCATATCTCGTATCAATATGTCAATTGCTAACTCGAAGTTGGTTGAAATTTGATTAAATCGAATTCGCATTAAACACAATTGATATTTTGGCATGTTTGCAATCTCTTCTCGAGAAACGAGTGGGCTATTTCTTTGCAAAATTTTGCTCAATTTCATATGTGACAATTTTTATTAACTTATAATTAAGTTTGTCTCGTATAGTATTTTATATTTTGTTACAATTTGAACTTTATGATTTAGATTTTCTTATGCACTTTATCACTTAATTTTATGGAATTAATGATTTAATTTGTTCCGATTCGGATGTTGCCCAAGTGGTCAATCGACGCTACATTAGGCGAGTAAAATCGGGTTCAAATCTCATTTACATACCCTTTTAGGATATCCTATTTTCACTCCCTCCAAAAAAAAAATTATTTCATTGTTCCTAGAAGAGTTAATTTGATTGTTGAATTGCAGTTTTTTTTTTTTTTTGTAGTTATGGGTTGGCCATGTCGCCTTGCCTATGGCCCCCAAAGGATTGGGTTGGGTAAGGATCGCTTCAAATGATAGGCTTTTTTTCACTATTAACCAAACCGTCCCGCCAAATTGCTTTTGTGACGCTTCTAAAATACAACATCACAATTAATACAAGAAAAATCATGATTGAACCTAGTTGATGCAATTTGAATTCAAAAAAGGGCTCATTTATTGTTGATGCCGTTTTATTGAGGTCATTCTATGTTGCATAATCATATTCATACTAGCACCTTGTTAATTAATTTTGAGGGTACATAGATTAGTCATTTAGTTTCTTAGCAGGCACCTTTATCGGCTGAGCATTGCCGATTGTGAGAACATAAAAGCTTGTGGTAGTTGCCCAAATTGCACAAAAAAATACACAAAACCCTTATTTATCACTTTCTCGTAAAAACTCATTCTTACACAAAAAAGGGATGCTTTTACATCTTTACTCTTATTTAACCCATAATCCATAGTTAACTTTGTTCTATCTATGTCGTCAACACATATTTATTATCATTATTATTTGAAATTCTATATATACTGTAAAACTATATATATATATATATATATATATATATATATATACTAAATTTATATTATTGTGATGTTAGTTTAATACAAATGAATATATATATATATATATATATATATATATATATATATATATATCCTAAAATCACATATATATAACCATGGAATTATGCATACGGCCGTGAATTGATTGAACATAATAATGTGAAGTTATATGTACCATGAAATTATGCATATTGTGATAAGTAGAAAGAACGTGGACTTTGTCAAAGACATGTCTAATATCCAGTTGTCGTTATTTATTATTTATATATTATTATATTTGCAAATCAATTGACATAATTTGGTAGTTCAATACGATGAGCATTGGCAATGACACATATATATCGACAAATATAAAACAAGATAGTAGCTATTCATGGTGGAGAGAATTATTTTCCAGACCTCATGAAGACTGTGGGGATGGCCACAATAAATCTATTGTGAGTAACAATTATAATAAAGATAAAAAAAATTGCAAAAAAACTTCATTATAATTAATAGTGTTATTGATTTTTTAGTACCGGCCTATAGGCACGTTCTTTGGTTTGGTACACGATATTTCCGAGTTACCAATTTAGTACTCATACTTCACATTTTTTTATAAATTGGTACCTATTCACTTTTAAGACGAAAATGCCCCCAAAATTTTTTATTTTTTGTTAAAAAGTTAAGTTTTTAATTAGAATTATTAAATTTTAAAAAATAAATTTAATTAAGAAATAACTTATTATTATTTATATTAAATTATTAAATTCTTAATTGCAAAAATAAAATAAAATTAATATTTTTATAATTCGATTATAAAACTATTAAAAATTAATATATTAATAAAAAAAATTGGGATAATTTTCTCATTTACTATCTTAATTTTAATTTTTAACTTATTTAATTTTCATTTTAATTTTTAAAATTAGTTAACTAAACTAATTTTTCTTTTCAATTAATTAAATTTTAATTTATGTTTATTAATTTACTAATTTAACGTAATTATTTTTTTCTAAAAATTCATTAATATTTTTAGAAACTTCTTTTTATTTTTTATTAATTAAATTAATTAGAATTTTAATTAATTTTATAATTTAATTAAAAGGAAAATAGCAAAGTGAAGTCCTATCTACTACAACATAGAATTACAAGGAAAATAGGGTGTCAACTTCCTAGTCTAAGTTTTACATGGTATCATCAAAATCGACAAATAAATTTCCTAACAAATAATATACTCAAAATTAATTTTGAGTATACTTATGCTTCTTGGGGGCATTTTCATCTTTAAAAGTGAATATGTACCAAGTTATAAAAAAATGTGAAGTATATGTACTAAATTGGTAACTCGAAAATGTCGGGTACCAAACTAGCAAAGTGTCTATAGGTCGGTACTAAAAAGTCAATTACCCTAATTAATAACCGCACTTCTATAAATAAGAATGAAATCATAGTTTTTACACTAATTCTAAAAAACTAAATCCTTATTGTTTTAAAGTTACAAATTTGAAAACAATTCAACACAATTGAATTCAATTCATTCTAATAGTTGACCAAATATTATATTAATAAAAAATATAATTAGAAATATTTCTAACTAACAATAAAAATTCTATTCTTGAAGAAAAAACAAACAATAATTGTTTCAATGTTAAAAAATTGAGAACAATTCAATACTATTTCAAACAATTCATTCTAATAAACAATTAAATAAAAGAAAAATCAAAGAGCGTAATTATTTTACGGTATGGTACAATAATAATTTTGACTTCCCGATATATTATTCAATTTGACTTCCCGGTATAACAATTAGTATGACTACCCAAGTAACCCAACATATTAATTAGTTTGACTTCCTGGTATAATAATTATTATGACTTCCCAATATATTAATCAAGATGACATCTTAGTATGATATATTAATCAATTTGACTTTACAAGATAACAATTAGTATTACTTCACGGTATATTAATCAAGTATGATTTCCCGTATACTAAATATTATGACTTCTTAGTATATTAATCATTGGATTTTATGTATAATAATTTGTATGAGTTCACATTATATTAATCAAGTATGGATTCAAAAATCCATAAACTTCTCGGTATTTTAATTAACATGACTATATGGTATAATAGTGGATCAAGTTAAAGTATGGTTAAGTTAGTGGTTAGATAAGTGTAGAAAATAGTTTGTTTTTTCAAGTGCGAGTTAAAAAGTGTTTTAGTTATTTTAAAAATGCATTTTGAAAATTTTCCCTAAGAGTTATTCTCCCAACTTTAACTAATTATTAAGTGGATTCAATTGCTTTAAAATGAAAATAAATTATATAATCATAATCTACATTATGAGTAGATAGATTTGCATTTAGTTTCTCTCATAACAAATCTCGAGTGATTGAGTAATTAATACATAAAGTAAATCACTTAAATATGCATTTATATGGAAATATGAAAAATGTAAGAATGTAAAGAGTCACATATCACATGAAAATTATTTCACATATTTGACTTGTTTAATTTATATAGAATTCAACATCAATAAGGAGCTATCAAGTGAAGTCGCTTATGGTGCCTCTAGTGAACCAATTTGATTTTGACTAGCTTTGAGCTAGCTCATGGAGCAACGTTCGAGCTGCGCACTTAGTCACATTGGACACATTAGAAGCGCACGTACATATCATCATGAGGGCCTCTAAGGATCCTAAATCTTTTGAGAAATTGAATCAAGATTTGGTCCAGTGGTCGGTGCCATGGCAGAGTACTTGAACATGCGATTTGGCGAGTTGTCCGGATGGCGCCATGTGACGAGCAGAGAAGTACTAAAATACTAGCAGTTTGAAGATAAATTTTATAAAATAAAAAAAAAAGCTATGTTTTTCATAAAATTAAGTTAATCTCAAATTTCAAAAAAATATTCCAAAATAAAAGGAAAGATGCTTCTACAATAAAAACAAAAAGGTCCCATTGCTATCTACAATTATTTCAAGAGCGAATAGAGTTAGTCCAAAGAGCTTGAGTTAAACGACCATAAAACAAATAGTCAAAGAGCTCGAGTTAAAGACCATAAAAATTCTATCGTGGAAACTCCTGGCGCTTCTTTTGTTCTATCATCTTTCCACTATGGGAGGATGGAGGAAGCAATATTATTTTTCTTGTTTTTTCATTTAGTTTATTGTCTCTCTTTTTTACAAAGAGTTATCGAATCTTTCCAATGGGAGTCAATGTTCCTTAATAAGTAGAGTTTATTATTCATCTTAATAACTAGTGTTTTGTTCCACATGGTGGTATTTTGTTGAGAAGATTTTGTCAATATGATACTTATCAATATCATATCGTTGGGTATTTTGTGCGGATGATTCGGATGACCCATTCTTAAGATTAATAACTCGCTCTTGCAATTTTCTAATTCTACTTGATCAGTTAGATATGTATAGGTTTAAAATATTCTATGTTTTAGATTTTTATATTGATCTTTTGCTTTTTAGTGCGGATCACTCCAAGTCAAGATTCTCGATAAAAGTCAAAGTCTCCTTCCTCCTGAGGGGGGAAGTCTTCTAAGTCTTCTTCTCCTCGAACCGAAAATTCTTCAATTGAGAACTTTGCCTACACACGTACACAAACGTTGGGGGTCATTGGAGGTTGCCCAAGGAGGCCATCCGATAAGGGTGTTTTTATGCATGTTTTATGTGTGTATTTGAGTATGATTTGAGTTATTTTATTGTTAGTTTCATAAATTTTTGATTATACATAGTTCACATTACTCCGAGGTGCTTTTATTGATGTAGATTGATGATTTGGAGCTGTTTTTGGTGAATTTTGGGCCATGGTTTCATGTCAAAACATACCCGGGGTTTTTGGATGCAAAAACACTCAAAATCCCAAGCTAAACGCGTCATTTCGGGGCCTTTTTCACCAAACACGGGCAGGGTGTGTTTTTAAACACGGCCGTGCTTTTGAGGAGCCAAAATCGAGCAAATTTTCGGCAAAACGCACCAAACACGGCCAGGCCGTGCTTTTGAAGCACGGCCGTGTTCGGGAAAAATCCGCGAACACGGCGTGGCCGTGCTTTGAAAGCACGGGCGTGCTTTTCGTCCGGACCGGTTTTTCTTTGGCGAAATTATGGAGACTTTCCTTCTTGCTTTTTGACAACCTTTGAGCAACTTTTACACCTCATTTTGATGCACCAAACTCTATTATTCCCTCAATTGTCATGTGAACACAATGATTCAACCAACTCAACCATGAATGTGCACACAATGATACAACCAACTCAACCATGAATGTGCACACAATGATTCAACCAACAACCATGGAAGTGGAGCATTTGTTAGCATTATTGATGTGTTCTTTCACAAAGATGGTGCCTATAAAAGCCAAGAGTTTGAGTTGGGAAAGATATAATTCATGTAGTATTCATTGATAGAGAGATTCATTGTATATTCATTGTATATTCTAAGTTTCAAAACAAAATACATTGAGAGGATAAAAGAGAGGTAGAGTTGGAAGTTGAAGAGCAATAGAGGAGAAGGCTTGGAGCTCAACATCATTGCAATCAACCAAGGAGGAAGTCTTATATTGGTCTTGAATAAGAGCTAAGTACACCATGTTCATTTTATTCATATCTTCTTGTGTAGTATACTCTTTTGTCAAAGCCATGTGTAGCTAAATTTCTAGTGTTTGAATGTAATGAACTCTAGAATGAATTTGTGATTAAGGTTTGTATGTTTTTAATAAAATCTTCATGTTTTGTGTGATTCACTTATATTATGCTTTATTCATTCAAATTGGTATATGCGCAATATTGATTTGAAGTTTATTTTTCATCCGGGAAATCGAGAGATTCATGGTGAAATAGAACCTATATAAGTGAAAAGAGTTGCATGCAATCCTAGATATAGACGACATAAATCTTCCTCGGATTAGGGTCAAACCTAATATGGGAATTCACAAATCGTTATAATGTTTGTCTTGGGGGTTTTAACTAGAAAGAGATTTCGAGTTAATCAACTTGAGATTAGAAGTTATTCGCGCTCGATAGAGGTTTAACTTAAATCGGGAATTTCTACGATCGATGAAACATGAGATTTTACTAAAAGAGGTTAGTTTTTGCTTAAGGGATTATGGTTGTATTTTTATCTTGTTAAATCACAAAAACATTCTAGAGGGATTTACATTCAAACACATTTCTAGCTCTTGATTTCTTAATTCTACAATCTATTTTTATTTGATCTTTTGTAAGTTGCAATTATTTTAAAATTCTCTATTTTTCATTTTCATTAAACAAACAAAACTCTGAAAATTGCTAGATTAAATAACAAAAAGACGGCAATTATTAGTACTTACAATCCTCGTGGGAATGACACTCGGTACTCAATAATCTATACTACAAAACGATAGGTGCACTTGCCTATGGTTTTCTAGAGTAGCTTTTGAGCCATCAAGTTTTTGGCGCCGTTGCCGGGGATTGTAATATTAAGAACACCTTATTTTTGTTAATTTAATTATTTTTTTTTATTTTCATTAATTGTCTTTCTTGGTATCTATCTTTGTAAGTCTTGGATTATACTTATCATCCTTGTTTACCACAGTGCATGCCTACTCGTCGTCGAATTTGGAAGCGCGAGACCGCCGGTAGCAACACAGAGGAAAGTATTAGTACAGACCACGAGGAGGATACTAACGAGAGCAAGGATCCCGATATGGCGGATGAACAAAGAACTATGTATGATTATGCCAAACCATCCATGGACGGCACGTCATCTAGCATCGTAAGGCCCGCTGTTGCAGCCAATAATTTTGAAATCAAACCGAATGTCATTCAAATGGTGCAACAATTTGTTCAATTTGACGGCCTACCAGACGAAGATCCAGAACAATCATATCGCAAATTTCCTTGAAATTTGTGATACCTTCAAAATAAATGGAGTCTCGACGATGCCATCCGCTTGCGCCTATTCCCATTTACTCTTCTGGGACGGGCTAAACAATGGCTAAATACTTTGCCAAAGGGAACAATCACAACATGGAGCATCATGGCGAAAAGTTCCTTTTGAAATATTTTCCACCTACCAAATCGCACGATTGAGGAATGAAATCTCTTCATTCACTCAAGAAGACGACGAGACCTTGTATGCGACACTTGGGAGAGATTCAAAGAATTGCTGCGAAAATGCCCACATCATGGTCTTCCTATTTGGATGCAAGTCCAAACATTTTACAATGGGCTACTCTCGTCAACAAGGCAAATGATTGATGCGGCGGCTGGGGGAACTTTGAACAATAAAACACGAGAAGTCGCTTCCCAAGATCCGATAGAGGAATGGCCATGAATGGCTATCAATGGCAATCCGCATTTGAGGTAAACCTAACGAGCAGTGGTCTTTATAATGCAGATGCATGTGGTTACACTAGCGCACAAGTCGGCTTTGACCCAAAAGATCGACGATCTAGCGGCTCCTAAACCACCACCACCGCATGTTTTATCTTGTGAAACTTGCGGAGGATTGCATAATCATCGACTCCCACACTCAATACCTCACGCCGAACAAAGCTAATTACGTTGGGAATCAAGCGAAAATTACCCAAGTAATCCTTACAACAACACATACAATCCTGGGTGGCGACAACATCCTAATTTCGGTTGGGGAAACCAAGGCCAACCACGACCTAATCCCAATCCCGATCTACACACGTCTCCTGGATTTCACCAAATCAAGGTAAGCCTAACTTGGAAGACCTTATAACAAAATTTGTGCAATCAACAGATACCCGATTCCGAGCGGTGGAAACATCCTTGAGAAATCAAGAGGCATCTATCCATAACTGAAAACCAAATAGGCGATTGCGAAGATGATTTCCGAAGGCCACAAGGTAGTTTACCGGGTAATATCGAGCCAAACACAAGGGAGCACGTAAAGGCAATTACCATCGCTTTTCCTCATGAGCATGATTATGCCAATACCGCCATGCGAAATACGTGGAGGATGACATACCCAAAGAAAAGCTCATGAAAAAGGAGGTCGCCGAATAAAACCCAAGATCCCTTACCGGAGTTTAACCGAAGAAGATAGAAGGGAGGACAAATTTGGTAAGTACCTTGAGTCATTCAAGCAACTACATACTAATATTCCATTTGTTCAACCTCTTTCAAAGCATGCTAAGGATCTAAATGACATCATTTCTAATGAAAATAAGCTTAACGAACTATCAAATGTGCAATTGAATGATAAATGTTCTTCCAATAATCTACCACAAAAATGTAATGATCCGGGAAGTTTTATTATCCCTTGTACAATTGATGGTTTACCTGTTGATAGAAACACTAGCCGACTTAGAGCTAGCATCAATGTGATGTCTTATGAAACATTCAAGCATATGGGATTAAGTGAACTCAAACCTACTAGGATGGACATACACTTAGCCGATAAATCAATTAAACATCCTAGAGGTATTATTAATGATGTGTTAGTCAAGATCGATAAATTCATATTCCCGATTGATTTTGTTATTCTTGACATGCATGATGATATTGAGGTTCCTCTAATTCTTGGGCGTTCTTTCTTGGCTACGGCAAAATCAATCATTGATGTGCATGAGGAAAATTAACTTTGATGGTGGGGGATGAACAAGTAATTTTTAAAATTCATATTGATATTGAAAAGGATACTACTTGTTCTTTTGCGATTCAATTTCGTTGCACGATGAGAAATCTAAAAATCTCTTGGAGAAAAGTGTTGTTCAAAGTCCATGTTGGAAGCTTATGCCCGAAAAGGGGACCTAAAGTTCAAAGAGCACATTTTGAAGCATAAAGTTGGAGGTAATACTACTAAATACCTAAGGGATTTTCATAAGTCCAAAGCTCCACCTCGACTAATCTCCACATTTGGGTAAATGGTCCAAATATACGACTTTAAAGAAGCGCTAACCTAGAGGCAACCCGCATTTTGTGTGCATTTTCTTTTACTTAATTTTTTTGCTTGGGAATTGAAAAAAAAAAAAAAAAAAAAACACGGTCTGGCCGTGCTTAAAAAGCATGGCCGTGTTCGTCACTCAATTCGCGAACACACCCTGGCCGTGTTTAAAAAAATCCAAGGTTTTGTAGGAAAAATTAAATGCATCGAACACGGCCGTGTTTTTTTAAAAAAAAAAAAAAAAAAAAATTTTTATCAAAAAAATTCATACCGAACACGCCCGGCCGTGCTTTAAAAGCACGGCCGTGTTTTTATTAAAAAAAAAAAAATTCAAAAAAAAATGAAAAAAAAAAAAAAAAAAAAAAAAAATATTTGATGATTTCACGGTATTCGAGTTGTGTATCTTTGATTAGGTATGAAGATGCCGATGAAGGTCTCGTACTAAACAACCCAATGGTCGCCGATACCGATTTCACTCTTCTAGTAAGGTCGTATTTTTCTTTTCCACCTCTTTTATTTTCTTCTAGTGTGGTTGATTTTTGAGTGTTGTTTTCGTTCATCTCTTTCTTTCACATTGAGGACAATGTGAACCTTTAAAGTTGGAGGTGGGTGCAATTACTTTCTTAGAATGCTTGTGTGCTTGTTCTGAGTATGTGTGTGCTTGTTTTTATTTTGAGTTTGTCGACAAGAGATAATTTTTTTTTTAAAAACAAATTGAGTGCTTGCTAGTCAATAACTTAGCCCAATTATACCTTTATTAACTTGTTAATTTGTGTTTTAATGTGAAGCAATTGATTGTCTAAGATAGATTGACGTGGATGCGGGCTAAATTTTGACGAGATTTCCAACTCCATAATATTTGATTTGTTAAGGTATTTACGACAAAGCTTAGTGTTATGAACGTTTGAGAATTCATGATTTAGTGGTGGTTAACTAGTTGTTATACCAAGCTTGTGAAAAAAAAAAAAGAAAGGAGAAAAAAGGGAATCCAATCGAGGTTATACTCCTCTATTTGTTGTTGCTTAGTAACTAGGAGCATTCATGAGCCCCATGTTTGTCTTTTACGTAAAACGGCGACACAAATATGAGTATGGGAAACCACCCTAGGAGTGTTTGAACGAAAATTCAAAATATAAACCTAGTGGAAGAATGCCTCGAAAGGACCTACCAAAAAAAAAAAAAAAAAAAAAAATCGAAAGGGAGAATGTATATTCCTTGAATTCTCATTCCAATAAAAGTTCAAGAAGCTTGGTTATATGACTAGTAGGCTAACTACAAATGATCTATCAATTCTTGTATTTTCATGACATTATTGAATTGAAGTTATTCATAACTATCAATATTTGTGGAGTGATGATTTCAAGTTTGAATAATGCTCACGATGTTTCATCGTTCTTGACAATCGATCGCTTTGCAAAAACTGTGTTTTTTACTGAATGGTTAATTCGGGTTGAGAAGGCTAAGAACTTGACTGCTTGTGTTCAATGTGTTGAAAAAAAAAAAAATCCTTGTGTGTTGTAATTTATTGAACCATTCTTATTGATTTAATGTTTTGCTTGAGGACAAGCAAAGTTCAAAGTTGGAGGTGGTTTGATAAGGGTGTTTTTATGCATGTTTTATGTGTGTATTTGAGTATGATTTGAGTTATTTTATTGTTAGTTTCATAAATTTTTGATTATACATAGTTCACATTACTCCGAGGTGCTTTTATTGATGTAGATTGATGATTTGGAGCTGTTTTTGGTGAATTTTGGGCCATGGTTTCATGTCAAAACATACCCGGGGGTTTTTGGATGCAAAAACACTCAAAATCCCAAGCTAAACGCGTCATTTCGGCCTTTTCACCAAACACGGGCAGGGTGTGTTTTTAAACACGGCCGTGCTTTTGAGGAGCCAAAATCGAGCAAATTTTCGCAAAACGTAAACACGGCCAGGCCGTGCTTTTGAAGCACGGCCGTGTTCGGGAAAAATCCGCGAACACGGCCTGGTTGTGCTTTGAAAGCACGGGCGTGCTTTTCGTCCGGGATCGTTTTTCTTTGGCGAAATTATGGAGACTTTCCTTCTTGCTTTTTGACAACCTTTGAGCA
Source organism: Rehmannia glutinosa (assembly GCA_016081115.2). Classification (NCBI taxonomy): domain Eukaryota; kingdom Viridiplantae; phylum Streptophyta; class Magnoliopsida; order Lamiales; family Orobanchaceae; genus Rehmannia; species Rehmannia glutinosa. The sequence continues at coordinate 103,421 of JABTTQ020000671.1, read as the reverse complement.
ACTTTTACACCTCATTTTGATGCACCAAACTCTATTATTCCCTCAATTGTCATGTGAACACAATGATTCAACCAACTCAACCATGAATGTGCACACAATGATACAACCAACTCAACCATGAATGTGCACACAATGATTCAACCAACAACCATGGAAGTGGAGCATTTGTTAGCATTATTGATGTGTTCTTTCACAAAGATGGTGCCTATAAAAGCCAAGAGTTTGAGTTGGGAAAGAGATAATTCATGTAGTATTCATTGATAGAGAGATTCATTGTATATTCATTGTATATTCTAAGTTTCAAAACAAAATACATTGAGAGGATAAAAGAGAGGTAGAGAGTTGGAAGTTGAAGAGCAAGAGAAGGAGAGAAGGCTTGAGCTCAACATCATTGCAATCAACCAAGAGGAAGTCTTATATTGGTCTTGAATAAGAGCTAAGTACACCATGTTCATTTTATTCATATCTTCTTGTGTAGTATACTCTTTTGTCAAAGCCATGTGTAGCTAAATTTCTAGTGTTTGAATGTAATGAACTCTAGAATGAATTTGTGATTAAGGTTTGTATGTTTTTAATAAAATCTTCATGTTTTGTGTGATTCACTTATATTATGCTTTATTCATTCAAATTGGTATATGCGCAATATTGATTTGAAGTTTATTTTTCATCCTAAATCGAGAGATTCATGGTGAAATAGAACCTATATAAGTGAAAAGAGTTGCATGCAATCCTAGATATAGAGACGACATAAATCTTCCTGGATTAGGGTCAAACCTAATATGAGAATTCACAAATCGTTATAATCTTTGTCTTGGGGGTTTTAACTAGAAAGAGATTTCATTAATCAACTTGAGATTAGAAGTTATTCGCGCTCGATAGAGGTTTAACTTAAATCGGGAATTTCTACGGTCGATGAAACATGAGATTTTACTAAAAGAGGTTGGTTTTTGCTTAGGGATTATGGTTGTATTTTTATCTTGTTAAATCACAAAAACATTCTAGAGGGATTTACATTCAAACACATTTCTAGCTCTTGATTTCTTAATTCTACAATCTATTTTTATTTGATCTTTTGTAAGTTGCAATTATTTTAAAATTCTCTATTTTTCATTTTCATTAAACAAACAAAACTCAAAATTGCTAGATTAAATAACAAAAAGACGGTAATTATTAGTACTTACAATCCTCGTGAATGACACTCGGTGACTAATAATCTATACTACAAAACGATAGGTGCACTTGCCTATGGTTTTAGAGTAGCTTTTGAGCCATCACCATCCGACGCTCAAGTCAAGACATGGTGATCAAGAGAGAATAATATACTTGAATTAAATGCGTAGGAGTCATTATGAGTTAATTGTGAAAATGTACTTACAAATGAATAGGATGAACCGTTTTATACATGGTAGATGAGCCATGTGGGTGTAGGAGAAATCGATCTATAAGCGGGTCTCGACTCCTTTGGGTCGATTATTCCATTAAGAGCCCATTGGAGAATTATCCCAAATCGTTTTATACATGGTTTTTGCCCCCAACATATTTATATTATATGTCTTACAATTTTGATCTTTGTTAGTAAAATTCTTCTCACACTGAAATTGATTGATTCTCTCTAGAAAACGAAGAAGAAAAATTGCAGTTCGTTCAAAGTAAATCACACAGACTACATGCCAAAAAGTGGTAACAATCTTGTTATCCAGTAGTGCACACCACATAAATATTATCCCAAATCTGCCATTTTGTGGATGTCTCTCACATTATCAAAAAGTACAATGTACTAAGATATGAGCCTCCCAGACCACACACATATTATATCTTTATAGTTAATTCGAAGGGTTCATATTAATATTTTCAAGAGCAGCTATCGATCGGAAGTTAATGATTGTCAATTTGTCATACTTATCACTTTAGACTTAATCGCAAAACCAAGACACTAACTTTAACAGATAGGTAAAAAAAAAACACTAAATTTGAGTACTTTTAATTTACAACAATTACTTAAAAACTTTGGCGAATTGTGGACAAAGGTAATTCGAGTTAATTGCCATATGGACCTCAATGTTCAACCAAATTGCCCAAATTTAATCTAATTGTTTATGAACCAAAAATAATTGCTTAAGTCACATAAACTAGTTAAGTCTAAAAATTATTTTAAAAATTTACAAATAAATCTGAAAGTCTTAGAACCAATTTAAAATTTTACAATATAACAAGTTGAGTCTAAATATATTAAAATAAATTTGATAATTATTTTAAAAATTAAAAAATAACAATTAAAATGTAAATACACAAAAATAATCTGTAAAATACACAAATAAAATTTTAAAATTATTAAATAAATCTAAAAATAACTAAATAATGTCTAAAACTGTGAAAATTAGATTTATAAAATTATTTAATATATGTGAAAATTACAGAATAAATTTTGAAATTATTTGAATAAATCCAAATAAACATTATTTATTAACTAAATTTTATTTAAAAATTTGAAAATCGAGATAGAGTAATTTAGAATTACAAAACTTCTTCTGCGGATTCGACAAATTCAGATTGAGATTGCACTTCCACTGTCCCAACTATTGGTGTCAATTGTCCAACCCCCTTGGAGGGGAAGGATGGATTGTTAGTGTACTTCGCGCCACAACCATCTACTTTTTATAGGTTCTACTGACCGATGCCTGTTGCTTCATTTGGGAGCCCTCTCCTGCCGAAGTGACGCGCCCAACTACGGAAACTGGCTGCTCAAAGTTGTGTGCGACTCCATATGAGGACCTCCCAGTCAAGTGCAAAAAACAAAAGTAGAATCACGCCTATTCCTAATCCTAAATGGAATGGAACGACCGCGCCCCTGGGGTTCGATGAATGGACTTTTTAAAATTTATTCGGTAATTTATAGATATATGAAATAATTTTTAAAATATTATGTCACATATTTAGACATTATTTAGTTATTTTTTGATTTATTTAATAATTTTTATATTTTTTTATTTTCCACATTTATTTTTGTATATTTTTACATTCTAATATTTAATTTGTAAAAATTTTAGTAGTTTAAGATTTTCAAATTTATTAGTAAATTTTTAAAATAATTTTTAGACTTATTTTACGTGCCATAAGAAATTATTTTTCGTGCATAAGAAATTAACTTAAATTTGGCAATTCATGCTCAACATTGAGGTTCACAAGACAATTAGCCCGAATTTTGGCAATTCGTGCTCAATTTGTCATTAATTTGCTAAAATTTTAAAGTTATTGTCCTAAATTGAAAGCTCGCAAACTTAGTGTCTTATTTTGCCCATAGGGTATAAACTACAAATATTGGGCTAATTTATTAAACTAAAGTAATTTTAAAATCTATTTAACTTTAATGCCAAAAAGAAGAACAATAATCATATATAGGACCGACACGAACATGACACAAAATTATAGGGTTTGGGCTGGGACTTATCGAATTTGGGCCATTATCGGGTTGATATCGGGCTAGCACAATACTTTTTTTAATTATTGATAATTATTTATATGGGTGATTTATTAATAATTGATAATTTGTACTTGATTATTTTTATTAATAATTTATTAGAATATACGTTTTAAGTATTAAATATAAAGAATATAAAAAAATCATAAGTTTTATTTGTTAACGGGCTTAACGGGCCAAACGGGCTTAACTAAATAAATTTAACATTTTTTTCTTATCGTGTCGTGCTGTATTTTTCATTTTTTTAACGTGTGGTGTTCGGGCTTAAATTTCAGGTCTGTTAAGCTTATCGTGTTGTGTTCGTATTTGAGCTTATCATGTCGTGTGGGCTCGATAACGGCACATCACTAATGATTTGCCAGCCCTAGTGAAGACAAAGTTCTTTTTTTCATGAAAATTTAGAAAACAAAATTATGAACTCGCTTTCTAATTTATTTATTTATTTATTTGTTTTTTAGTTTTTTGAGAAAACTTAATTATTTATTTAATTATTTTTTAATTTTTAGAAATTATTTTCTATTTAAAAACTTGAACTAACCCGAATATAGCCCGATAAGCTTAACTGATTTGAAATGGTAGCTCGAACACGACCACGATAAAAAATCGATAGCCCGTGCGACCCATTAAGCCCGATAAGCAAATTTATTTATTTACATTTGTTTATTTCATTTGAATAATTTAGAGCATTTGGCTCGTTAAACCATTTACTAATATAATATAATGTTATTTTTTTCTTCAAATACTTTTCACATATAAAGCCATTTAGGAAGTTAGAATTAGAAAGAAAAAAATTATCTAAAAAAAGATATTATTTAAGTTATCGAGTTTAACAGGTTTATCGGTTGGCCCGACACGGTATTAGTAATCGTGTTTCTGTTCTAGTTATGTTTCTAAATTCATTCTAATATTTAGTTTTTTTTTTTTCAAAATTTTGAGCAAAAATTAGTTGCGCTTATTCGGAAAATGGTGTATGTATTTTCAAATTTATAAATTGAAAAAATCAATTAAGTTCAAGATTTTTAAATAAAAATAATTTTTAAAATTAATGTTAAGAAAGTAATAAAATAAATAAATAAATTTTCTCAAAAAAATTAAAAAATACATAAGTTAGAAAACAGTGAACTCTATTTTCTAAATATACAGAACAAAAAAATTGAGAAACCAAAGTTATGAACTTTGTTTTCACCTCTATGGTTAAGGTTTTTTTTTTTTTTTTGGCATTAATTAGCTAAATAGATTTTAAAAGTAATTTAGTTTAATAAATTAGCCTAAATAAATTAGTACTAAATTAGAACTCAATCCAGATCTACTCTATTTGGGGTAGTTTTAATAATGTAAAAGGATTTGGATTCTGCAGCAATGAGAAATGAATTTGAAGAATGAAAAAAATTAGACAAAGACTTATATAGGATCGTCTCGTCGATTGGTCAAGTCAACATAAATTCCACGGGTCAACAGGACATAGGTCAACAAAAAGTCAATCTTTGTCCACCAAAAATAGTCCGGTAATACCTTTTGAGAAAAAAATAATACTTTTAAGACATGTAATACTTTTGATCAAAAAATTATTACTTTAATTAGAAACATTAATACTTTTAACACAAAAATGATAATTGTTAAAATGGTATTGAAGATGATTGATATTTTGTAGTTCAACAAGTAATATTTTTCACTCAAATATTTAATATGTGTAATACTTTTCCACTTAGATGTGTAACACTTTTCACATAAAATTCTTGATAGAATATGTTGCCCTATTAATCAATATATCAATACAAAAACCATGGATGTTGATTCGAAAAGTGTTGTAAGGTAATGTTGTAACACCGAAACATACGACACACTCACACAACGAAAAATGTAAACAACACGAGGATTTTTAACGTGCTTAGATTCCTCAATCTTAATGCACGAGGCCACACCTGAGAAGAAAAACAATCCAATATTAGAAAAGCGAAGCTTATTACAAATACAATTGAATTTACGAATATCATAAAGACTCCTCTTTATCAATTCACCAACACTTGTATTCAACTAATCTCTTGATTATATCCTCCAAAATGTCAACCTTATTGAATCCACCAACTTCAAATCCTTGAACGATTGAGTCGATCCACGCCAGATCTTCACCTTCTTCTCCCGAAGAATAGAAAAATGGAACAAGTGATTTCTTGAAGAAGAAGAAATATAGCTCAAAACTTTTCTCGATTACTTCTTCAAGTGGCTTACTTCTCTTTTATAGCTTTCAAGAAGAAATTCTATCCTTGATTTCTAGGGGATGATTTCAAGCTAAGGAAGGAAATCACCAAAATAAAATCATTTCCTTATGGGTAAGAATCATGTACACAAGGAAAGTAATTAGAAAATTATAATTGGCATTTATAAAAATGGCTAAATCAATTAAGATAAATCTATCCAATAATATCAAAGAACATTCACATAATACATAACATGCCAAAAATCAAAGCACAAAATCGGCATAAAATCCGCCCAAATTCTGGGCCTTACCAATGTTGCGTCACGAGTTACAACACCAAACCTAGCACTATGCACAAAGACCAAATTTGCCAACTATGTCCCCTTTTGGCACTTTTGGTTAAAACACACTTCACATGATAATATCATAATAAAAACATCTAGTGATGCAACACTTAAGACCAAATCCTGCAAGTTAGCACCGATCAAAATATTGCATGCATAGTTCAAAAACATCCAACAACTATTTGTCCAAATAGAACTAGTTTATCATTCGTACTAGCATCAAGATAAACATAAGAATGCAAAGATGGAATTAACCGGATCAACTTTCGTCCTTTGACTCCTCTTAGAGTCATCATCATCATCATCTTCATCATACTCCCCTTAGAAACTGCATCATCTTCTTCCTCTTCATCACATTTTTCGGACTCCTCTCAAATGGGTCTCACATTGACTCAATATTCTCATCACACCACTTGACCCGATCTGCTCCCCTTATTCGAGATCTCACCTTACTTGAGTCTCTTCTCTCCCCTTTTTGACTAAAAAAAAAACAAATAAAGCCAACCAAACTTTGGCTATTTCTTTGGTGAAAACAATATCTTCAAGAATTTGTATGTAGTCCTTACCAAAATTGATGAGAGAATGAACCTCCATAATTGGAGAGATACAAATGACTACTATGGTAGTTTCCAAGAAAAAACTTTCAACTCGCAAATTTAAAATTCAAATATTTTTGGGGAAAGTCCCATAATTCAAGGTATGCTTTTAATCAAAACAATACCTTTTATTAGAGACAAATTTAAGGAATAAATCATTTCCAAGAATAATACACCACATCGAATCAAAGTAAGAAAATATTTTCCATAAGCTCAAAATTGATCCTGAGGGATTTCTAGAATGATAATTTATTTCGACGAGAATAAAATGGCCTCGATCATTTTGGTGTTGTAACCCAAGATTATACCACCTTTTTCAAGAACACCACCATACAAAGTCAATGGATCAAAATCATTTTCCCATTTAAAAATATTTTGAGTGAAAAGAATCAACAAGAGAAACAATTAGCCGAGTTGGTAGCTTTCGCTCCAAAACATGGGTAGCTCTTTCTCAAAAGATCATAACATGATTCAAGCATATAAAAGAACATAGAATAGTTCACAACTAAATAGCTTTCACACACAATGATAGACAACTTTTTCTATCAAAAGCCCCCAAAAATACATCTTTCACATGGGAAAAATCATTATGTTTGTAATTTGATCCACAATTATTTTTAGGCAAGGGTTACATCATAGAGTCATAGCAATTAAACAGAGATAAACTGATGAAATGGTCTTAAAAATGCAAAATGACTAATGCAAAAGAATTAAGATTAACAAGAGATTGCAACACATCAAGAAAAGGAGATGATGTAGATGGTGTTGCAACACCGAAACCCACACTGCTCGAGAAAGTACAAACACTCAAAGACAAGCTTTCGGGTAATTAAACATTTGAAAGTCTAGGGCTTTGGTGAAAATAACAAAGAATTTCATTCTCGGTGGTGACAAAATCAATGGTAATTATTTTATTCTCAACCAAGTCTCTAATAAAATGGTGTCGAATATCGATGTGTTTTATTCTCGGAGTGTTGCACTCGGGTTTTTAGAAATATTTATGGCACTTGAATTATCACAATAAGCGAGTAAGAGTTTTCTTTTCAACCCCATTGTTTGTCAACATTTGTCGCATCCACAACATTTGAGAACAAAAGCTCCCAAGGGCTATATATTTAGACTCAACAAGAGATAGGGATACACAACTTTATTTCTTACGGTACCATGAAACCGAATTGTTACCAAGGTAGACACATCCTCCAGAGTGCTCTTTCGGTCATCGACATCACCTATCAAATCAACATCACTAAACCTAGTCAAGTTAGTGTTAGCATCATATAAATAGAATATACCAGGTTTATTAGTCTCATTCACATATCTAATGATTCTCATATTCAATTTAGGAACTCCAACTACGATCCTATTTTGATTAGATTAGACTCGTTGGAGGATGTGTGAACAAATCTAAGAGTGTGAAGCAAACAAGTAGCAAGATAGTTGTTTTGTGAAGAAGTTGAGTCCCAGGAAGCGGTGGTGTGTGATCGAAGTTTAATCGGATCGTTGACTAATTTGTAACCAATATCTTGTTACTTAGTGGATTCCTCCAGGAGTTGGAGAAGAGTGGATTAGAATAATTACCTCATCTTGAACCACTATAAAATTGCTTATGTCTTATTTACTTTACAACACATTTAATTCTTGCATTTACTTTATATATCTTTGCTAGGTTAAAATTGATAAACTCGACCAATAATAACTATTGCTAAAACAATGATTGTAGAAAGTGTTTAAAAATCATAAGGGTGAAAAGTCTTCCATTTGAACAAAACCAAATCAATCACATTACTCTAAGTGTTAGGCTGAAAGCAACTAAGTTATTCTATCAACAACTCGGTCGAGTCCGTTGAGTGGGTAACTTTACTTGAGTAAGCCAACCTAGTCTGTCCCTCAAGGACTAAGGTGATTTGAGTTAACTCAAAACGCGTTTTAAAAGGACTAAAAAGAAAAAGTTGGTAAAGTTTATTCAACCCCTTCCGAACCTTACACATCACCCTTGGGACCTAAATCTTCTTATATCCGGCTCAACATAGGGACTCTTCGAGCAGTTGGCTAATTCATGTTGTCGACTAACTCATCTATGTCTTCTCCATTGACATTAGGTTCATCAAAAACCACATGGATATACTCTTCTCAGAACTATAGTCCTTTTGTTCAAAGACTCTAAAAGCTTTACTCTCGATTGAGTATCCCAAAAAGTACCTTCATCGCTTTGGCATCAAAAGCTTTCAAGTTGTCCTTGTCCTTGTTATGAATGAAGCACTTACATTCAAAGATATGAAAATATCCAACATTTGGTTTCCTCCTGTCCGAATCCATAAGGGGTTTTGATAACCTTACTATTTATCATACACCTATTTTGAGTGTAGCAAGCATTATAAATGGCTTCGCCCAAAATCTCTTTAGCAATCTAGCTTCAACTAACGTGGTTCTTGCAACTTTCTTGAGAGTTCTATTCATTCTTTCAAAGACTCCATTCTTTGTGGAGTCCTGCTACCGATAACTCATAAGCAATACCATTTTCTATACAATACCGAGTTATAATCCCATTGACAAACTCGGTTCCTCTATCATACCTCATATTTATAATGGTTTGACTTTTCTCATTTTGAACTCTTTTCATCGATTGAGGAGCTTCTCTCTAGGTTTTCTTCCTTTTACACATAAAAATAGTCCATGTGTATCTTGAATAATCATCTACCACGGCTAAGGTGTATTTTTTTCACTAATGTTGGCTGATTCAAAAGACCAAATAAATCCATATGCAATAAGTGCGATATCCTAGTTGAAGAAGGACTTGGCTTGTCCTTAAAAGAAGACTTTATTTGCTTTCCCATCTACAAAGCGTCACAAATGCTCTCCTTCTTGTACACCGAGTCGCAATCCTTCCATAAGATGACTCCTTGCATGCTTGTTGATTGTCTTGAAATTCAGGTGACTCGGTTTCTTTCTTCCGCCACAACCAACTTGATTCGATTATGTTCTTTGCTAGCAGACATGTGCTTGGTGTAGATTGACCAATCCACTACATACATGTTTTTCCGCTTGATCATTTGAGCACAATTTCATTTGATTCAACATCCTTGATTTTACAAAAACCGATGTTGAATCCTACATTGTAGCCCTTATCATAGAGTTGGTTGATACTCAACAGATTGAAGTTGAGCCCTTCAACATAAAGCTACATCTGTGATCTCTAGTTCATTCTTCTTTATGGATCATGTGTCTTTGACCTCCCGTGGAGCTTCATTTCCTCCAAATATGACCTTAGCACCTTTTATTTCCTTGAACTTTGAAAGCTTTTTCTTGTTTCCCCGACATATGTCCGAACAACCACTATCCATGAATCAAGTTCATTGACACTCAACCTGTTCCTTGAACCTACAATCAAGGAAATTAGTTTTTAGGTACCCATACTTGTCCAGGTCCTGAGGGGTGACATGTGTAAAATATACGTGCATTTTGGGGCTTAAATTGATATATAATTAATGCATTTGCACATATATTTACTATGTTTTTATTGGTTTCCTTTAAAGGGCATGATATCGTATATTCTTGTAATTCTTGTAGGAAACGGAGCTTAAAATGAAGAAATGTCGGTTGAGATACCAGGATAAGATTGCCAAATGTAAAGAGAAGATTAAAATGACGGAAAAAGAGAACAAAAGCAAGTCACACGGCCAAACCGCCTCACACGGTCGTGTGGAATGACGATGTGAAAATCACACACGCTTGTGTGAAAAAATGGAAGAAAACAGAGGACGAAGCAGTCCACACGGCCGGACCGTATGAAGTCACATAGCCACGTGGACAATGAAACCAACCGCACAACCAACCCGTGCGAGCCGCATGCCCGTGTGACAAAGGGTCGAGCTAAAGCCACACGCCCGTGTGGGAGTCTGTTTTAGCGCATTTTTCGAGATTGCTTCCCATTCCAACTCTACAAGTGACCTCTCCAAGCATCTATAAAAGGGGACCAAGTCTTGCACGAAAAACACAACTTGATACATCAAAAACACGGAATGAAGGATCGAAGAGTTTCGAGAGCAAAAGGCTAGGTCGCGAAGACCACCACAAGGCTTTCGCATCTAGGGAGCACAAGAGCTTCGAGGGCTTGGAAGGGGAATCCATCCGTACAAAGGGGTTTTCTTTCTATGTCTAATAACCTTTGTCCGTGCTTATATGATGTCATAATGTTGATTCGGATTTGTCTATGTGTTTGTAATCAATGTTTGGCCTATTTTTCGATCTTAGGGGCATAATTGAAACTATGGATTTGTATTAAATATGATTACTTATTTTCTTAATTAATTCATGTGTTCTATTTTATGAATTAGTGCTTATTCTTTAATTTCTTTTTATCGATTAATAAATTGCATGTCATATTTGTTATTGCAAAATTAGGAGATGAGTTCTAACAAAGATGGAAATCGAATTCGGACATGAAACATGTGTGACAAGCGTGTTTGTGGGGAGTTAATCAATTCACAAATCTTTTTGGAGTTAATAAGAATTGTAACAATCTGGGAGGACTACAATTGTTATTAATCAACCTGTTACGTACTACCCTAAAAGATGAGTAGATGAACTTAGGAATTGAACCCATAGAATTGCATGAATTGGTTTTAAAACTTTATTCGTATTTAATATTGAAGAAGCATGTTGAGATTATGTGCCTAAGGTTGCTCCTAAAAATGTTGAAAATACTTGTGGGGTTCATAAATTAATTTATTTCTTTTTATTTTTGATTTTTAGTTAGTTTAATTACTTGATATTCGGTCGCTTCAATAAAATTAGAATACGATGTTATTATAGCCTAAGTGTTTCGAGCTTCAATCCCTCGAGGAATACGACCTTGCTTGCCATTATCCTATAAACTACACCGTACACTTACGGTTGTATGAACCAAAAACATTTTGGCGAACAAGTTTTTGGCGCCGTTGCCAGGGGATTGATTAGATTCTACTTAGATATATTAATAAATGATTCAATCTTAATTGAAGCATTTTTGTAAATATTTTTTATCTTTTTCAATTTTTTTATTTTTTCTTTTGGTTAGATTTTAACATTGTTTTTGTTTAGTGCGATAGTGCATGATCACGCGTTCCCAGTATTAACCCAAATAATTCCCATTGATTTGAAAATCGAAAAGGCAACTAAGCAACTAAGAAAAAGAGTCAAAGCAATGGCGGATGGGACTAATCCGGATGCAGTGGAAAATAGAAACAATGAGGAGCGCCCGGACGGAATTGTGGAAAGGCCTTCGAGAAGGGCGCGATTATTCCAAATGAGGTAAGCCAAACTTATTGGGTATGGCCCATCTGCGATCAATGCAAATAATTTTGAACTAAAATCGGCATTGATCCGGATGGTGTCATAAAACCAGTTTGGAGGTAGAACCGTTGAGGATCCAAACATGCACCGGCACACTTTTTAGAAATTTGTGATAATCTTGTCAAAATGAATGGTGTTTATGAGGATATCATTTGATGCCTCCTTTTCGCATTCTCTCTACGCGATAAGGCTAAGGGATGGTTATGCTCTCTAACACCACCAACAACAAATTAGGCAAAACCAAGTCAACGGTTTTTAGCCAAATACTTTCCCCGAGCAAAACGCTGAATCGAAATCCGAGATCGCCCGATTTAGGCAATTAGATGTTGAGCCACTATATGAAGCATGGGATAGATTCAGGGAATTGCTCGGGAAGTGCCCTCAACGTGGATATCCCGACTACCAACAGTCCACTACTTCTATAATGGTTTGAGTGGCAACACAAGAACAATTATAGATGTTGCATCCGGGGTGCACTACTAGAGAAATATCATGAGGAGGCGAGTAGACTTGTTAGAGGAGATGGAGAACAATAGTTACCAATGGCCATCCTAAAGGTCGATTGTCCGACGAGTGGCGTAAGTTTAGGAAGAGAAAGTCGCCATGCTCATAGAACAATTATCCGTGCTTTGAATATGAAATCTGGAAGTGATGCGAAAGTGACTCCAAGAGATCCTGCTTTGTTGTTAAAGAGGAAGCAAACTTTGTGGGCCAACAAAGAAACTTCAACAATAATTACGAAATAATCAAATACCCAACTACTATCATCCAGGGTTGCGAAACCATTGAAAATTTCTCTTATGCTAACAATAAAAATGTTTTGCAATCCGTAGGGATATATCATGGGTAATCAAGGCAGAGCGGAGCCCAATGAAAAGAAATCATCCGTTGAAGAGATGTTATCCTTGTTTATTGGAGAAACAAGGGCGAGGCAAACAAAGATGAAGCCAAAATAGACATGATAGATGAATAGGTCACTCGGCTAAACATGAATGTAAACGCAAGATTGAAATCTCTGAAACACAAGTAGCCCAGATCGAATCGTGGGGAGGCCAAAGACGAGAAAGGCAAATTCCCAAGCGATCTTGATCTAAATCCACGAGAGCAATGCAACGCCATTCGTCGATGGATGGTATTGAGGGTTCACGGGTTTCAAATGACAAAGTTTAGCAATAGTGATTACAAATCAAGTCCGGGTGAAGATGGAAACTTAGCGTTGTATGGAGTCAACCCAATTTATTTCATATTTTCCGTACATTTTTAGCGTCTTCAATTTAAATTTTTATTTTAGTTTCAATTTTTATTTTTTAACTTAATTTTTAGTTTTGTTTAGTTTTCTTGAGTTGTTGTGTAGGAGGCATCACAGTAAACTCCCGGTTAAAAAAAAGTACGGAACCAACTCAACATGGGTGTGTGCCATCACACGACCTGGCCGTGCGAGAGGGCAAATTGCCCAACACCACATGGTCGGGCCGTGTGACCGTCACACGGCCGTGTGGTTGAAGGATGGCAAACAGATGCAGCGGCAACAACATGCAGGGCCACATGGCCTGCCCATGTTATCCCACACAGTCGTGTGGCCCCAAAGCGGCAAACCGGCAGAATACCCTTCTTTTAACCCAAAATCCAATTTTTCTCACACTTTCTCTTGCACAAACCCTAACCCACGAAACTCTCTCCACAAATACTCAAACCACTCCAAATCTCTACAAATACACCTCTAATCTCAAACCAAAATCACAAATCCTTCACTTTCTCAAGAAACCCACCACCACATACCTTAAATTTTCAACTTCTCCAAGCTATATTCCCAAATTTCATATTTTTACTCTTCCAACCTTGAAATTCATGGCTTCCAAGAATGAAAGAGAAGCTAAGAGGAATACAAGAAGAATGAGAGAGCCGACACCGGAGCCCAAACCCGAGCCTCAACCAATTTTTGAGCCCGAAGCTTCCAACATCAATTTTCCAAACGAAACCCACCAAGCTAGATTGATGATACTCTACTTCCGTGCATAGATTAATACAAGGTATCTCGATGAACCTACTTTTACGAATTTAGATTTATTGGAAGATTTTAGAGCTCTATGTGGGATAATTGATTGGCATGATTTTCTTAATGGGCATTGGGCTACTTACTCTGTTATTACTCTTGAATTCTTAAGTAGCATTGAACTAGTTGCGCAAAAATGAAATTTGATGGGGGTTAGATTTCGGTTGGTGAATGAGCAAAGGAACTATCAATTGAGGATTTAAATGAAATTTATAAAATACTTTTTGGCGTATGGGATGGAGGAGCATGTGGAATTCGATAAGATAGGTTTTGGAAAAAGATAAGTGGGAAGTAAATTAATACGCCGCACTTTTAAGGCGTCTAGTATTCGCAATCCAGTTTTTTGATATGTTCAATGGTCTTGGATGAAACCATCTTTGCAAGGAGGAGAGTAAAGGAGCATTAAGGGTTGATGAACTATTCATTATTTGGTGTATGGCATCGGGGACTAAAGTGGTGTCAAACGTCGGGGCTATGATCGCCCTGGTAGTTTGATAGGATTCAAAAGAGTGAGAGGGTGGAATTTGCATAGGGGGATGATTACCCCTATTGCTAAGTATTTTAACATTAATTTGGAGGGGTATGCGGAGGCGATGGGCCTAAGTTGATTTATTTGAATGTTCTAACTGCGATGAAAATGATAAAATTCGATGGGTGTGATTAGCGGCTCATTCAGGCAAGATAAAACAACATTTAGGCTTCCAAACCCCGGCGACTTCAACTAGAAATAGGAGTAATCGGCTACTTAGAGATGTGGGGGTAGAAGGAGTTGTCTTTGCTCAAGAAGAGCAGATGAGCAAATGAGGAGATGTTGGGAACCTCTCGCCAAGGATGTAACCGGCCATTTACTATGAGTGAGAGGCTCAAAAGGGTCGAGGCCGATGTGGGGAAATTGATACATGGCACATATCGGTTGATGACCACCGCCGATGAGTATCACCAGAGTACTTACATGACTTTTTGATGCCATTACCCAGGCAGAAAAAGACATCTCACAAGGCCACTATTATCCTCCTCCACCACCTCAATGATCTTTGTAAGTACTTATTACGCATTCTTCTTTTCTTCTTGATAATTTCCTCACATGTTCGGGACGAAGCATATTTTAAGTTTGGGGGCATTGTCAAGAATGTGTAATTTAGTACTATTGCATTTCGCGTGATTGCATTTAGGACTCGCATGTAGAAGCACTTGCATTTTAATTTTCAAAAAAATGATTTTTGTTTTATTTTTGATTTTTAGTCATTTTGGTTTTAGCACGTTTATTGCTTTAGCACGTTTAATTACTTTTGTGTGTGATTTTTAATCCACTCCCTATGCCCACTGACTCCCAATGATTTTACTATGAATATTTTTGTCATGGCATAACATACTGGGGGAATAATGTGATAAATTCTTGGGAGAAACGTTATTATTTACTTGGTAAGCGTTAAGAAAATTGGGTATTTGAGCATGTTGCGAAAAATAAGCCTGTGAGCTTTTGTGCCTTAAACCGCTTGATATTAGCGACTTATTTTTCTTGAGTGTGTCATTCATGAATAATAGAACTCTAGAACTTGGTCCAGTATATTCATTGAAGCCATGTGTGTGCGCAATTTTTGAAAATGGTCTAAGGCCATCTTTGTTTAGCCTAAAAAGCCTACCTATGAACTCATGATTCCCGAGTTAGCCAATTTTCAGCCAAAACTTTTATTCTCGAGCCACATTGATCTTTAAAATTTACATATTTTTACCCCTACAAATTCTTGAGCTTATAGAAAATGAATAAGTTTGGGGAAGATGTGATGAAAATTTATGAAAAAGAGAGAAGTTGGCAAAAGAAAGAGTGATGAACAAAGATCTAGGTAAATAAAAAAATAATATGAAGCTCGAAAAAAATTATCATTGAAAAAGAAGAGAAAAATTGAGCAAAGCAAAAAGAAAAATATCTCAAAATTGTGAAAAATGAGAGTTTGAGGCTAAAGAAAAAGGCAAAAGGCCAAAGAATGAAAAAGGAGAAATAAGGGTGGAATTGAGTTGAAAAAGAATTATGATGAAATCAAGTTAGTGAATTGCAAGTCAGTATGCTTAAATTCTATTTGCTCAATCAAGTCACTTAATCCAAATTTCCTACCCTTACCAAAGAGCCTACATTACAACCTAGTAAAAGTCTTTTTTGGATTCTTAGATTGTGCACACAAAAAGTGGTAGAGATGTTAGACGATTTGCAAGCCTATGGTAGTTCTACTTTCATTGAATTGAATTTGAGCGTAAACACTTACCATACACTTCTCGAGAGTAGAGTAATACACTATGTACTTGTGAGTTGCGATGTCAAGTACCCGAAAGAGTATTAATAATGTCGAGTTTATGAATAACGACTTCTTGATAATGAGTTACATGGTTTCCTTGAGTATGGCGTCAAATGCTATTTAATGTTTATAGTGTTCTTGGGTGTTCTTTCGTTTTTACCCCTTATAGTGTTTTTCTTAATTTGCTCGTGGATGAGCAATGCTTTAAGTATGGGGATTTTGATGTGTGTAAAATATACGTGCATTTTGGGGCTTAAATTGATATATATTTGATACATCTACACGCATATTTACTATGTTTTTACTTGGTTTCCTTTAAAGGGCATGATCATCGCGCATTCTTGTAATTCTTGCAGAAACGAGCTTAAAATGAATAAATGTCAGTTGGGATGCCAAGATAAGATTGCCGAATGCAAAGAGAAAAATAAAACGACGGAAAAAGGAACAAAAACAAGTCACATGGCCAGATCGTGTAGCCTCACACTACCGTGTGTGGTATGATGGTGTGAAAATCATACGGTTGTGTGAAGAAGGGAAGAAAGTAGAGGACGGAGCAGTCCTCACGTCCGGACCGTGTGAAGTCACACGGTCGTGTGGACAAGGAAACCAACCGCACAACTAACCCATGCAAATCGCATGCTCTGCGACAAAGAGCCGAGCCCAAAGCCACACGCCCGTGTGGGAGTCTGTTTCCAGCGTTTGTCGAGTTTGCTTCTCGTTCCAACTCTACAAGTGATCTCTCCATGCATTTATAAAAGGGGACCAAGTCTTGCATGAAAAACACAATCGGATACAAAGAAAAACACATCAAATAACACAGAACGAAGGAATCGAAGAGTTTCGAGAGCAAAGGCTAGGTCGCGAAGAACACCACAAGGCTTTCGATCTAGGGAGCACAAGAGTTTCGAGGGCTTGGAAGAAGAATCCATCCCGATAAGACGGGTTTTCTTTCTATGTCTAAGAACTTTTGTCTTGTGCTTATATGATGTCATTATGTTGATTCAAATTTATCTATAAGTTTGTAATCAATGTTTGGCATATTTTTCGGATCTTAGGGGCATAATCGAAACTATAGATTTGTATTAAATATGATTACTTGTTTTCTTAATAAATTCATGCGTGCTATTTTATGAATTCGAGTGCTTATTCTTTAATTTCTTTTTATCTCGATTAATAAATTGCATGTCATATTTGTTATTGCAAAATTAGGGAGATGGGTTCTAACAAAGATGGAAATCGAATTCGGACATGAAACATGTGTGACAAGCGTGTTTGTGGGGAGTTAATCAATTCACAAATCTTTTTGGAGTTAATAAGAATTGTAACAATGGGGAGGACTACAATTGTTATTAATCAACCGTTTCGTACTACCCGAAAGATGAGTAGATGAACTTAGGAATTGAACCCATAGAATTGCATGAATTGGTTTTAAAACTTTATTCGTATTTAATATTGAAAAAGCATATTAAGATTATGTGCCTAAGGTTGCTCCTAAAGATGTTGAAATACTTGTGGGGTTCATAAATTAATTTATTTCTTTTTATTTTCGATTTTTAGTTATTTTAATTACTTGATATTCGGTCACTTCAATAAAATTACAATAAGATGTTATTATAGCCTAAGTGTTTCAAGTTCAATCCCCGAGGAATACGACCTTGCTTGCCATTATCCTATAAACTACACCGGACACTTGCAGTTGTATGAACCAAAATAATTTTTGGCGAACAAGGGGTTAGCACTATAAGGTGATTCAACCAACCTATAGCCAAATGGTCTCGACTCAAGAGGTTGCCACCTATTAGTTCCATAATCATAATGAATATTTGCAAATTGCTTAGGATCTTTAGGTTCATACAACCGTCTCTTTTGTCTATATGCATGTGTGATCTTGTGCATTTGCTTTCTTGTGATAGTAATGAAACTTTTGTGCATGTTGGGCTTTGTGCTTGGGTGCATATGTGCTTTGATTATAGTTTCTTTGCCTTGGGAATGACCATTTTTGAGTCGAGGTCTTTGCCACATTGGCTTGTATCCCTTTGGACTTGACTGATGACTCATTTGGTTGTTCCAATAAGCTTGGTGGGATAATTTCTACCATACCCATCATATGGTTTTCTTTGTTGAAACCTCTAGGGCTTTTGGTAGCTCTGTTTAGACTTTTTACAGAGTATTTTTGTTTGGAGTCCGCTAATGGACTCTTCTCAATTTTGTTTCAAATTGGCCCCTCTCAAAGATACTCTCTCGGCTTTTTGCATTACCTTTGTATCCAAGGCCAACATGGTTGTGATTGTGTTTGTGAGTAGGAGTTGGTGCAACATATGGTGCTTTGGATTTTTGACCGCCTCATTACTTGAGGATCCGTTTTCTATTACCACTCTTGGAGCTTGAGCATGCACAAAGGAATTAAATCTAATGCCTGTCTTATCTCCACTTTCCTTTTGAATCATTATAAGTTCATCTAGTGATTTAGATGCCTTAGTGAATGATGCAATCACATTTTTTTATATCTTTTTCCCTATTTTCGTGAGCTAAGTCCTGCTTCAATCTTAGTTATCTCAGGTCTTGACTCAGTATTCTCAAAGAATGTGACTTAGAATACATAGCTCCTTAGTCACCGTGAGTTTTGGCTTTTGGTGGTTGTTTTCCTCATTTAAAAGTGTGTGTGAGGTTTTTACATGCTCAAAATCTTTCATCATTTTACCTAATGAATCATAAAGATCGAGTGGGTGATGAAATGTTTGTGTCACTATCATCGAATTAGAATGAGATGAGTGAGAGTGTATCTCATCTTCTTGTTCTTTGGCCATTAGGCATATCGTAGCCTCTTCTTTTGTGTCGGAGGATTAGTGAGCTTCACCACTTTCTCGACTCAACAGTATCTTTACACTTGACCGTGTCGGCCTCAAAGCCAATATGGCTTTCTTCTTTTCTTATCTTCTCTCTCTCAAGACCTTTATTTTCTCTTCATTCATGTACTTGTTGGATTGGTGGGTAGCTCCAAATAACAACAAATTGTCCTGGTTCTCTCGCAATTCCAACACAGGTTTTCGGCTCTCTCTCAAGTCTGCTTTTTCGGCTCTACGATACTCAATTCTTTGTTGATCAACTCTCTTTGGTGGTCTGTCCTCCTTGCTTTGGAGGGTGCAGAGTGTCTCCTTGATGATTCAACCTTGTTACTCTTGTAGTTCTTATTGAAGAATTTGTTGAATCTCTTTACCATTAGGGCAATCTCCTCCTAGTCAACGACTTCTTTAGACTCACCAGACTATGAGTGCAAATTGTCTTGGGTACAACTGTCTCTTCTTGCTCTTTTCTTCTAATCTCAAATTCATAGGCTTTAAGGTCCGAGAACATCTCATGGTTGGATGTTCTTGTTAGGTCCATTGAATATCTCAAAGCCATCACTTTCATTTCCCACTCACCGGGAGAGACCTTAGAATCTTCATATACATTTCCTTATGTGTATATTATTTTCCTAGAGTGAGAGCTCATTGGTTATCTTTGTGAATCGGCATCCAGTTGATCCGACTCTCACCGCAAGCATTTTGAAATTTTCAAATTTTTGAACAAAGAATCGTTAACTTATTTTCTTTAATTTGATCGGACCTTCACAAATTAAAGTTGGTTTTTCCCATATTTCTTTAGTCGCTTCCGCAAGATTTAACTTTGTTGAACATGACCTTATCAAGGGTTTGTACAAAATGTCCTTGGCAACATTGTCCAAGTTGTATCTCTTTTTATCTTCATTAGTCCACTCGTAACGTGGTTTTTCCACCATAGCAGGTCTAGGTACCGCAGCAGTGGCATCAACAACAGCAGAGCACGTGCGCCTCGTGCCATAGGAGCTGCAACAACCTCTCCTTCTGGTACATCAGCAGCCTCCTCGGAGCAAGAGCCCTGGCAGTTGTGTTCATCTTCATTATTTGTAGTGAGCCATCCTCAATGATAAACCACATTTCATCATGTAAGGCTGAAAGGTGTGCCTGCATACATATTTTCTAATCGTCAAATTCTTCAACAGTAGACATTCGAATGCGAGTTAGATTTGCTTCCATGATAATAACTTTGATTTTAAAATAAAAGCTTTAAAAACTGCAAGTGTTGTTCTTTTGGAAAAGAATGAGATCTAGTTCAGTAACTAATGCGGAAGGCTCAATGAACCAACCACTCGATACCACTTGTAGGTCCCAAAGGGTGATAAGTAAAGTCTAGGATGGGAGGGGGTTGAATATACTTTAGCAAATTTTTGTTTAGAGCCTTTTTAGAATTTCGAGTTGACTCAAGTCAACTAAGTCCTTGTGGATATCTAAGTTGACTTACACACAACAGAGTTAGCCACTCAATGTGCCCGACTGAGTTGATGATAGTATAACTCAGTTGATTCGATTAACACTTTAAAAATACAATTGACTTGGTTTTTACAAATGAAAAGGCTTTCACCCTTAGTTTTGAATACGTTTTTCAACACTTGTTTAAGCTAGGTTATTATCAGTAGACTTAGCAAATTAACAAACAAAAATAATAAATATAAGTAAGAAATTAAGTATGCTAGTTGTAAAAGACACAAGCAATTTATAGTGGTTCGAGGATGGAGTAATTTCTCTAATCCACTATTCTCCAACCCCTAGAGGAATCCACTAGTGTAACTTGACTTGGTTACAAAATGGTTATAGCCCGAGTCAACTTTGATCACACAAACTAGTCGCTCTTGGGACTTAGCTACTTCACAAGACGGTTTGCCCTACTACTACTCACTCTCTACAAACCTTTGATTTGTTCACACATCCCTCCAACAGGTTCAAAGCTCGGTTCAACTGGAACCTTACTACACCTTGTTTAACCTTGGAGAGTAGACCCTTGTTCTTGAAACAAGTTTTTCCTCTTCAACAAATGAAGTCGTCTTTCCTTCACCGAGTGTGATGGATCGATTTCCTTCGAGATTAAAGCTTGATGATAATATTTGAATGCTTGAGAGATATTACTTTGCTTTGCAGGTTATTTGCTTGCTTGCTTGCATTCGTGTTGGTTAACCTTCTATCCGTGTATTCCTCACCTTTTATAGTGCATGTTTGAAAAATATGTCCGTTGAAGAGATAATCGTATTTTTAAACTCCACTTTGTAGGTTGTTGGTTTGTCTTGTCTTGCGGCATTGATTGATGGATTATACTTTGAATTTAATGCACGCACGCCTTTCCTTAAACTATGCATGATTTCGGTACATCTCATTGGCTCCTTGCCTTTTGCACTCTTTCAAAGAAAAATGACTTTAAGGTAAGCGATCGACACATGCCTATTTTCAAGAAAACCTTGACTTTGCTTAACAATAGTTCTCTTTCGACTTTCTTTGATCATGTCTGCTGCATATCCCCTTAGATAGACAATTTCAATAATTTTGGAATGACTTTTTGTCGACCGACCGAGACAACTTTTCATCACTTGACCAAACTTCACTCCCACTTCACTTAGCCGCCACATAGTCGGTCTTATCTTTGATCTTCGATTTAGTCCCGCAAATCTTCAACTTGGCTACTTCCACTCGCTTCCACATTCCTATCTATTACAAGTTGATTTACTGATTAAATTGGGGTGCCAACTTTCTAATCTTAGTATTACATGGTGTCATCAAAATCTATTATAAAAATTTCCCAATGGACTCTAGTTAAATTCATTTTTTATATTCTCTAATATGGATAGTTGGGAGAGGGTGTGAGTTAGTTAAAATTGTGTAAGAGTGTGGGGTCTGGGGTGGGAGAGAGAATATTTGTGTGATTGTAAAAATATTTCCCATAGTGGAATTTCTTTCCCCTGGGGATGTAGTTTTACTCCTGGTTTTAAAGTTTCCACATAAATTCTTGTGTTCTAGATTGTTGTTATTTTTCATATTATTTCTTGGTTATTTTTGTTTTTCCCTGGGGATGAATATGTGATTCGATTTTCCCAATAAATGGTATCAATGCCCGGATTGGGTCTCTTGAAATTATGGGTATGCTCTATGGTCGCAACGATGCCGACCTTCCACATCGAAAAGATTTTTGAGTGGGTTCCGGGGGTCTCATTTGGAGGCGGTTGTTCATCAGGCTAGGGTGGTTAAGCAGGTGGAGAAATTTGATGGAAGGTTCAACTTTGGCTTATGGCAAGGATAAGTCAAGGATGTGATGGTATACTGGTTACATAAAGCTTTGAAGGTGAATCAAAAAGTGGAGTTGGAGTTGATCTGGCAAACAACGCCTAATCCGGGCTAACATTTTGACACTGAGGATTTTCTCTTTTGATCGAGAAAATGTATGTCCTTTTGGCATGTGAGTTGTCATGAAAGATGATGTGGTTATGTTAAGCGGGTCCAGAATTTAGGCACGAGCATTGGCTTGTCATGGAAGCGAGGTGTGGTGGAATTTCACATGGGCATTGGCTTGACATGGATGCGGGGTGTGTGATGGAATTTACACATGTGTAACATTTTGGCATTGATACAAGGTGTGTTTATGTCAATGGTTGAAGGACTTCTAGGAGGGACAAAACCTGGGAGTTGCACCATAAATTTCAGCGCGTTTTTCGACATGTGCCGAAGAAAATTCTTAGAATGGTTTATTCTAAGTGGTCCACTCATATGGTGGAGTAGGTAGGGTTCTCTAGTTTGAGAATGATGGTTCTCTGGTTTGAGAGTCATGATTGTCGGTGAAGACAATAGGGCTTCTTTTATTTTGCCAAGGTGGAATTTGTTGGTTTTGTGTCAAATAAAAGAAGGGTTTTGTCCCACATTGATTGTAGAACAAAAGTGATAGGAATTTGAGGTTATTTAAGAAACACATGTGATGTGGTTTCAAGTGCACCAGTCAAATACACTTTAATTTTGAGGTTTGACTCTAGTTAAATTTCTTTCTTGCATTTTATAATGTGGAGAGTTGGGAGAGAGGTGAGAATTAGTCAGAGGTTTTTAAGAGTGTGAGGGTACTGGGGTCGGGAGAGACAATGTCCGTGTATTGCAAAAATATTTGACATAGTGAAATTTCTTTCTATGTGGGCCGTGGTTTTTCTCCGGCTTTGGAGCTTCCACGTAAATTCTTATGTTGCGGATTATTGTTATATTTTATTTTATTTTTCAGTTATTTATGCTCGTCCCTGGGGAATGAATGTGAGATCTGATGTTCCCAACATACGTATCATTCATAGGTATGTTCTCTTCGTTAGCATCCTATCATTTTTCTTGATGATTGCATGAGAACTGGGGCAACATTGATAGATCATGGATGTCTTATCACAAATTCTAGAATAGCAAAATACCTCCTTGCGAGTTTGAAACAGACGGGGGAGAAGAAGGTAAAAAAACAGAAAAAAGAAAAAATATGGGAAAAAGGAAACAAAAATTACAAACAGTCGGGATTTGATAAAACTCAATGAAGTTTTTCATGTTTTGATTGGATTGGGTTTGAGTTTGGGTTTTGGTGTTGGGGCTCTGTACAATGGATTTTGGCCAATGAAATGGTCTTACAAGAGACTTTCTCTTAGATATTTATTTGGTCGAAATTGTGGTTAGATTTCCCAGGATAAGCGCCACCAAATTAAGCGGAAAAACCCCTTTGAAAGAAAAACATATAGTCAAAAATATTTTTGTTTCTTCAAAGAAGCTCATTGTCTATACAATCAAAATTAAATATATATTCTATATTACAAACTATAAAGCCTAAAATGCCCTTACTGTTATCTTGTAATTTTTTAATAAGTTCGGAGTAGTGGTTGTTAGAGTGATTAAATATTAAATGGTTCACCTCTATAATAGCTTAAGCTTTTAGATGAGATGGTAATTCAATATGGTATCGTGAGCAGTCACGAGTTCGAATTACCTTGAAAGACGTGCAAAGGGAGGTTTCGAGTGGTGGAACGAGATCTTTGGCGCAATGGGGTAAACGGACTTAATCAAGGTAGGTTGCCAGGTGGGCCCCAACTAAGGTAAATGGACTCGAATCGGTTGTTGGGTGGCCGAGAAATGAGAGGTTGCGTGACTTGGACGCTTGAACCAAAGAAGTTGGCGTTAGAACGAGGAAGTTTGGCCGGCAATAGAGGTTGCCAAGCACTGGAGCTGAAATATTGGTTGGTCTTGGTAGGGAGATTGTAGGGCTTTGGTCTGCAGCATCATGCCCGCAATGGGCTTCAAAAGAGGAGCGAGGCGCAGCCCACGATTCGAACTCGTGAGCGCTGTATTGCACAGTTAAAGGAGAGCTTAGAAGATTTGATATGGACTACCTATAACAACATATACATCTTTTTTTCTGGTGCCCATTACACAAAAACTCGAAGTTAAGCGTGATTGGCCGGAGTAGACATGGGATGGGTGACCCCTTGGGAAACAATTTTCAGGATGCACGTGAGTGAGGACAAATCACACTAGAAAAGACTTGTGTTAGTTTGTGGGGATAGTCGTCAATCCAGTAAAGTGCTTGAGGTCCAACAATTGGTATCAAAGCCAGACCAAACAAAAGGTTCGATTTAAAACCTCACCGCCACCCATAAAAATATTTCATGTGCTAGGATTCATAAACAATCATCTACATGTGAGGGGGCGTGTTAGAGTGATTAAATATTAAATGATTTACCTTTCTAATGGCTTAATCTTTTAGATGAGGTGGTCATTCAATAGTGGTTGGAGGAGGGGATAAATTTCAAAAAATTGAAAAATAAAGGATTCAAACATCGAATTGAAATTTCTGTTTGGTGATGATACTGTTATCTTGTAATTAAACACTCTTCCAATTCTATAGAATAAAATATTATTATTCTCAATTATTAAAAATACATAAAACATTTATTTATTTTTTTAATTCCAAGTGACAAATCCATAATGAGTCGAATAAACAAACAGAAATGGGACCGTGAAGTACCATGCATCCATGCAATGATTTTATTTGTCCAATTAAGTCATTGTCACTTACCAAAAAAAAAAAAAAAAAATAGGCATATGCATGAGTCATGTGGCCACCTGATTTCTGCATTTCTTAGCATTATTTTTTTCATCACATGTTTGGCCAATCAGTGTTCTATAAATAAAACGGACTTTAGAAGAAACCTTATAACCAACAGAAAAAAGTAGACAAAATGTGGAAAATTGCCATCATTCCAGTGTTTGGCATACTAGTTTTGTGGGCATGGCAATTTTTCAATTGGGTTTGGGTGAAACCAAGGAAGACTGAGAAGTTATTTAGGAAGCAAGGCATGAAAGGAAGTTCTTACAAGTTTCTATTTGGGGATACTAAAGAAGCTGAACTTATGTATAAATAAAGAAGCCTATTCCAAACCTATTGGTATTCACGACGACATTGCGCCGCGTATCATGCCTAATATTCTCCACGCCATAAAGACATACGGTACTAGAAAATTATGTGGAAAAACTCCTATTTTGCTAAGCTTTTTTTTTTCCTGATGTGGAATCCTATTTAATTAGCAAAGCGGAGTTAAACTCTTCATTTTAAAGTTTTTTTTTGATGTTATATTTTATATATATATATATATATATCTATATATCTCTATTGATATATATCTTAACTGTGCCATATACTATATTTTGGGAAAATTGTAATACTGGTGTGGTAACTTGGTCTCATTAGACTTTTGGCTCTAAGTTGTCAATGTTTGGTTTTAGTTTGATAACTTTAAATATTTGGGACATTTATACCTATTTCGCCAAAAAAATTCAATTTCACGATAAATTAGTGATTTTGACCGATGACATGAATAGTAAATCAGGTATATTTTTCAATTTGTAGGCAAAATTGCCATGTGTTCGCGTTCTGCTTCTCTTTTAAAATTTTCACTCCAAGGCTAAATGAAAGCTGAAAAATACGTTTCTAGAGTTTCAACTTCGACACCAGTGGCTACTTAAGATGAAGTCTCACTGTATATTTTAAGTTTGAAAAAATAAATAAAAATGACAAGTATGCAGAACCTAATAATTAAATCGAATTCCAATCCCAATAATTTGGTTGGAGCCCATCCTATTCTTACCTGTCATTTTTGTTGATTTTTTTGGTCTAACGTATATATATAGTCAGCGAACACGTGTCAATTTTCCCTCCAAATTGAAAATTGCCCAATTATTTTCAATATGTTATCAACATTCCGGTCCAAATCAGCAATTTTCAGCTAAATTTGAATTTCATTGTAAAATTTACATTTAAAAATTCGCCAAATCAAAAACTTAAAATCCACTTTATTCATTATTTTTGTTAGTGAAAATAAAAAAATATATCACTCTCGTAAATTTGAATTTTTTTATTTCATATATGCAGGAAATTATTCATTCATTTGGTCAGGGCCAAGACCACGAGTATTCGTAATGGACCCTGATGTTATTAGAGAAGTGATGACCAAATATCATACGTATCACAAGTCTTATAAAACATCCAATGAAATTGCTAAGATGGTGGTTACCGGCCTTATTAATAAAGAGGGTGAAGAGTGGGCCAAAGCTAGAATGAAGCTGAACCCCGCTTTTCATTTGGAAAAATTGAAGGTCAGTTTTGTCATTCTTGAATAATTTCAAATAGAGTAATTAAGTTATATAATTTTTTCTTAAAATTTGGCCTAATTATAAAAAAGGCAAAAATACATCAACTAACTTTCAAATTTTAAAGAATCATCTTCAGGTATGAATCTGTTCTATATTTTGCACCTCCCATTAATTAACCTTGTCATCAAAACAATGTTTTAAGTACCGTACGTGCAATGAAATCGGTCATGCCAAGCCATTGGTATGCAGTTTAATGGGTCGGACTGTTTCAGCCGCCGGTTCAAATCAAAATTATTGATTTTTTTTTAATATTTTGTTAAATTGTAATATAATATATTTTAAAAATTATATATATATATATATATATAAATAAGCAACTGAAAAATCTAATTTAGCACAAACTTCAAATAAATCACAAAAATAAAATAAATTATCAAAATTAAATTCTAATTTTTATTAAAATTCTAAAAGAAATAATAAAATCAAAAACTAGATTGAAATCGGTTTTTTCCCATTCTGATCGGTTCCGGACGGTTCGACTTGTTTTGACCGCTAAATGTTTTTGGAGGCTTATTTGACCGGTCTGACCATTGGTTTCCAGTAGAATAGTTGGGTATGGTACATTATTGAAAACATTGCATCAGAACACGAAATATGTAGGATCTTGTATTCCCTAATTATAAGGAAACCAAATAGCCCCTTTAGTTTTTTCATCTATAAGTCTTGACATTCTATTTGTTCTGTTGCTTGTAATAGCCAATGGTTCCTGCAATTCAAGTGTGCTCTCAGAACACCCTAAATGAATAGAAGGAGATGGCATCAAAGGGTGGGGGTCTTGTTGCTTTGATGTGTACCCCTATCTCGAAGTATTTACTAGTTCAGCATTGGCGCGATTAATGTTTGACTCTACCTATACTGAGCAGCTAAAGCAGACTTTCTTACAACTCTCAGAGCTTGCATTTATGGGAAAATTAGCCACTAATCCATTAACTCTACCTGGAGAAAAGTAAGGTTACATTTTTTTTAGTTTTTCTTCCCAATGAGACATAATCAAATCTCAAGGTTTTTTTTTTCCACTTTTCTAAAATCTATGTATTTTTTTTTTGTAATTAGCCCAAACCTCGGGCTTTTCTTTTTTTTTTTTTTTTTTTTGTAAGTAACCCTATCTATTACTTGGAATTCTTGCATGTGTTGCTACAAAATTTTAGGTACTTCCCAACCAAAAAGAATCGAAGAGCCAAAGAAATTGACAAATATGTACGAGCATCATTTACCTCCATGATTAATCAAAGACTAGAAAAGAGAAAGGCTGGAGTAAAGCGTGCCAATCAGGACTTACTGGATTTATTCATGCAAGAATTGTACGAGGGAGAAAATTTAAATGATGGAGATCGTCAGAGGATTATTGATGATATTATTGGACAATGCAAGTTATTTTTCTTCGCAGGTTATGAGACCAATTCGAATCTCTTGACTTGGACCATGATTATGCTTTCGGCTCACCAAGACTGGCAAGCTCGTGCTAGAGAAGAGGCGGTACAAGTACTAGGCAACAAAAAAGAAATCACTTCTGAGGACTTGGGCAAGCTTAAAATTGTAAGTTTGAGGTTTCCTTAATTAGTTCATTGATCACTACATTAATTCTGTGGATTTTATTTTATTTTCTTGTTTAATTAATTGTCAATGCAGGCAACAATGATTTTGAACGAGATGTTGCGTTTATTCCCATCATCCATGGAATTCACTAGACTTGTTGAAGAAGAAACAACGCTAGGTGGATACACAATACCAAAAGACACACTAGCTAGTAACATGTCCAATACTTATTTTGCAAAGGAGCACTGAAATATGGGGTAAAGACGCTGGAGAATTCAACCCCGAAAGGTTTGCTGAAGGAATTGTGAAAGCTACTAAAGGTGAGAACGTATACATGCCTTTTGGGTGGGGTCCACGTATCTGCATTGCTCAGAATTTCGCGTTCTTGGAGTCTAAAACATTCTTGGCGATGCTCTTACTCAACTTCACCTTTGAACTTTCTCCGACCTACGTGCACGCGCCGTTTGTCGATTTCACCATTCATCCGCAGTATGGTGCTCCAATAGTGCTAAAGAAACTCTAGCTCGTACGAACTGTCATCGCCATCACTAAATCGATCATAGTATTCTATCCTTGCAGTTATGTCTAAAAATAAATGCATTGAATCTCGCCATCACTGAATCGATCATAGTTTTCTGTTCTCGCGGTTATGTCTAAAAACAAGCGTATTTGCATGTCGATCACTATTATATTAATTTGTGCATGTTAATCTTATGGATGAGTTGTTGTGAGTAGTCTTGTAATAATAAAGGATGTGTTACATCAATAAAATTGTTTGTTCCATGTGATTTTCGATTGTAAATTCTATTGTTCCTTCTGTTACATTGTGCTAATCGTTGCAACAGTTGGGACTAATGTTGTTGACCCCTATGTAAATACTTGGACCAATCTCGCAATTTCCTCATATATAAATAAACTTGCACTAATACAATTTTTACAATATCAGAAAAATGACATTGCCAAAAACTGACAAATACTCAATGAATGATATCAAATGTTACTAGAAAGTGATGTGGAATGAAAGGAGTATATATAATTTCAGCCTTTAAAACCCTGTTTCGTACCATATTTCATTTTTATGTTTTGACATATTAAATAATTCTATATAATTGATAATAGCATCAGTTTTATACATAACATTCAAATAATTTATTAAAATATCATAAGTAACAATAAAAAAAACGATTTTGTGGTATACTTTTCTAAACTCAATTCTTTACTAGGCATAATTATTGTGTTCTGTATTATGCACATAGGCAGATTATAATTGGCTCATTTTGGATCATCTACATGGACAATCATGCCAGGTTTGTACTGACATAGACGTGATAAATAATATTTTTTCATGCATACGTAATAATATTGTGCCAAGGTCCATGTGGTCGCGGTCCAGGCTTAGATGATCCATATACATCTTGTTGGATGTTGACCACTCCACGCATGTCCGTGGTTGTTAAATAATAGACTCAATTACCTATTTGTTTAACATAATAATTTTTTTAATTTTACGAGCTTATTATAAATTTGATAAGTCGAAATAATAACATTAATAGAGAAAAGAAAAAGAGAAATGCGCTTTTAACTAGAGAATATCATTAAAAAAAATCATTATTTTATAAAAATATATTTCTTTTTACTGGCACTCCCTTAATATATTTTTTTATTTTACAAATTGTTCATATTGAGGGGTGTTTTTGTGAAACAACACAAATTCAAGGGGATATTAATTTATAATATCTCAAATCGGGGTGTGTATTTTAAGGATTGAGATTTTCTGTTCCATTTCCTATTCAACTCTTTATTCCCTTGCATTGGATGAATGACATGTGTACAAGTTGTTGGAAAATTAAATGGAAATTGTGTTTTTTGGAATAATTTCTTGGACCCATTTCTTCAATAATGAAGAAAATATTTAACTCCAATGATGTTTAATTTTGTAACACCTAAAACTCCCAACTCATGGAGGAGTGAGAGAGTGATGACACTTGAAACTCCCAAGTCATGGAGGAGTGGAAAAGTGAATGCTCCTAGTCATGGGATAGTGGGGAGTTAATATGGGTTGATCTTGAAGCCTATAAAAGGTGGTTCAATTTTTCACAATCTACACACAACACAACTTCTACACTTCCATAACAAAATTCATTTGCATCTCGCTCTTGTGTTCCCTTGGCTTCCAGTTGCATTTTGGTGATACTATCCAGGCATAAACTTCAATTCGTCGGTTATAAGGTAATCCGATTTTCCCGTCTTATCCTGGAAAACAGACATCCAGAATAGGGGACAAATCTATTTTAAGGATAGTGTGTTCAACACACGATTTGGGCCAATTTTATATTGTACTTACGTGATTTAGTTTATTACAAATTTCGATGTTGTTTTGTAATTTGTAATTTCATTTTTCATTGTGTAATCCAAACTGTACTAGAATTATGCAGCTTCTTATTTTCTTACAAACTTAGAACATTTCTTTTTCTGGTACAGTTTTTACTAAACTATTTGCAATTCTATATTCAATTCAGATTTGGATTTTCCTGTTTATTTAAACTGTACTACTAATTTTTGTTTACAAATTTAAAACAGATTTTTTTTTCTGGTATAGTTTTTACTAAATTATTCTGGAACAGTTTTTATTAATTCTGTTGTTCAGAGGTTTGGTTTTTTTTTTTTTTTTTAATACTTGTATGTAATCTATTGCCATGAATTCTTATTGATATCTTTTTAGCTATATGCAGTTTGATATCAATATATTGGCAATCATTGTTCCACTATATATTGCCTCTGTAGATTTATCCAATTTTCATTATGTTGGCATTTGGATAGTATTATTAAATTTAGTTTAATCAGGAACTTCAACTCTGGAAATGGTCTATTTGTTGGCATGATTACTTTGATAATTTGTATAATTATTTTGATAGTCTGTAATAGTCTGTAACATGCATGAGTTGAATTGTATATTTGTTACCTAATTCGTATTTTGCTACTGTTAAGCATTTTAACTATATATCTGCATATACATATCTGTTTGTGTTTACTAACCTTTTAATTGCAGTATTGATATCATGTTCAAATTATTTTAGATTAATAAGAAAAATACCTCGTGCATATTTAGAGTGGAAGGAAATCGAAATTTGGACATTATAATAAAGCTTGAACAAATTCTAATAAGTTTGTTATTATCGGTTTTGTTCCGATAGATTGAAGTGCTAAACTTCTTTTGTTATTTGTTTCAGAA
This sequence comes from Rehmannia glutinosa, assembly GCA_016081115.2. Classification (NCBI taxonomy): domain Eukaryota; kingdom Viridiplantae; phylum Streptophyta; class Magnoliopsida; order Lamiales; family Orobanchaceae; genus Rehmannia; species Rehmannia glutinosa. Next base: position 71,801 of record JABTTQ020000671.1, on the reverse strand, counting down.
ATGACATCCGATTCAAACAAAATGGTGGGTCTAACCCCGTGGCACCAACTCCGGCTTTTGTAGTCAACACCACGCTTTAATGCCAATTAATCATGGGGAAAAATCTGAAAAGATTAATGGTTTGAACTTTAAGAGGTGGCGACGAGAAGATGCTCTTCTACTTGACCACATTGAACTTAGCAAGGTTCTTGAAAGATCCTCCACGACTTAGTGAGGATGAGACTGATGCACAAGCGGTTAATGTGAGGCCCCGATTTTTTTCAACATATTCTACGATGATGTATAGTGACAAAATCTTGGCTAAGTGTCACAATATCTATTATAGATGAGATATGATACTCAATTATTTATTTCTTCCAACGACGATTACTCTTTCCCTATTTCGAGCATACCGATTATATTCTTCCTCAAGTATTAATTCGTGATCGACTATAGATGACTTTAGAAATATTGGACCCTTGATAATTTAGGAGTATATTCCAATCCTTATCCAAATATTTCACCTTATTCTATAATACATTCCCAACCAACTTCCAATTTATTTTGAAAAAAAAAACACATTTATTTTTTCACATCCTTAATTTTAAACTTCTAAATAATTATTTATGAATACCTATACATTTTATTTTCATCAAATTTTATAAAAGAAAAGAAAACAAAAATTTTACCATCCTATGTCTTATTTTCAAAAAATGGGGAAATTAACTCAACTTTTTTCTATTATTACTATTATTATTAATATTTTTTTTTACTATTTTGTATCTTCCAAAAGGTTAAATTTTGAACAAAATAACAATCAAAAATTTGACCCATTCCGCAAAAATCGGCCACAAGTGGAAGAGTGGGGAAAGTTGTTTCAAGTTTTTTTTTTTTTTTTGCCTCAATATTTTAAAAATACCCTACAAAGCCAACTACTTCAATAATTATCTATCAAGACAAAAAAATATTCCTCCTCAAACTTTAGCATTTCGGCAATAGCATTGCGAGAGGGAATCCTCTCAATTTTTTTTTATCTCCCAAAATACTTTACCTAAATTATTAATTACCAAAAACAAAGTGGAGGAATGGACGTCCATGAGGAAGATATTGTTTGATAAATGTTTTTATCTTAATTTTGATGATTTTATTTTTACACCAAAACAATATTTTTAATTGTTGTCCAAATACTCTTAAATGATTTAAAAATATTTTTAATATTTATTCTAATATTTCTTCAAGTTTTATTTTAGATAAAATTGGACAACACTTTTAATGATTTTATGTTAATATGTTTTTACATCAAAACAAGGTTCCTAAATGTTGTCTAAATACTCCCGATCGGTTTAAAATATTTTTACTAAATTTTCGGAGTATTTCTTGAGGTTTATTTTCGACAAAAATTGGATAACATTTCTGTCTCGAGATCAACCGGTCGCCCTATAGGGCAATCCGTACCTGAAGATGAATTTTGGAACAAAAAATGAGACGGATTTAAAATTGGCCAGGTCGACCGGTCGACCAGGGTGTCGACCGGTGGCATCGACCGGTCGACACCCTGTCGACCGGTACCTAGGAGCTTTCCTTTTGAAACAGAACTTCGTTTCCTTAAAATGCATTGAGGGAGACCAGCTGTGGTGGGGGACGACCGGTCAAACCCTACGTCGAGCGGTCGCCCCGTGTAAATTGTTGTTATCTTCGTTTCAAACTCTATTTACGTGCGGCCACTTGTCGCCTTAAGTTTGACAAAGAAAATTTACGACCGTTTGACAACAAAAACTTTCCTTAAATTGTGGGATTGATTTCTAACACTATATTCTTGATTTTAATCGTATTTTTCTGTAGATTTTCAATCCCCAAGAGGAGCCTATGCTTGATCAATCATCTCCTATAAATAGAGGAAGTTTTGGAGCAACCAATATAACAATTGAGATACAACACAACAAGATACATTCCAAGCAAATACTTGTTCTTCATAGTTATTATTCTTGTTGTAATTTTGCCTAGCTTATCACTTTCACATCTTGAGGTCTAGGCTTTCATTTCTTGATTACACTTGCACTCAAATTGTATTATTCATTATTGAGTTGTACTCTTGATTTTGGTAATCATTCAACACAAGACATCCTTGTGAGTATTCTTGTGGAAAGAATACACTTGGGTGATCTAGGTGATAGGTGTTTCAAGAGTGTGGTGCTTTTGAGGTGTTGAAGAATTTGGTATTCTTCAATATTGAAGATTGTGGTGATCTTCAAAGGTGCCATTGAAGGAAGATTGTGGTAATCTTCAAAGGAGATTGTGGTAATCTCCAAAGGGATATTGTGGTAATCTCCAAAGTGGTGTTGAAGAAGAGTGCGGTGCTCTTCAAGGTGTTGTAAGTTGAATTTGTATTAATTTTGGTAATTAATAAAATTCCTTTTCTTTTTCGAAACCCATCCCTGGATATACTTTGGTGGTAGAGAACGTAGTCCCTAGGTGGGGTGAAGATCTATAAATCGACGCGTGTTGTTTACATTCTGCACCTTTATTATTGTCTTGGCTTGTTTTGTTCGATAAAGAGAGCATAATCGAAAAGATGAAGATAATCTATTCATCCCCCCTCTAGATTATCGTAGCCGCTTGGACTTACATGTGGTATCAAAGCCAAACTCTTTGGCAAGCTCGTTTCACATCGACGAGTGAAGAGGAATGATCGTCGGCTCACGAATTAAGCTCACCTTTCCTAAGACCTCCACCACCAAGCCACCTCGGTTTGATTCCAAAAATTTTACATTTTGGAAAGAAAGAATGGAATGTTATTTACAAGGTTGCGGGTTTGATAGTTGGAACATCGTCATTAATGGAGAATCCATTCCAATGAAAGACACGCCATACACCTCCAAAGCTATCAAAGAGCTCAATGATGAAGAGAAGAAAATCATCTCCTTAAATGGTAAAGCTCTCAATATTTTATATTGTTCACTTACCAATTTGGAATATGATCTTATTGTAGTAACTCGTTCGGCTCATGAAGTTTGGCAAAAATTAGAAGCCATTCATGAAGTATATGAAAATGATAGGAGCAACTCAAAAGCATCTACTTCTCAAAGAAATACAAAGTCAAATCTAAGGAACAAGCCTCTTACAACTTCCAACTATGAAGAAGTTGAACATTGTCTTATGGGCATCGAAGAAAAAAACGAGGTATGTCTTAAACCCTCTACTTCCTATGATATTGTTATACAAAATGATTATAGTGATTTGCAAAATGATTTTGATGATCTTCAAAATGAATTCCAAAGCTTGCTTGTTAAATACAAAAATTTGAAAAATGAATTAATGCTTTGAAAAATGATAAGGATAGTTTATCTACTTCCTATGAATCACTATCATGTGCTCACACCACCACACTTAACAAGGTTAGAAACCTTGAAAAAAATAAAATAGTACTCTTGTTGAGGATATTAATTGTATGAAAAAGGATTTATCAAAATCTAACTTGAGTACCAATAAAATGACCAAAATTGTTGATATTCATAATTGTGATAATTCGAAACAAGGACTTGACCATAAGTCTAATGTTGTTAATCATATGAAAAATAGTCAAGTCTCTAAGCATGTTGGTCATTACACTTCTAGAATTATTACATGCTTCTATTGTGGTAAAAAGGGTCATTCGGTAAATAATTGCCGGGCTAGAAATAGCTCTAATTATTGTTGGAGACCTAAAAGTCTCAAGACTAATCCCAAAGGACCCAAACACTTGAGGGTACCACAAAACAATGTGATATTAGGTACCCGGCAGAACAATAATCAAGAAAAATTCATACCGCCTAGAAGACATCAAATGACCATCTCATTTGATCAAAGAAGAAGACACCACCAAAATGAATTTCCAAGAATGAAATATTATCAACAAAGGGAAGGATACAATCCTTGGAGATGGAGCAATTGGAGAAGCCATTATCATCAAGATGATTTTCAAAAGGAAAATATCATCAAAAATTGGGACGGCACAACCCATGGAAATGGCGAAATTGGTAAACCGTATCTCCCTATTTAAATATGCATTTTACTTTTTATGCATGTTATTATTTGTGTCTAAATTGCAAAATGAGTTTTCATTTTTAAAATTAAGGTCTTCAATTTATATTTGTGGTTTTAAAAATTTTTTAAAAAGAGACCTTGTATGATGCTTAAACTCTTGTGTATTTGCTTAGACTTACTTGATTTATCATTTCTTATGAATTTTATGACATGAGCTTGCTTGCTATATCTTTTATTATTTGGCTACACTTGTGCTTTATCATATCTTGTGCAAAAATTTGTTTAAAGAATTGTGTAGGTTATATATCTCATATTCATTGGTTATCGTCTATTACTTCATCTAAGAGTTTTTATAAACCATCGAGGTATGTTCACTCGTATTATTCTTAGAACTCGATATTTTGTTCTTGTATTGTTTATGCACTTATCTTTCAAAACTAGTTCATTTCATCCCCTTAAGAGCCACTAAATGATTTTGTGATTTTTCTCAAAAGGGCACTACTCGTAGAAACTCGTTTTTCTCGTATTTATGTTTTCTCGAAACTTGTTTATGTTGGATTTAGTCCATAATTATCTTTTTGCAAAGTTTTAAAACTTTTGGGGTGAAAAATCAAATTTTGAAAAATTACGAGATTGGAAAATTGCACTTTGGGGCGGTCAAGGCGGGCGGCGGTCGCCACTACACGTTGACCTGGTCGTACCTACCTCGGCCAAGGTCGCCGCCCAACAAAAATTTTTTGGTTAAAACGGGTATGTTCTTCATTTTTCAAACAGAACTCAAATTTCTTCAAACCCTCGTTTCAACGAAAATATTTCCCCCTTTTCATATAATCTTCATTTCTTCATCAAAACTTGTAATTCTTGTTGCTAATCCACTTCATTTTGCAAGAATCTCACAAATATGGCACCTCCAAGAAATTCCATAGGTCAAAATCCCACTTCCAAGAAGAAAAAGGCGGAGGGTTCTTCAAGAAATCGGCAAGAGGAAGCGAACATCGGGATATTCGAGCTACCCAAAGGAATGTAGCTCAAGAACGTGATGATATTCAAAACCCGACACTCTCCAATCCTCAAATTGCCGAACTCCGTGTGACGATTTTATTCAAAAATTGTCGTTGGGCAAAAAGTAAGAAACCTCTTATACCTCAAGCTCCTCGCTCTAATAATGTTTCAGATTTTATCAACAAATATGCGGAGTGATACTATGAAAATTTGAACATGGGTGCGAAATCGATAGCTCGTATGAAATTTTTTCGATTTAATTCATTTTCAAATGAGTATCCTACTATTAGAGGATTTTTTGAAGAAAGCAAGGTGGATGTACTTGTGGGAGCACCCTTATGTTTTATATGATGATGATGTTATCCTACATTTTTATGCAAATATGTGGGTCGAATATGATGCTCAAAGGAAGCCTCTTGCGTTGAATTCGTTTGTAAGGGGTCGTCACTTTAGATGGACTCCTAATGACATTTGTCGGCTTTTACATGTGCGAGAAGGTGGTTGGGACTATTTTGCTTGTGCAATTTGGAATGATGATATGTTGGGTATTTCTATGGAAGTTGTTAAGACCTATTTGGGCGTTTGGCCAAAATATTCGTTATTGACCATGACTCTTGAGCACAGGATTATTTCGGTTATTGTCGCCTACTGTATCTGTGGTAAAGCGGGCAAAATGCCTAGCAATATGGATTATTTTTAACTTATAAGATTGCTAGAATGGAACAAGCTTAATTTTGGCGCAATACTTATTCAATGCTTGATTGAGTCTATCAAACAAGGAAATAAGAAGTTTGTCATGGGCAATTGGATTTGCAAACTTCTTATCCAATCGGGCTACCTTCTTCTAATGTAATTCGGAGGTGTTTCAAAAATGATTTTGACATTGACAACATCTCTCAAATGGTCCACATGCAAAACAATATGGATATCCGCCAACTAAAATGGCTAAAGGTAGAGGGCAAGGTTCTACATCCGAAAATCCAAATGACTTCTTTGATGATGCCGGGTCGAAAGAATGGCGGCGGGTGATGGGGCAAGCAATCCCAGGAGGGTAATACCAGGTGCTCAACCGTCTAGGAGTTACACCGGGCCAATTTGATGAACTTAGAGCATATCATGAAGCTAAATATGAGGCTTTGGAGCAAAAGACCTCAAAGATGCAAAAATCAATCGGCAAATTGAAGAAGTTCATTAAAAAACTCATCCCCAACACATGTTTTTCTTCTGATGAAGAATGATGAGCCTATCACTTTTCTTGCTTTTCTCCTTATGTCATTTTATTTTCTTGTAATGAACTTAATTTGTATAACTCTCTTATTCTAATGACATTTGCTTGTTGTTTGTTGAAGGGATAAAATAGCAAGTGGCTTTTGGTTGATCTTGATTATGGTATTATTGGAGTATTTGATGGTAAAAATACTCTATTTGGCATTGTTTGATAATTGGTATGAAGACTGATGGTAAAAGTGCTTCTCTTAATTTTTGCTTAAATGTTTTTGTGATGCCTTGATCATTTTGTTTAGATGGATATTTGGGACATTTGTAATGACTTATATGCATTGCTTGATGATGTGAGCTACTTGATGATTCTTTAAAATCTTGCTTGATGGCATTCGTAATGCCTTGATTTTTTTGCTAAAATTATCTCAATTGGTTCGAACCCTGAGAATTTACTTTGTTGGGCCTTTTATTTGTTGGATATATGATGAAATTTGCTTTTGGTGATGGTATGAAAAACTTGGCTTAATATCTTTTACAAGGGCTATATATATTTTTCTCAATTTTTGACGCCCGCCAAGTGTTCGATTAAATGTTTCAATGAAAACTTCAACTTCTACATGAATCTCTTGCTTTCAAATGTCTTAAATATTCATTGAGATAATGTCTTGCAAACAAAACGAGCTTATGGATTTTTCATAATATATTTCTCCCATTTCTTCGATTCTAAGCATAATTTTTTCAATGATTGATAAATCATATTTTAAGCGCAGTTTGATATACTTGTTTTTATCATCCTAACATTCTTTTTGATGATTCCAAAGGGGAGAAATGAGAAATTGGCTCGTTAGCTCAAAAAGCTAATAAAAGCTCGATATAAAAGCTATAAGCTATTGTGGACTATACTTAGTCAAATTGGTGTATGATGAACTTATATAATTGTCTAATGGTGTTTTGTTGACAGGGGCTTATAAGCTCTTGTACTTAAGTACAATATGTAAAAGCTAAGCTTTTAGCATGTGGTTGATTATTTGAACATCACACTTGGTGTGCTTGTTGATAGGGGGGAGCTTGTGCTTATTCTTGAATATATTCACTCCTTATTTGGTTGCTTGTATTTTGGAAATGTTAGTCGCTTCTAAACGATTAGATGTTTTTACCGGAAAATCGTTTTAAAATAATTGTCCTCCTAATTTTTCTAAAAATTGTTTTGGTTTGTAATCATCAAAAAGGGGGAGATTGTTTGATACATGTTTTTATCTTAATTTTGATGATTTTATTTTTACACCAAAATAATGTTTTTAATTGTTGTCCAAATACTTCTAAATGATTTAAAAATATTTTTACTATTTATTCAGAATATTTCTTCAAGTTTTATTTTAGATAAAATTGGACAACACTTTTAATAATTTTATGTTAATATGTTTTTACATCAAAACAAGGTTCCTAAATATTGTCTAAATACTCCCCGATCGGTTTAAAATATTTTTACTAAATTTTCGAGTATTTCTTGAGGTTTATTTTTGATAAAAATTGGACAACATTTACGCCTCGAGATCAATCGGTCGCCCTATAGGGCAACCCATACCTGAAGATGAATTTTGGAACAAAAAATGAGACGGATTTAAAATTGGCCAGGTCGACCGGTCGACCAAGGTGTCGACCGGTGGCGTCAACCATACGACACCTGTCGACGGTACACTGGAAGCTTTCTTTTTGAAACAGAACTTCGTTTCCTTAAAATGCATTGAGGAGACCTATTGTGGTGGGGGCGACGGTCGAACCCTATATTGTGGGATTAATTTCTAACTATATTCTTGATTTTAATTGTATTTTTCTCAGTAGATTTTCAATCCATGAAGAGAGCCTATGCTTGATCAATCATCTCTATAAATAGAGGATGTTTTGGAGCAACCAATATAACAATTGAGATACAACACAACAAGATACATTCCAAGCAAACACTTGTTCTTCATAGTTATTATTCTTGTTGTAATTTTGCCTAGCTTATCACTTTCACATCTTGAGGTCTAGGCTTTCATTTTTTGATTACACTTGCACTCAAATTGTATTATTCATTATTGAGTTGTAATCTTGATTTTGGTCATCATTCAACACAAGACATCCTTGTGAGTATTATTGTGGAAAGAATACACTTGGGTGATCTAGGTGATAGGTGTTTCAAGAGTGTGGTACTCTTGAGGTGTTGAAGAATTTGGTATTCTTCAAGATTGAAGATTGTGGTGATCTTCAAAGGTGCCGTTGAAGGAAGATTGTGGTAATCTTCAAAGAGAGATTGTGGTAATCTCCAAAGGTGGTGTTGAAGAAGAGTGTGGTGCTCTTCAAGGTGTTGTAAGTTGAATTTGTATTAATTTTGGTAATTAGTAAAATTCTTTTTCTTTTTCGAAACCCATCCCGGATATACTGGGGTGGTAGAGCACGTAGTCCCTAGGTGGGGTGAAGCTCTATAAATCGACGCGTGTTGTTTACATTGCGCACCTTTATTATTGTCTTGGCTTGTTTTGTTCGATAAAGAGGGCATAATCTAAAAGATGAAGATAATCTATTCACCCCCTCTAGATTATCGTAGCGCTTGGACTTACGATATGGATGGATTTAACTAACTCATGCAATTGTAAACATTTATCAACTTTTATTTATTTTTATACACCTTATATAATTTATGCACATGATCTACTACCCTTTTCATTTTTATTTGTCTTCACTTTTATTTAATTAAACACACATCATCTCCACTCAATACACTTTACACACCCCATTGTCTCCCAACTCACACAAAACAACAAGACCAAAAAAAAAAAAAGGAATGAGTATTTTCTTCCCTAATTTTTCGGTCATGAGGAGAGATTGAGGGAATCAATTCATTTTATCCTACAATGTAGGTCCCAAGGGGTGTCGATGAGGTTTAAAGGAGGGTTGAATAAACCTTACCAACTTTTCAATTTTAGTCCTTTTAAAAATATAACGAGTTAACTCAAACGACTTTGTCCTTGAGGGACAACTAAGTTGGTTATTCAACTATGTTAGCCACTCAACAGATTGATGAATAACTCGGGTTGTTTAACCTTAACTTTAACTTGGTTGTATTGGTTTTATCAGTGGAAGACTTAACACCCTTGATTTGTTTTAAATTTGTTTTAACACTTGATTTTTAGCTCTTGGTTATTAATTAGTTGGATAGCAAATATGAGTTTTATCGTGAGATATGATGTAAGTATGCGAAAATGTAAATGTGCTAAAAATAAATGACACGATAATTTTTATAGAGGTTCGAAGATGGGGTAATTCTTCTAATCCTCTCTTCTCCAACTCCCGGAGGATTCCACTATGTAACAGATCGGTTTACAACGTGGTTACCGATCTGTAGACGACCTTGGTCACACAACTGGCCTTGTGACTCGAGCGTCTTCACAAATTGCCTTGCTACTTGACTCACTTCTCAAGCTCTTGGAATTGATCACGAAGCCCTCCAATAACTTGATACTAGTTCGACCTTGAACCTTCCTACAATCCACCTTGGAAAGTATACCCCTTTTGATTCTTCAAAAATTTCCTCTTCAATAGATTTGAAGTTATCTTTCCTTCACAACTTTGTGTTGGATCGATTTCCTTCGAGTTTCAGGCTTGAGGATTTGCTTGAATATACTTGAGAATATTGCAGGTTAATTGCTTGAATATTGCTTGCTTGTTCGTGGTTCAGGTTGTCAGGGTAACCTCTTCTCAACAAATTCCTTTTATAGTGTACTTTTGAAATTTTGCCCATTGAAGAGATAGGTTAATTTCAAAAGTCACTTGTGTTCGTTGGCTTGTCTTGTCTGCAGTCCTTGATGTTGACATTTCCTCATATCGAATGTCTTGCAGCATTTCAGACTTTCTGACACGGTGCAGTGCATCCCATTGGTTTATTCCTTTTGCACGAAACTGGGACTAACACTTTACTTCTGACAACTCTAGCATGTTACTATTCTGAGTAACATTCTTGACTTTCATCAATGGATCTAAGTCAGTTGTCTTGACTAGACTGTTGTCTTTACCCCAGGTGACTTGAGTCAGCTTCCAGTCATTGGATGACTCAACTGTCACTTCAACTTGAGACTTGGCTTCCTTGAGTTAACTTGACTGACTCTTCTCACAAATGTTCTCAAATGATACTCCTTCAAATAGTCTTGATCTTCTTCTTGGCCATACTCAGTTGATTTACAGCGGAGTCTTCAACATAAAGAATTAATTTTTGACTCAAGGATATGAATTTTCGGAGCTTAGGGGCTAACCTTGGAGGGCTTTGGATTTAAAGCCAATAAGAAGGAGATTTGTCCATTTTAGGAGGACTACTTGGAAGCTATTAAGGTGGGTGGAAAATCTTTCAAAAATAGGTAAATAATTTTGATAAAATGCATGTAGTACATGAAAATGTTTTAAATTACTATATGTATATATATCACATGTATTTTTGATATGTATCAAGTTCAATAAGTTTCACAAAAACGAGCATGATTTTGATTTCTTGCACAATAGGGGCATACTTCTATATATATATCTCAATTTCTTATTCAACTCTTGATTAATGTGTAAATGAATGTGTTATATGCTCAAAATAGTGTTCTCAGACTTGATATATATTCTGTAAAATATTACCTTGTGCTCGAATTTGAACAAAAATACCATTTATGCAATTTTTGCAAAGTTGAGGACTAAACCATAATTTCGAAAACTGTCCAAGGACCAATCTATAAATTTCAAAATTTTGGACTGTATTAATTGTAAAATTTAATATTTTAATTTAATAATAATAGTTTAAAGGTTTTGAAATAAGAAAACTCATCCTTGAAATTTTAGAGACTCAAATGTAGAAACTTGAAAATTTAAGGGCCAAAAATTTAATTTTAAAAAACTGTTCAGGTACCCTCTGAAAATTTCGGAATTTTGACTCCCTCAAACAGAAAAACTTATATTTTGAGAAATTTTAAAAGGTTAAAGTAGTTTGGGTTGAGAAAACCGACTTTTGAAACTTTAAGTACTAAAGTGTAAAAATTTCAATCTTTAAGGACTAAAATGCAATTTTCAGAAAATAAACGACCTAGACACCTGGAAAATTTCATAACCTAAATTGTATAGCATTTTGAACTCGTGGTTCAAGTTTCATAACAAACGAACATCAAATAAACCTTTAAGGGCAAAAAAAAACCGAATTTTTGGACTAGAAATGGAATTTATAAAAATTAAAGGACTTAAACCGACCATATTTCAAAACTATTTTTGTCCCAATATCCTACTATTACACATGATATTTTAAAGTTGAAATCACATCAAAATCCCTCCCGGTTTGTGAGATCCAAAATTTTTAAATTCGGGTCTGAAAATGACAATTTTGACAAAAAAATGGACCAAACTGAGATTTTATTAAAACTCGACCCAAACCCTTTGAAAAACTGAATCTTTCAACAATTTGGAGAATTTAGAAACTAACCTTACATTGTTTTTAGGGCCATGACTTATTCAATGTCAAACTCAATAAGTATCATTTTTCCCAAAACGAGTCTACTTATAAAAAAAATTCCTTTTATCAAGGGCCCCAAAATAAATTATACTTTTCTTCTACAGTCCTAAAACTGATGTAGTTATATTGGAATTGTACTTCAAAAATTTTCTTGAAAATCCCGAACCATACGCACTATGCGTGGCAACTTCCTCGCCTTAAGACAATTTAAACTTAACGTGTTGATATCTTGTAATATCGCCATGTCTTTATTCGACTGCCTTGTTGACATGATATGAACCGTGAATCTAATTGCGCTTGAGTCAACTTGGTGTGTCGAGCTCATAGTGGAGTGGGACTAGTCATGTTTTGGAACCGAGCCGCGCGACTGCGAGTTCTTACCGGCCCCACCGTCCTAATCCCACAACTACAGACAGAGTGTCCAAGAGAAGTGGATCGTAGTATGGTTATAATCATGATTATGACACTGCGGGCCTTGCTAGCCATAATCGTTGGAGTTGTCTCGCCCGGTAGTAATAAGGTAGATATGGCTATGTGCAAACGTGCTTGGGGGTCATAAGGTAGAACAGAAAATCGTTGCCTCGATCCACACTTGTTCAATGTTACGTGCTTCGTTAGCGTCACACTCCGTCCCGCAACCATTACTTGCTTGGATTGGCGTTACACTTAAATGCGCAACCATTGCTTGCTTGGGTTGGTGTTACACTCGCATACACAACCATTACTTTCTTGGGTTGGTGTTACACTCAACGCATTTTACAACCACTACTTGAACTACTTTGCAACGCATTCATAGTGTATGAATGATCATGAACTATTTTCATCAAATTATATAAAGCTATATTATTTTGAAAACCACGTTACTTGTGAATCGTGTGTGACGACGATCATGAATCATGCATTCTTCATATAAATGTTTTCACTGCAACTACATAAGCCACACTTACACACAATCACCCATCCATCGAGAATTTTTGTCTCACCCCACCTTTTTCAATGGCGAGTTGTTGATCCACCATATCATGAAGATGTCGATGAAGAAGATCATGCGACGGAGTAATTCTGAGGCATAGTCCGTCGATCTATCCTTAAATTTCATTTATGAACAATATACTATGTTTGATGTAATAGAGGGGCGTAGGAACCCTTCATATGGATAATTGGTTTGTATTAATATTTCCGTTGCGACAATTAATTGCTTTCCTAGAAGTTATGATGAACAATGTCTATTTGGGAATTAATATTGCCCAAATACTTGGTGGATTATATTCTTAGAATGGAGAACTAGCATAAGTTAACCATTGTGTCATGACTCCACTTTTAGGCGTGATAGTTATGGTATCGAGCTCGATTTGTAAGGAGAAAACTTACACTAAGTCACCCGAGGATAGGTTCCCTGCCTTGGATTGGGTACCACTACTAGATGACCTAAGTTTAATCTTGGATGAATATTTGAACTCTTTTCGGTTGTCATAGTGTTAAAATATCCTGATATTTCTCGGTTTTGGACGTTAGGTAATTTAGAAAATCCGTGATTTGAAAATTATAATTCCCGATATGATGAGACTTGAAGGATATGAGCTTATCTCTTGATAAGTATATGATTTGGATGTGATATATTATGAGATCTAGATACCTAATGATATTATTTTGGGAAAATGGTAGTAGAAGACTCACTAAGTATAATTATCGATTATAGTACCCTTGCGTTATTCATTCCTAAATACTTGTACAAGCTTAAGTATGGAAATTGACTTGTGGTTTAGGTATCACGAATAAGATACGTTAAGAATGTGACTATTACAAAGATCTCGACTAGATGTTACCACAAAGTATTCTCTAGCTATGACGGCTATTGTTCACTAAGATCGGATAATGACTTTACGAGATTGTTCGGACTACTATTGTGATTCATATACTCGTCCAATATTTGAATTAGTTATTGGTTGATTTGGTCGACTATGACTTAATTTCAATCACTAAGTATGGATTAATTATAAGGAGGAAACACTAAGACCGTATTCACTAATGTGGTCTTAACAAAGATGACAATCTGATGAGAATCCAATCCTGAAGGATCCGAAGCGACACAAATGCAAGTTATCTCGAGTTCTTGAAGACTATGTAATTGAGTTCTTGTATTTGTTTTTCTTAGATTAGGTGTTCATTTTCGCTATTTTGAGTCTTTTTGATGTTTTAGAGGCCAACTAAACATTTAAGGCCGTGCCTTAAGTTGTTATTTCGAGTTTGGGTCGGCAGAATCGAATTCAAGTCGCGGGAAAACGTTCGCAGGGCGCACGACCCGTGTGTTGACGCGACGACAAAGACGCATGCCCGTCGTGAAGCCGTGTGCGATGCCATACGAGTTGGGGCCTTCGACTTGACGCATGACCTCGTTGTCATTTTACCGTCGTGCATGAGCCTCGTGTGTCAATCCAGGAATACGAGTTTTGCTCGATTTTTATTTCCTTTTTCGATTTTTAAGTTGTTTCTAGTTGGTTTAGGGTTTGTTTTGGTTTAGGGTTTGTTTTTGCGTAGCCTTTATAAGGCAAACACTTGTTTATTTTTCTTAACAACTTTGATATTGAATATTGATTAGAGATTTTCTCTTCAACCCGTTGGTTTTTGCAAGAGCATCAAGATTGTTCGTCTTGTTGCGACACGACTTATCAAACGAACTTACACATTCGTTTATGGCATCTACGCATACCGAGATTCTTGCTTTTCTAAGCAATGGGTTGAGGTTTCCACCAATTTTAACCGAACTAATGAAGATCTTGGGTTAACAACATATTGTTGTTGGGTCGTATGTACAGTTGTTGCTGCGGTTCACATCAGTTGGTAATCAGAGCCATCTAACAAGGTTAAATCTATCCTTGTTTTCTTTTATTTTTGTTATTTTCTAGATTTTCTTATAAACCCTAGTTCTTCAAGGGTATCAAAGAGAGAGAGAGAGAGAGAGAGAGAGAGAGAGAGAAGTTGAAATTCAAAAAAAAAAACAAGGGAGTTGATTCGTGATTTGTTGGTAGCGTGAGATTGGTTTTTTGGGATTGTTGTTGGTATTGTTGCACTTGTTTATACATCATGTCCGAGGAAAACCGACAACCATTTGATTTAGGTAATAAGTTAGTATGGAGGCACTTGCAAGCCTCATAAAGAAAGTGATGATCAAGACATTAAGGGTTCCCAAGGAGGCACCGAAAATAGAGGAATATGTGACTAGGGCACGGAGGCCTTTGAGGTTCGAACTGGAGGAATGGGCGGATGATATGGATGATTTTGATTCCAAAAAGGAGCAAAATTACAATTCGGGCAGAGGCTGGCGTGGAAATAGGGGTGATAGGGGACGGGAGGATGGCAATTTGAATAACATCAAAATGCAAATCCCATCGTTCTAGGGAAAGAGTGATCCGGACGCATATCTGGATTGGGAGAGAAAAATCGAGAATGTATTTGATTTCCAAAATTATTTTGATTTGAAAAAGATGAAATTGGCATCAACTGAGTTCTCGGATTACACAAGTATTTGGTGAGATCAATTAATGGTTTCAAGGAGGAGAAGCGGCGAGCGACCCATTTCCACATGGGAGGAGCTGAGAAGTTTGATGCGACGTCGTTTTGTACCAAATCATTATTCACAGGTGTCTATCAATGGTTGCGGAGATTGACACAGGGGGTCGAAGAGCGTAGATGACTATCATAAAGAGATGGAAATGTTGATGAGAGGGCCAATATCGAAGGATCGGGGAGGTTATTATGGCAAGGTTTATTATGAGATTGAATACTCCTATAGCAGATATCCGCCGACTTACATCATTGTGTCGATCTTGAGGAGATGGTGCACATGACGGTCAAAATTGAGTAAAGCGGCTCAAGAGAAGGGGTTTTACACGCAAAATCCCAACACTAGCACCATGCATTGGGGTTCCAATACTCCTGCGATGGGTGATGCATGTTTTTTCACAATGTACCCAAAGTTGTGGAGAACAAGACACTCGACAAGGCAAAACCATCGTGTAAATTTGATCCTTCTACTTCACGCACTAGAGACATCGAGTGTTTTAAATGTCATGAGAGGGGTCATAGAGCTAGTGAATGTCCGAATAGAAGAGTGATGGTGATTCGGGCTAATGGTGATGTAGAGTCCGAAGGTGAGGATGAGCCGATTATAGTGATATGCCTGAGTTGTAGGAGGTTCCTGAGGCCGGTGAAAGGAAATGTGTTATCACTAGTGTCACGTAAAATTTTAAATATTGAGCCAAAGTTAGTTGATCATGATCAATGAGAAAATATTTTTCACACTAGATGCTTAGTTAAGGATAAAGTGTGTAGTATGATCGTTGATGGAGGTAGTTGTACAAATGTGGCTAGTGCGAAATTGGTGGATAAGTTGGAGATTCCTACACTTGAACATCCAGAGCCGTATACCCTACAATGGTTCAATGATTGTGGCGAGGCGAGTTAATAAAAGAGTATTAGTGTCTTTTCAGATTGGGGGTTATAAGGATGATATATTATGTGATGTGGTGCCAATACGGGCTTGTCATATTTTGTTGGGTTGACCATGGCAGTTTGATAGGCGAGTTGTGCATGATGGACACACTAATTTCTATACTATTGAGCATGAGCGGAGAAAGTTCATACTTTCATCTCTTACACCTACAGAAATCTATAATGATCATGTGAGAATGAGAATTTGTGAGTCAAAAGAAAAGAGTGTTCGGCAAGTGAGCAAAAGAATGAAATAAAAGCCG
The DNA here is from genome assembly GCA_016081115.2 of Rehmannia glutinosa. Lineage (NCBI taxonomy): Eukaryota > Viridiplantae > Streptophyta > Magnoliopsida > Lamiales > Orobanchaceae > Rehmannia > Rehmannia glutinosa. The sequence goes on along the minus strand of JABTTQ020000671.1, from coordinate 55,307 downwards.
AGAAAATGAGAGCTTGAGTGAAAATAAAAATAGAGAGCTTGAGAGTTTGGCCAAGGGTAGTTGTGTGATTCGAGAGATGGCCAAGAAAAAGGAGAGTACAAATTTCGAGTGGGCCAAAAATATGGGGAGAAAGGCCAATGAGGTAAAACACGAGAGAAAATTTGGGCTTATGTTTAAAATGAGAGACATTAGGCGTGAGTGTTTGAATGCTAACATATCTAATAATATTGTCTAGTTCTATTGTTTCTCATGTGCAGGGATTTGGGCAATCGGATGAATGTGCGTGCCGTTTAACATTTGATCCGGGTGGATTGATATGAATGTTCAACCTTAGGGGGTCCAACGTTAGGATTCGAGGACGAATCCCTTTCAAGAGTCGGGGAATGATGAGAATCCAGTCACGAAGGATCCGGGCAGCGCCAAATGCAAGCTATCTCGAGTTCTTGAAGACTATGTAATTGAGTTCTTGAGTTCTTGTATTTGTTTATCATAGATTAGGTGTTCATTTTCGCAGTTTTGAGTCGTTTTGATGTTTTAGAGGCCAACTAAACATTTAAGGTCGTGTCTTAAGTTGTTATTTCGAGTTTGGGTCAAGCGGGGATCGAATTCAAGTCGCAGGAAAACGTTCGCAGGGCGCACGACCAGGACGCACGACCCGTGCAATGACACACGACCAAGACGCACGCCAGTGCATGAAGCCATGTGCGATGCCGTACGAGTTGGGGGCCTTGGACATGACGCACGACCTCAGTGCACGGCCCATGCGTGAGCCCATGAGTCAATCCGGGAATACGAGTTTTGCTCAGTTTTTATTTCCTAGTTCGATTTTTAAGTTGTTTCTAGTTGGTTTAGGGTTTGTTTTGGTTTAGGGTTTGTTTTAGGTCGCCTATATAAGGCAAACAACTATTCGACCAACTCCAGGGAGTCATAGAGTACTCAAAATTTGATCTACAACAAGGATACTATCAATAGAAGATTAAAAGACAACGCATACCTAATGTAACACCTTCTAGCTTATTAAATTTTAATGCGAAAATAAGTAATTATAATAGAAATACTTTAAATATTTCTTAAAAATACGAAATAATAAAAACTTTACTTAGTTTCAAAGTTTGCAGCGGAAATAAAGACTAATAATTGAAACAATTATAAATCCAGAAACATCCATAATGAAATGAAAATGATAGTCAACATCCCAATAGAAATTAAAATTCAAACCTTTTTTTTAGAAAACTTGAAAGAAATGAAAATCATGAAAGACGTTGGTTCGCGAGTCACTGCACTGCGCCATCTCCTTCCTCATCAGGGTTCTCATCTGAAAATATTAAACATTCGTGGGGTGAGCTTAACGAAGCTCCACAAGTAGTCTCATGCATGAATACGAGCCTAATGCAATAATATAACATTTACTTCAAAACTTTATTTTCTTTACTTAAAACTTTCTTTAAGATGCGAGCTCACTTGGTGGCACATTGTTTAATTCAGGGTCGCAGTGGGCCTTGTTATTTGGAACCCGATCAACATAATCTACCGATAGCATTTTCTTTTATTTACCCGAAGGCACATTTTCATAAACATTAACTTTAGCCGCAAGCGGCACATGGTCGGAACGCCGGTCCCCCGCGCCCATTTCCCACTCACTCCCATCATAGACACAATGTGCACCCATTTCTTTTAAAAAATATAATTATTAACATTAAGCCTTAAAATTCAATTTTAATTATTTTTCTTATGCTCGTGAAATGCTATGAACATAAATTAACCCCATGCATGAATCTATTATAAAATTTTAATCATAGCACGGAAATAAATTAAAGCATACCGACAAGGCATAAAACATATATATCTATGAAATTGAATCGGATAAATGTAATATGAATTAGTAAAATGATTAGAGAAATTCTAATTACTATGATTCTAAGTTAAACCAAATATATATATATATATATATATATTACATTTAAATATAATAGTTCAATGTAATCAGTAGAATGAAGAAATCAAAGGCTCGTTTTTTTTTTCTTTTAATTTTCAAATGAAATGTAAACTTGTTGTATACATGAATTGTTAGGTATAAAATTGTTAATATACGAGTTTGCCAATAAATGTCTAGATATACTATATTTAAGTATCACAAGGAAATATTGTTCAAAATACGTAACTATATGTTCCTAAACTTAAATATTACTAGCTTAAGTCCCACTTCTAATTAATAATTAACTATATTACTAGCTTAAGCCTCATTATCAATCAATTATTAACATTAACAATCACATAAAAATACTTTCACTTAAAATAATGTGGCTTACCATATTTTATATCATTCAACTAAAATGATTAACCTCAAATTTTAAAGGTACAACTATCATGTTCAACTAATTTAAAAAAAATATGAAATTCTATCCACATGCCCAATTTTAGAAGTATTTGGACTACCATACCAATTCAAAAATCGACGATAAAGTATTTAATTAAAGACACGTAAATTCACATATACTAGGTAGCAATCTTGAGATCAACATGATGAAAATCATATAGCAATAATCAAACCTAAATCAATATGAAAACTAAGGAGATTACTTGCCTGGTTTGTCGGATTAACTATAATAAAATTCACTCCGGCTTCTACCCAATAGAATCTATACATAAATTATTATATAATAGGATTAGTAAAACTTAATCAAATTCAATATGAAACTAAATAAAGAAATAATTATGAAACCTTCAAACTTTTTTGGATGTTTCGTACTGCGAATCGAATTTATTTCTTGTATTTCCTTGATTCTTCTTCTTTTTCTCTTTTCTCTTCTTTTCTTTCTCCCTCTTTTCTTTCTCTCTTTTTATGTTCCTTCTTCACTCATCCGATTCCTTCTTTCAAACTAATCATCCTCATCATCTTTTATTTCTTCCTTTTTATTATTTTATTTTCCACTTTTTCTTCCATTATCATATCTAATTTCCCCACTTATATTTTTTTCTTTCTTTTTCTTAACTTTTCATTCCATTATCCCCATTTTCTCTACCTTTATTTTCCATTGTCCCCCTATATCCTCCATTTTTTTTCATCCTTTTGATTATTTAATTAAAAATGGTTGTTACATTCTCCTCTCCTTATAGAAAGTTTTGTCCTCGAAACTTGCAATAATATATAAATAATATTCTAATGGACGGAAAAAATCGTATATTGAGAGTTCATTGCTTACCAAATAGTTGGGGATATATAACACGCATCTCATATTCGTGTTCCCACGTAGCTTCTTCTATAGTGTGATTCTACCATTGGACCTTGACTAATACTGTAGGTCCCAAGGGGTGTGAGTAAGGTTTAGAAGGGGAGGTTGAATAAACCTTACCAGCGATAGAGCTGTTGATAGAATAATTCAGCTGTTTAGACTAAACCTTAACTTGGATGTGATGAGTTTTTCAGCGGAAGACTTAACACCCTTGAATTTGATTTAACTTTATTTTAAACACTTGATTTTAGCACTTAGTTACTTATCAGTTGGATAGCAAATTATCAAAAGTAGATATGAAGTGAGTATGCAAATAAAGTCTTTGAAATGTAAATGACACAATAATTTTTATAGAGGTTCAAGATGGGGTAATTCTTCTACTCATCTCTTCTCCAACTCCTGGAGGAATCCACTAAGTAATGATCAATTCACGAGTGGTTATCGGTCCAAATACAAGTCTTGATCACACAAATGACTTGCTCCTTTTTCGACTCGATCCGAGATACCTTGGTCACACAACCCGCTTCTCGTCGACTCGGCTTCTTCACAGGGCGGTACGCCACACTACTTCGCTTTACTTTCTCAAGCTTCTTGGATTTGATCACGGAGCCCTCCAATAACTTTAGATTGGTTCGACCTTGAACCTTCATACAATCCTCCTTGGAAAGTAGACCCCTTTTGAATCTTCAAAAGTTTCCTCTTCAACAGTTTGAAGTTGCCTTTCCTTCACAGCTTGGTGTTGGATTGATTTCCTTCGAGTTTTAGGCTTGAGGATTTTGCTTGAATAACTTGAGAATATTTTGTAGGTTACAGTTGAATGTTGCTTGTTATCTCAGGTGTGCAAGGTAACCTTTTCTCAAAGTGATTCCCAACCTTTTTATATTGAACTTTCAAAAATCACCCATTGAAGAGATAGCTGATTTTCAAAAGTCACTTATGTTCGTTGGTTTGTCTTGTTGCGATCCTTGATGTTGATATTTCCTCGTATTTAATGTCTTGCAAAGATTGCAATAAGTTTCGACACTTGTGCAAGATTGCATTGGTTTGCTCCTTTTGCACACAATCGAACTTATACTTTATCTCTCGACAACTTTAACATGTTACTATTCTCGAGTAACATTCTTGACTTTTATCAACGAATCTCGTTCATTGTCTTGACTTGATTGCAGTTCTTTATTCCCCAGGTGACTTTGAGTTAGCTTCCAATCAATGGATGACTCATCCATCACTTCAACTTGTGACTTGGCTTCTTGAGTTGACTTGACTTACTCTTCATACACCGTATCTCACCGATACTCCTTCAATCGAGTCCTTGACATCTTGTATTCCCAGCATAGATTGACTTGATTCCCAGGCATTTTGTTCAAATTTTTATCTATTACAATACGAATTACAAAGAAAATGAGGTGCCAACTTTCTAGTCTAAGTTTTACATGGCATTCATCAAAATCAAAACAATAAATTTCCCAACAAATACAACTTTCTTTCTTCTAAGCTCCTTCAATCTTATCCACAATTCTAAATGATTTTTCTTCATATGTCGATTGTCACGAATATTGAGTGACTCGTAACTTAAAATGTGTGATTGATTTGGAATGTACTTCTTAAGCATCGAGACATGAAAGACATTGTGAACTCCGGATAGTACAGGGGGTAAGGCAATTCGATATGTCAAACTACCTATCCTCTCTAAAATTTCAAATGTCCAATATAGCGAGGACTTAACTTCCTTTTCTTTCCAAACCTCATAACACCTTTCATTGGTGCCACTTTAAGAAAAATCATTGTTCGGAAATTAATTTTTAGATTTTGATGAATGCCATGTAAAACTTAGAATAGAAAGTTGGCACTCCATTTTTCTGTTGTAAATTGCATTGTAATAGATAGGTGGGTCGAAATGAGTCAAGTCGCCTATGCCCGAACATGCAAGAAGACAACTAGAGACTAGAAGGAAGACTCCGCTACAAGGCACTGAGTGTGGCAAGGAAGAGAAGACAGAACTCGACTGAAGGTGCAGCTGAGATACAGCTGAGTGAAGTATCAGTCAAGTCAACTCAAGACAGCCAAGTCTCAAGTTGAAATGACAGAAGAGTCATCCAATGATTGGAAGCTGACTCCAAGTCAATTGGGGAAGTTAAGAAAATGCGGTCAAGTCGAGATAATCGAAAGAGATCCGTTGCACAAAAGTCAAGAGAATTACTTAAACAAGTAATACCTCCATATCGCTTTTCTTGAAGTGCTCAAATTTTGTCGAGCGTGCAAAAGGAATAAACCAATAGGAAGATCGCACTGTGTCGAACTCGAAAAGTCAAGAATCATTCATACGAGGAAGTGGCAATTCCAAGGACTGCAATAAGACAAGCCAACGACCACAAGTGTCTTTTAAAAATAAGCATATCTCTTCAATGGGCAAATTTTTAAAAGATCACTATAAAAGGCTGAGAAATCACTCTGAGAGAAGGTAACCTGAACCACGAACATTCAAGCTAACATTCGAATCAGAACCAAAAATACTCTCAAGTCATTCAAATTCAATCCTCAAGCCTACATTATGAAGGAAATCAATCCAACACTCACCTGTGAAGGAAAGACAACTTCTATCATTGAAGAGGAAACATTTGAAGAATCAAGGGGTCTACATTCCACGGAAGATTGTGGGAAGGTTCAAGGTCTAACCAGTCTCAAGTTTTGGAGGGCTTCGTGATCAAATCCAAGAAGCTTGAGCAAGTGAAGTGTAGTAGCAAGCGCAAATGCCTGTGATGAAGCCGAGTTGTACGAGAAGCCACCGTGTGTGACCAAGGCATATCCAGATCGAGTCCCAAAGGATCAAGTCACCGCGTGATCAAGACTTGTATCTGGATCGTTAACCACTCGTATATTGATCAATACTTAGTGGATTCCTCCAGAATTGGAGAAGAGAGGAGTAGAAGAATTACCCCATCTTCGAACCTCTATAAAAACTTATTGTGTCATTTACATTTCAAAGACTTTAATTTCTCGCATATTACTTTTATATATGCTTTGATAAATTTGTTATCCAATTGATAATCAACCAAGTGCTAAAACCATATATTAAAACAAACTTAACCAAATTCAAGGGTGTTAAGTCTTCCATCAAAACATATTACAATCGAGTTAAGTCTTTTTAGTCAAAACAATGAGTTATTCTATCAACAAATCTGGCTTCGAAAGTCATTGAGTGACTAACTCACGATTAACTAACTTAGTCAGTCCATCAAGGACTCACCGTGAAGTATTAATCAACATTTTAAAAGGACTAAATCGAAAAGTTGGTAAGGTTTATTCAACCCCTCCTCTTCTAAACCTTACACTCACACCCCTTGGTAAGGACTCGGTTGGTTCATTGAGCCTTTCGTGACCGTTTAGTTCTTGAACTAGATCTCCAAATTTTTCAAAGCTTGTTTTAGTACTTAATCTTTCAAAAAAAAAAAAAAATTCAAAGAAAGTTATTATCATGGAAGCAAATTTGACACGCATCCCTATGTTCACAATTGAGGAATTTGATGATTGGAAAATTCGTATGCGGGCTCATCTATCAAAGATTACACGATGAGATGTGGATAGTGATAGAAGATGGGCCACTCCAAATCTTAAAAGTGAACACAAAGAAGAAGAGCAAAATGAAGGAGAAGAGGATCTTTGCTCCCGGACCAATGGTAGAAAAACCAAGAGTCGAATGGACAAATGATGACAGAAACGATATAACTTGACAATGTGGCCAAGGACATTCTTTACAAAACTTTGGACAAAGCCATGTTCAACAAAGTCAAATCATGCAAAACGGCAAAAGAAATCTAGGATAAGCTAACCTTGATTTGCGAAGGCACCGATGGTTAAAAGGTTCAACAAGTTCTTCAATAAGAATTACAAAAGAAGCAAAGGTGAATCCTCCGAGGAAGACACTCGGCTCCTCCAAGTCAAGGGAAGATAGACCCACCCAAGAGAGCAGAGCATCAAAAATTGAATATCAAAGAGCGGACAATCCAAGGATGGAAAGAATCGATCAAAAAGTTGAAAATCTATCTTTGAACAAAGAGCAACCCGGTCACTATGCCATTGAATGCCCATATCATGTAGTCAACAAATACAGGAATGAAGAGGGAAAGAAAAGTCTTGAGGAAAGAAGACAGAAAAGAGAAAGGCAATGTTGGCTGAGAGATGTCATGATCAAGTCAAAAGACACAAAGCAGACTTGGAGAGTAGTGAAGTCGACTACTCAAGTGACTCGAAGAAGAAGCCTTGATCCGTCTAATGGCTAAAGAACAAAACCAACCCGACCAAGAAGATGAGGTACGATCTAACTCATCACACTCAAATACTAGTGATAGTGATTGTGACACACACATTTCATCACCCACTCGATCTTTATGATTCATTAGACAAAATGATGAAAGATTTTGAACATATTAAATCCTCACACACACTACTAAATGAGGAAAACAAATACTCAAGAGCCAAAACTCACAGATGACTAAGGAGCTGAGTACTCTAAGTCAAATAGCTGATGAGAATAAAAGTCTAAAGGCTGAAAATGCTAAGTTAATAGCAGAGATAGTTGCTATAGAAAAGAGGGAGAATGACCTCAAAATGTGATAGCCTCATTCACTAAGGCATCCAAATCATTGGATGATCTTATTATGAGTCAAAGAGAATGTGGAGACAAGACAGGCTTAGGATTTAATTCCTCTATGCTATGTCAAGTTCCAAAAGTGATTTTGGAAAAGGGATCTTCAAGCAATGAAGTATCTCTAAAATCCAAAACTCCAAATGATGCACACACATTTATTCTAAAGCACAATCACAAGCAAACGGCCTTGGTTATAAAGGAAAAGGAAAACACCAATTGAATATCTTGAGAGGACAAAACAGAAGAAATCCAAATTTAGTTCCTCAAAGAACTCCAAACATGAGATACTCTGTAAAGAAGAAACAGAGCTACCAAAAGCCCCAGAAATTTTATAAAAGAAACACATATGATGGGAATGGTAGAAAATACCCAAGCCAAGTTGATTGGAATAATGTGAACTATCAGCAAAGACCTATGGAATATAAGCCTAAGTGGCAAAGGCCTAGAACTCAAAGAAAGGCCATTCCAAAGGCATAAGAGCTTTCATCAGCACACATATGCACCTACGCACTACACTCAGAGATATCACAACTACCCAAAGAAGGAAATTGCTAAAACACATATACAAGCATACAGATAAAAGAGACAACTGTATGAACCTAGAACCCCCAAGCAATTTGCCAAAATTAATTATGATTATGGCACTTATAGATGGCAACCCCTTAGAGTCAAATCATTTGGCTATAGGTTGGTTGGATCATCTTACAATACTAACCCCTCAGGACCCAGGCAAGTATGGGTACCTAAAACCTAATTTCCTTGATTGCAGGTTGGACAGTGGCTGTTCCAGACAAATGACAGGAAACAAGAAAAATTTATCAAAATTCAAGGATGTTAGAGGTGCAAAAGTCATATTTGGAGGAAATGAAGCTCCAGGAGAAATAAGAGGCATTGGATCCATCAAGAAAAATGGATTAGAAATTACAGATGTTGCATATGTTGAAGGCCTCAATTTCAACTTGCTAAGCATAAGTCAACTCTGTGACAAAGACTACAATGTTGGATTCAATATGGGTGTATGCCAAATCAAGGATGCTGAAACTAATGAAATAGTGTTGCAAGGATGCAGACAAAAGAACATGTATTTGGTAGATTGGTCAACTGCAACACCAAGCACTTGTCTGCTAGCAAAGAGCGCAGCTGAATCAAGTTGGCTATGGCACAAGAAGCTGAGTCACCTGAATTTCAAAACTATTAACAAACTTGCAAGAAGTAATCTTGTGGAAGGACTTCCAGACTCAGTATACAAGAAGAAGAGTATATGTGATGCATGCTAGATGGGAAAACAAATCAAATAATCATTCAAAGAAAAGACATGTCCATCTTCAACAAGAATATTGACCGCTACATATGGATCTATTTGGTCCATTGAACCAAAAGAAAGATAAGTGGGAAGAAATACACCTTGGTGGTAGTAGATGACTACTCAAGATATACATGGACAATATTCATGTGTAAGAAGAAAGAAACTCTACGTAAAACTACCACAAAATTATGAAGAGAATACAAAATGAGAAGAGTCAAACCATTATCAAAATAAGATCGATAGAGGAACCGAGTTTGTCAATGGTATAATAACTCGATCTTGTATTCAAAATGGTATTAGTCATGAATTATCTGCGCAAGGACTCCACAAAGTGAGAATGGAGTTCTGAGAAAGAAGGAATAGAACTCTCAAAGAAGCAAGGACCATGTTAGTCAAGCGGAGGTCGCTAAAAGATTTTGGGCTGAAGCAATAAACACATCATGCTATACTCAAAATAGATGCATGATAAACAGACAGCTGACAAAGACTCCCTATGAGATTTGGACAGTGAGAAAGCCAAATGTTGCATATTTCAGAATATTTGGATGCAAATGCTTCATCCATAACAATGGCAAAGATAATTTAAAGGCTTTTGATGCTAAAGCTGATGAAGGTATCTTCTTAGGATACTCAGCTGAAAACAAAGCCTACAGAGTGCTCAACAAGAGGACAATGGTTACAGAAGAATCCATCCATGTGGTGTTTGATGTGTTTGATACATGTTTTTATCTTAATTTTGATGATTTTATTTTATCGCCAAAACAATGTTTTTAAAAGGTTGTCCAAATACTCCTAAATGATTTAAAATGGTTTTAATATTTTCCGGAGTATTTTCTCAAGTTTATTAAAAATGGACAACACTTTTATCAAAGTGTTTTTACTCCTATAACAGGTTCTTAAATGTTGTCTAAATACTCTCGATCGGTTTAAAATGGTTTTACACAATTTTCGGAGTATTTCTTGAGTTTTATTTTCAACAAAAATTGGACAACATTTACTGTCTGAGTGGCGACCGCCGCCCAGTGCGGCCAGGTACACTGCAAGTATGTTTGAAAAGAACACTTGATCTTTGCAAAATCCATGAGGGGGACCTTGGGGTGATGGTCGGCCGAGTCGAGGTAGACGTCGACCGGCCGCCTGTTATTTTTGTCTGTATTTTTCCCAACGTCTATTTATGTGCGACCGTCGCCTATCTTTTGACAAAGAAAATTTCGACCGTTTGACAAAACATATTTCCTTAAAATGTGGGATTGATTTCTAACTATATTCTTGATTTTAATTGTATTTTTCTCAGTAGATTTTCAATCCCCAAGAGGAGCCTATGCTTGATAAATCATCTCCTATAAATAGAGGAAGTTTTAGAGCAACCAATACAACAATAGTGATACAACACAACAAGATACACTTCAAGCAAACACTTGGTCTTTCTTTGTTATTATTCTTGTTGTAAAAATGCCTAGCTTATCACTCTCACATCCTTGAGGTCTAGGCTATTCTTGATTACACTTTGCACTCAAATTGTATTATTCATTATTGAGTTGTAATCTTGATTTTTGGTTATCATTCAAACACAAGATATCCTTGTGAGTGTTCTTGTGGTAAGAGCACACTTGGATGATCTAGGTGATAGGTACAAGAAGATTGTGGTAATCTTCTTATTGAGGTGTTGAAGAATTTGGTATTCTTCAAGGTTGAAGATTCTGTAATCTTCACAAGGTGCGTTGAAGGAAGATGTGGTAATCTTCAAAGGAGATTGTGGTAATCTCCAAAGGTGGTGTTGAAGAAGAGTGTGGTGCTCTTCAAGGTGTTGTAAGTTGAATTTGTATTAATTTTGGTAATTAATAAAATTCTTTTTCTTTTCGAAATCCATCCCTGATATCTTTGGGGTGGTAGAGGATTAGGCCCAGGTGGGTTGAACCTCTTTAAATCAACGTGTGTTGTTTACATTCCGCACATTTATTATTTTGTTTGAGCATTCGATTGTCAAAAGAGGGCGAAATCGAAAAGATGGAGATAATCTATTCACCCCCTCTAGATTATCGTAGCCGCTGACTTACATGATGAACCCAACGTAAATGGAGAAGACATTGAAGAGTCACCGATAAGTGAATCAACCAACCATGCGAAGAGTCCCTATGTTGAAGTCAAGTCGAATTATAAATCCAGGATGAAGATGAGATAGCCGAGTCTCAAAGACAACTAGAAAATGCAGCTAAATGATGATGAGAGAGGCGATCAAAATGACACACCGTAAAGACGCCCAATCCACTAACTTACTCCAACCTAATGTAAGATGGCTAAGAGACCATCCACTAGAACTAACCATTGGAGATGTAAGAGAAGGTGTGAAAACTAGATCCATAACTCAAAAAGAAGCAATGTTTACTTGCTTCATCTCACAAATAGAGCCAAAATATGTGTCACAAGCATTGGATGACACACATTGGATTCAAGCCATGCAAGAAAAGCTAAATCAGTTTGAGAGGAATAAAGTGTGGGAATTGGTTCAAAGACCTACCCATCAAAATATTATTGGCACTAAATGGGTGTTCAGAAACAAGACGAATGAGGAAGGTTCTGTGGTGAGGAACAAAGCAAGATTGGTAGCCAAAGGGTATTGCCAAGAAGAAGGAATAGATTATTGTATGAATGTTTTAAGTTTTGGCATCATCAAAAAGGGGGAAATTGTTGGGAAATTAATTTTTAGATTTTGATGAATGCCATGTAAAACTTAGAATAGAAACTTGGCACCCCATTTTTCTGTTACAAGGAAAATGGGGTGCCAACTTTCTAGTCTAAGTTTTACATGGCATTCATCAAAATCTAAACAATAAATTTCCCAACAAATACAACTTTCTTTCTTCTAAGCTCCTTCTCAATCTTATCCACAATTCTAAATGATTTTTCTTCATATGTCGATTGTCACGAATATTGAGTGACTCGTAATTTAAAATGTGTGATTGATTTGGAATGTACTTCTTAAGCATCGAGACATGAAAAAGACATTGTGAACTCCGGATAGTACTTCAAAGGCAATTCGATATGTCAAACTACCTATCCTCTCTAAAATTTCAAATGTCCAATATAGCTAGGACTTAACTTCCTTTTCTTTCCAAACCTCATAACACCTTTCATTGGTGCCACTTTAAGAAAAATCATTGTTGGAAAATTAATTTTTAGATTTTGATGAATGCCATTTACACTTAGAATAGAAAGTTGGCACCCCATTTTTCTGTTGTAAATTGCATTGTAATAGATAGGGCTGGTCGAGCTGAGTCAAGTCAGCTATGCCTAAACATGCAAGAAGACAACTAGAGACTAGAAGGAAGACACTGCTGCAAGACAGCTAAGTGTGGCAAGGAAGAGAAGACAGGAACTCGACTGAAGGTGCAGTTGAGATATAGCCGAGTGAAGTATCAGTCAAGTCAACTCAAGACATCCAAGTCTCAAGTTGAAATGATAGAAGAGTCATCCAATGATTGGAAGCTGACTCCAAGTCAACTGGGGAAGTTAAGAAAATGCAGTCAAGTCAAGATAACTAAAAGAGATCCATTGCACAGAAGTCAAGAGAATTACTTAAACAAGTAATACCTCCATACTGCCTTTCTTGAAGTGCTCAGTCCCGAAAGCGTGCAAAAGGAATAAACTAATAGGAAGCACTGCACTGTGTCGAACTCAAATCTTTGAAGAATCATTCATACGAGGAAGTGGCAATTCCAAGGACTGCAACAAGACAAGCCAACGACCACAAGTGTCTTTTAAAAATAAGCCTATCTCTTCAACGGGCAAATTTTTAAAAGATCACTATAAAAGGCCGAGGAATCACTCGACGAGAGAAGGTAACTTTGAACCACGAACATTCAAGCTAACATTCGAATCAGAACCAAAAATACTCTCAAGTCATTCAAATTCAATCCTCAAGCCTACATTACGAAGAAATCAATCCAACACTCACTTGTGAAGGAAAGACAACTTCTATCAGTTGAAGAGGAAACATTTGAAGAATCAAGGGTCTACATTCCATGGAGGATTGTAGGAAGGTTCAAGGTTGAACCAGTCTCAAGTTTTTGGAGGGCTTTCGTGATCAAATCCAAGAAGCTTGAGCAAGTGGGTTGTAGTAGCAAGCGCAACCTGTGAAGAAGGCGAGTCGTGCGAGAAGCGGATTGTGTGACCAAGGCATCTCCGATCGAGTTCCAAAGAATCAAGTCACCGCGTGATCAAGACTTGTATACGGGTATTAACCACTCAGTATATTCATCAATACTTAGTGGATTCCTCCAGGAGTTGGAGAAGAGAGGAGTAGAAGAATTACCCCATCTTCGAACCTCTATAAAAACTTATTGTGTCATTTACATTTCAAAGACTTTAATTTCTCGTGATATTACTTTTATATCTCATTTGAAATTTGCTATCCAATTGATAATCAACCATGTGCTAAAACCATATATTAAAACAAACTTAACCAAATTCAAGGGTGTTAAGTCTTCCAATAAAACATATCACAATCGAGTTAAGTCTTTAGTCAAAACAAATGAGTTATTCTATCAACAACTCGGTCAGTCATTGAGTGACTAACTCTGGCGATTAATTAACTTAGATGTCCATCAAGGACTCGATTGTGAAGTATTAACTCGAGCATTTTAAAAGGACTAAATCGAAAAGTTGGTAAGGTTTATTCAACCCCCTTCTAAACCTTACACTCACACCCCTTGGGACCTACAATCATATCTCCAATAGAAAATTCTAATGGCTTTCTTCTCTTATCGGCATAGCTCTTTTGATGGCTCGAGCGCCATTCTTTGTCGCATTTTCTCAATTACTTGATCTGTTGGACCAACTCAGGTCCTATTAGTTTTCTCTCACCGACTTTATCCCAATGCACTGGTCATCGACACTTTCTTCCGTACAAAGCCTCATAAGGAGCCATCCCAATAGGAACCTGATAGTTATTGTTGTACGAAAATTCCACTAGCGGTAACTATCACACATGCTCGGAGCATATCTTTAAGTGTCGGAATTGTTCTCTCTGATTGTCCATTGGTTTGCGGATGAAAAGTTGTACTGAAACTCAACTGGAGGTAAACTTAGGGTCCCTATCCGACAAAATGGACAATGGTACTCCACGCAACCGAACTATCTCAGTTATATATATTTCTGCATATTTCTCCATGTTGTGCGTCCTTTTTACTGGTAGAAAATGTGCGGACTTGGTGAGACGGTCAACTATAACCCAGATAGAGTCGAATCCCATTTTTGTTTTTGGTAGTCCCATAACAAAATCCATACCAACACACTCCCACTTCCACTCAGGAATCATCAGTGGTTGCAAAAGACCAGAAGGTCTTTGATGTTCAGCCTTGACTTGTTGATAGGTAAGACACCTCTGAACATATGATGCCACATCCTTTTTCATTCCAACCCATGAAAAATGTTTGTTGAGGTCATGTTTCATCTTGGTGCTTCCCGGATAAATTGAGTAAGGAGAGTTGTGAGCTTCCTTTATAATCTCTAGCTTCAAGTCCTCATTGCTGGGGACTACGAGTCTAGTACCCAAACATAAAGTTCCATCTGTTGAGATCACATACTCATGTCGCTTTCCTTCAATGACCTCTGAATGAATCTTGTTTAACTTTGGGTCATCTAGTTGTGCAATTTTTATCCTTTCCAGGATTGACAGTTTTGAAGTCAAAGTAGCCAAATAACTCATCTTTTCTTGGGAAATAATTTCCAACTCAAGGTTTTGTATGTCTTTTTTAACAGCGGCTGAAATAGATCCTTGACCTTTACGACTCAAAGCATTTGCTACCATATTGGCCTTAACAGGATGGTAATTGATAAATCAATCATAGTCCTTCACTAGTTCGAGCCATCTGCGTTGTCTCATGTTAAGGTCTTTCTGAGTGAAGAAGTATTTTAGACTTTTATGATCAGTGTAAATTTCACACCTAGCTCCGTATAAATAGTGTCGCCATATTTTTAATGCGAAAATCACAGCTGCTAATTCCAGATCATGAGTTGGATAATTTTTCTCATAATCCTTTAGTTGTCTAGAATCGTAAGCAATTATTTTTCCATGTTGCATAAGAACACAACCTAAACCCTTCAACGATGCATCACTGTAGATAATGAAACCATCAATCCCATTTGACAGTGTAAGAACTGGAGCCGTCGTCAATCTTTCTTTCAACTCGCTGAAGCTCTTTTCACACTTGTCATCCCATTGAAACTTAATGTTCTTTCTCGTTAGTTGAGTTAGTGGAGCGGAGATCTTAAAGAAACCCTCGATGAATCTTCTGTAGTAGCCAGCTAACCCAAGAAAGCTGCGGATCTCTCCTACGTTCTTTGGTGCAGGCTAATTTTTCACCACCTCAACCTTGCTAGGATCTACAGAAATCCCCTCTCGAGAAACAATATGTCCGAAAAATGGAACACTGTCTAACCAGAACTCACATTTACTGAATTTTGCAAATAACTTTTTCTCTCGGAGTCTCTGCAATACTAGTCTTAAATGTTGTTCGTGCTCTTTCTTTGACCGAGAATAAATAAGGATATCGTCAATAAAGACTATGATGAATTGATCAAGATAATTTGAAAAGACTTGATTCATTAAGTCCATGAATGTGGCTGGGGAATTAGTCAAACCAAAAGGCATGACAAGGAATTCATAGTGACTGTAACGAGAACGAAATGCAGCTTTTGGGATGTCTTCTTCTCGAATGCGCAATTGATGGTAGCCTAATCTCAAATCGATCTTAGAAAAATACCCAGCACCCTAAAGTTGGTCAAATAATTCCTCAATTCTTGGAAGAGGGTATTTGCTCTTGATGGTCACCTTATTAAGTTCGCGGTAATCAATACACAATCTCATCGGTCTGTCATTCTTTTTGACAAATAAGACTGGTGCACCCCAAGGTGAGAAACTCAGTCTGATGAATCCTTTATCGAGCAAATCTTGTAGTTGTTCCTTGAGTTCTTTCAGTTCTGCAGGAGCCATTCTATATGGTGCCTTGGATATTGGAGTCATTCCAGGCACTAATTCTATGACAAATTCCACCTCTCTTTCTGGTGGAATGCCATGAAGATCCTCCAGAAATACATCAGGATATTCACAGACAATAGAAATTTGGTCAATAGAGGGACATTCCTTTGAAACTTTAGTTATTGAGGCTAGATAGGATTCACAACCTTTTTTCAGGAGTTTACGGGCCTTCATAGCTGAGATGATAGGGTTAACGGGTTTTGATGAGATTCCCTGAAAGAATAATTGGGAGTCCTGAAGAGAATAAAATACTACCCTTCAAGCTCGGCAATCGATTGTTGCATGATCTTTGGACAACCAATCCATTCCTAGAATGACATCAAAGTCATGAATATTCAACCCAATAAGATCATCAGACAACTCTCTCCCATCAATAGAAACCGAACAATTAGTGTAAACTAAGGATAAGTTCATGACATCCCCTGAGGGAGTTGATATGCTGAAAAGAGTGTCCAACGAAGTAGCATAATTGGACAGGTTCATAGCAAATTTGTAGTTCACGAAAGGGTGTGAAGCACCAGAATCAATTAAGACATAAGCACGTATACCACAAACATTCATACATCCTACAAAATAATTACATACTCAAAACATGCATGAACATAATAATATGAAGTTCGAAAAAAAATTGCAAGAATTAATTTAGTTACCAGCCACCACGTCAGTTGCGTCCTCGGCTTCTGTTTGCGTCATTGTGAAAACTCTAGCCTGAGTGGGCTTCTCTCTCCGGGAAATTTAATGCTATATGTCCAGACTTCTTACAATTAAAACAAACTCCTGTACCAAGCAAACATTCTCCCCGATGTGCCTTTCTGCATTTAGTGCAAACAGTTGTCAGTTGTTTATTATATGAGGCACCCTGTGGAACTTGTACTTGCTTTCTTTTTTGACCATTATTATTCCAAACATTTGGGTTCTCTCTTTTGAACTTTTGTCCTCCTTGTTGGATCCGCATCTCTTTCCGATTCACAGATTTACCCTTTTGTAGGTCCCAAGGGGTGTAAGTGTAAGGTTTAGAAGGGGGTTGAATAAACCTTACCAAATTTTCGATTTAGTCCTTTTAAATCTACTGAGTTGATTCTACACACTGTGTCCTTGATGGACATCGAATTAGTCACTCAAGGTAGAGTTAATCTCTCAAATGATTTCACTGAGCTTGATGGAGTAACTCACCATTGGGCTATAATTTAACTCAACTGTGGTTTTATTTTTAGCGGAAGACTTAACACCCTTAAGTTTGATTAAGAAAGATTTTAGAGCTTGATTTAGTACTTATAAATTATCAAATGGATAGCAAATTTATCGTGAGATATAAGCGATTAAAAGTGCGAGAATTTAAGTCTTTGAAATGTAAATGACACAATGAAGTTTTTATAGAGGTTCAAGATGGGGTAATTCTTCTACTCCTCTCTTCTCCAACTCTTGGAGGAATCCACTAAGTAATGATCGGTTCTGAGTGGTAACAGTCCGGATACAAGTCTTGATCACAACAACCGACTTGATCCTTAGGGACTCGATCCGAGACGCCTTGATCACTCACCGGCTTCTCGCGTGCGACTTAGCTTCTTCACAGGGCAGCTCACTTGCCAAGCTCTACTAATTTGATCACTTGCTCAAGCTCTTTTGGATTTGATCACGAAGCCCTCCAAAAGCTTAAGACTTGGTTCTCTTTTCCTTGAACCTTTCTACAATCCTTCCGAATGTAGACCCTTTTCTTCAAAAGTTTCCTCTTCAACCAATTGAAGTTCTCTTTCCTTCACAGTTGAAGAGTGTTGGATTGATGTACTTCGTAATGTAGGCTTGAGGATTGATAATGTTTCATTTTTCTAATATGCTTGTATATTTCACGTGTGTGTCATCATTCTTCTCAAACAAACTCACTCGAAAGGTTATAGTGAACTTTCAAAAATTTGCCCGTTGAAGAGATAGGCTTATTTTTGAAAGTCACTTGCATTTCGTTAGCTTTGTCTTGTTGCTCTTATTCTTGGAATTGCCATTTCTCATATGAATTGTTCTTTCACCTTTTGAGTTTCTGTCTACTCCTCTTTGCCATACTCACTGTCTCTGCGCAATGAGTCTTCCTTCAAGTCTTGATTATCTTCTTGCATGTTAGGGCGTAGGCGACTTAACTCGGCTTGGCCACTCTATTCATTGCAATGCATTTTACAACAAGAATTGGGGTGCCAACTTTCTACTCTAAGTTTTACATGGCATTCATCAAAATCTAAACAATAAAATTCCTAACAATTTCCCCCTTTTTGATGATGCCAAAACTTAAACCATTCAAAAATGCAAATAGCAAAGATACATACTGAGATAGTGTATTGACATAGAATGTATGCGAGAATAGATCTGTTTATTGATCATATCATTCTGTTCTTTTTACACAATCAAGTATGTTTATCAAGGTGTATCGAGCACATATTTGTCTACACTTGAAAATAAAGAATTTATAGCTTTATTACGTAAAGACTTACATTGTATGTATTTACATGATAAAATACACGAAGGGTTGGACAAAGAACACTTCATCTCCTTCGTTGTCTCCTTCTTTCATCTTGATCAAGATCTTCTTCTCTTCTTCTCTTTTTCTCGTAAATCGATTGCCTTCTTTTTCTTCTCATATGCTTTCTCGGCGGCTTCATCTCTTCTTATTCTTTCTGTCTCTCCTCCCATAGCCGAGTTTGTCTCTTGTTTTCTTCTTCTAGTCTTTTTGCATACTCGCGTTAGTTTTAGCCACTTTCAAATTTGCCACTTGGTCAAGCCCAAATTTCCCAAGAGATCCCTCCTTTCTTTCCCGGATCTATGTATTCAATATTCTTGGGCGAGAGGCCTGGTCCAAGCTTCTTCCTCCACTCTTGTTTTTCCACTACCTGGGGCGTATCTTTGTCTTTGGGTCTTCTTTTTCCAAAAGTGACCGGCGGAGTGACCAAAGTGAGCGATCGGTTTGTCTGTCGTCACGTCTTCTTTCACATAACGTGAGACCCTTTTCCCGTCTGACAGTCCCAAGCTTGAGCCATAGACATATTTGCAAAGTATCCCCGATTCGAGCGTTTTAAATTCATCAACGATCGTGGCTCTGTCCCGACATCCGAGATGGCATAAGTGTCTCTGTCTCTTTGGAATGCCTCCATGTTCTTTCAAGATGTTCATAACCCTGGCATCCATTCTTCCTTCCACTTCCTTCATCCCCGCTTCAATAGTTTTTCTCTTATCGGCCATGGATACAAAGAGTGTTGGAGTGGCGAGTCACGCGAGGAGTTTGTCGCTTATGATGTCACCGTGATGTGATCCTTGTTGGGGTTTGTGCAATCATCAATGTCACATCCGTTGATCCTTCCCCTCAACAAGCTTTCCTTTCTTCTCGCTTCAAGACTTCCTCACCGATTTTCCCTTCTCACCGCTTGCTCCTTTCTTCTCGACCGGATGTTAGCGCTTTGAGGTATTCCTCTTCCCCTTTTGGCATCATCAAAGGATAGAGGAACCCCAGGAACATCTTTGGCAAGCATGAAGTCGAGTCTTCGATGGTTGAGTTACGCTTCAAGTCTGTGCGTTGTATGCGGCGACGAAATTCGGACGAGTAGCGTTGGATTCTCACAAATCGCTTCATCTCGGCCTATGAGAAGGCTCAATTTTCTTGTCATGTGTTCTTCCAAACGCTTTGTAGATCATTTGTATTTTGCTCACGCAGCAGCCTTGATCTCGGCGGTGTGAGCTTCATGCATATGCTCAATGTGTTCTCTCACCGTTTTTGCATCGGCATTTTCGCTCTCCACACCAAGAGCTTGTTGAACAATGTTCTCAAGTATCTCACCGTTCCACACGCATTGTTTCTTTGTTGTTGCCACCATTCCCTTATCCGAATCATTATGCCTCTTAAATCTGCTTGTAAGGGTGGCATCTCTGTTGTCGATCGCATGTCCAAAGAGGCCTCGATGCCTCTCCATCCATTCAACCTCAAAGAAATAGTGCCTTGAACACTTCTCGAACTTGACTAATTCTTCATTGCGGTGATGGCCATGCGCAAATCAAAATCATAATCACCGGAATAATGGTGTCACGATGGAAGAACAGAGCTGGTTTGTGATAGCGTGCTTGTTCGTTTTATGACTCTTCGTGGAGTTCTCGTATCTCCAAGGTGAAAAAGGGAAAGATTCTACAAAAGATTCATCACCGCCAACCGGGATCATTCGATGATGAGCGGTGCGCGTGAAGTTCTTTTTGGGAATCGATCTGCCGCAGCTTGAGGAGCCTGTGCGGTGGTCTCTTGTTCACCGGGTTCTATTGTGAAGTAGACCCGCTTGCTTGAGCCTCAATTTGTCTTAACGCCGTTCGTTGGTCTCACCGATTTTTCCATTTCATGATCGGTCCTCGGCCTTTATCGAAACGTCATCGGACGATGATGAGATTTCCATTGGTGGCTCATCATCAAAGTTAAAAGTTTGACGAGTAGTCTTGGGATCGACTTGCTCGTGCTTGGAACATCCGCACCGAGTCTTTTGGATTTGTCATGGGGGATGACTCGACTTCTTCTTCGCCTTCCGATCCCAGAAAAGTGACATCGGGGTTGTCCTGGGAATCATGAAGTGCGCCGATCTCCTTCTCGGATGGGTCGATGATAGTAAGAGGATGTTCTCTACTTCGACTTCTTTACCCCGGAAGTCTCAACCTCCCGTGGCCTTCATTACCTCCGGCCGGTCTCTCTTTGCTGCGAGGCCTGGTCCACCCTTTCGACAAAGGTCGATGTCGTCATGTCTTAGGGTCTTCTACAAGATGGCATCCATTGGAGTCTCAACCCCATGGATTGCACTTTCATCGCCAGTGTTAACTCCCAGGGTTGTTCTTCATGTGCCTCGACCGCATCAGCGCGTCATTAGCCTTCGTGAGCGGTTGGCACCTCGGTGAGACAGTCAATCGCCTCGAGCTTCGTTGATGGCAACTTGTTGTTCTTCTAGTGATTGTAATTTCTCTTCTTCGCCTCCTTTATTCATTGTGGAGTCATCTGCAAGATCCTCCGACCTTGCCGCAGTGGAGGAAGTTTCCCCTCGGTGGCGCACCAAATTGAGTGACTTGAATGGGGTCACTCGTCTCCAAACTCCCGGTTGTTTCGATTGATTGTTCAGCCATTGGGGCGGTGGTAGCACACCTTCAATAGGGGTTGGCTCGATCGGGGTCCCCACTATCCCGCCATCGCCATCTCCCTTATTTCCTTCTTTTCGAATGAGTTGGGAAGTGGTAGCAAGCAACAACGATGGCTATTTGTTGAACCACTCCCATTGGATCGATTTCGGTTTGTGTTCGGAGGACTCTCCTGGTCCTCCATTAGTCTTTGCTCGTGAAGGATTCTTGATTCGTGCAATGCTTGCTGCATTTGCAACTCTTACGTAGCGTGACATTCTCCCGATCCTCGTCACATCGGAGAAGACATCAAGAAAAGGATGTGTGTGTTACGTGGTGCCGAGATAGATAGCGGATGCTTGCCTTCTCACGTGCTTCGGCTTCTTCACTTGCTTTTCTCTCTCCTTGTCCTTGTAGATATGCGGGATGTCTGTGCGTTTGTCTTCATCCGTCAGTCAGAAGCACAAAGAGTTAATCCAAGGAAATTTAGCGATTCCTCTTCTTCTTCTATGAACTCGGGCCGTTGGAACTGTTCCTCGACTTACTCAACTTCCATTTCTCCACTCACGCAGACGATTTTGGATGTCCGGGTAAGGTAGAGATAGGATCATTACATCACTATCCGCTGCGCGAGTTCTTCTTGTGCTTCACTGTGTGAGCTACATCTGTGTCTTCGGGTTGCCTCTGCTGATCGCCTTCACAGACTTGGTCGTTTCATCAATTACATCTAGAGATTCTACTTCTCCAGGCGCCTCCAGATCTGCTCTAGGGCCGAGTGGTGACTCACCGGTTCTCCAAATGAGCGCTTGATAATTCGTCTTCGTCTCTGGTTTGTACCGGAGGAATTTCTCGTTCGAGATGTTGTCTTCTCGAGTCTTGTGCGGCGGGGGCAGTCTTTGTGTTTGTTTCGAGAGCTGGTCGTCTTGTCGATTCTCCTCCTTTTTGACGATCGGAGAAGGTATTTGTGAGTCCTTCTCGAGCGCTGCTGCAGGGACAGAGACACGGCTGGCTTTGGGCGGTGACTCTGCTGCAGGGGCGAGGAGCATGTTTGGTTTTCTTTCTGCGCAGGCGTGATCTTTTACTTAGCAACATAGCAGGGCGCTTTCTTCTTCTGGAGAGAGAAAGCATTGTATCTTGGGTCACCGATTCCCCCTCACTGTGTCGCCTCTCTTGGCATAAGCTCGCTTCGAGCGCCAGAGAGGTTTGCTCAACATCCTCTTGTTAACATGGAAAGCCTTCCCATGTCTAAGAGGGACTCCTTTCACCTCCAATAGCCGGCCAATCACTAGGCCATATCCTAGGATCCTCCAAATGAGCCATCTTCTTTGAAGGACTTGTTCCCCACGCTTAAGCAGAGTCTGCTGTAGACAAACTCAGCCCAGTTTATCTTCTTTTTCTTCGATGATTGCAACCATTACAATCGGCTTTGCCTTTGACATTGGTCAAAGCTGCCAAATTTGATGTCGATACATTTGGCAACTATGTCCAACAACTTGTGATAATCCTCCTTCAACAGTCTCTTGTTTGCTGTGTATATTACTTTATCAGCAAAGTCGGACTTGGCTATTTCTTTCCAAAGGCCACCAAGTTTACATCAGCTTCTTTAATCTCGGATGCTCATTCTGGCGGTAGTGAGCAATGTTCACCAAATCCTTGCGGTGATAGTCACCGCTTTCCGTGAACAGATGACTTGATTCCTTCATCGTGAATCTCAGCATTCACGTAGAATTGTGCGACCTCCTCCACGTAGGTCATCGGATATTCTAACGTTAGAAACGGTTTTAGTCCGGTCGTTTCCAACTTCTCAGCGATTTTCTTCACTAGGGTGTCGTCGGACCCCTATTTCATCATTCCGTCAAAATCTACCGTAGAACCGGTGTGGATTTGCTTTCCTAACTTGGTAAAGTCATAAGTTGGTGCCATTTCTCAGGATTATATCAAGGAAAAACTCAGAAATTGATTTGAAGGTTGATAGGGTTTCGAGAGTATTTGCATTTGCTTTTGAGAGAAAGAGATGAACAGTTTTAGAAGTGTGAGAGAGAAACGGACGAAAATGGTTTAAATATGGTTTATGAAAGGATGTGCGGGTGGTTTTTGAAATGTGGTCGAAATCAACGGCTTGGATTTCGCACGCCTATTGAGCATTTCATGTCTCGTATTTAATGCGGCAGCATTAATATCCAATCATAGGCTTGGTGTGCGACTTTATGTCCGTACACATCATCATTATCTTTGACGTGTTCCTTAAAACATTCCCGCTTAGTCAAAACGATTGCGTTTTTGTCACTTTGCTCATAAGTTATTCACTTATCCCTTAGCCGATTTAACTCTACTTCTCGCATTCTCTTAGTGACTCAAATATCACCGACTCGGTGTAGTTGTCTTTCCGATCTGGTGATTTGTTTTTTTTGACTCTTTTTCACCCCTTTTCTGTTCCATTACTCTTCTTTGATTTGTCTCGAGTGTCACCACTCAATTAGCCCCAACTCATGCTTGAGTTCTTCAAATCTTGACTCACATAATGGTTTTGTGAAGATGTCGGCTAGTTGTTTATCGATTGAGATATATTCCAGGATGATGTCCTTCTTTTCAACATGGTCTCTTATGAAGTGATATCGACATCAATATGTTTTGTTCTTGAGTGCAACACAGATTTTGAGTGATTGCAATTGCACTTGTGTTATCACACATGATTGGAATTTCTTTTTCTTCAACTTCATAGTCTCTCACTCTTTGTCTCATCCATAGGACTTGGGCACAACAGCGCCCGTAGCCTATGTATTCTCGCTCACCAGTAGAGGTGGCTATTGAGTTTTGCTTCTTGCTAAACCAGAAATTAGTCTTTCCTAGCATTTGACATGTGCCGAAGTGCTCTTCCCTGTCCACTCGCATCCAAAGATAGTCGAATCAATAGCCAATTAGCTTGAATCCACCTTCCTTTGGATACCATAGGCCTACTTCTTGGCTTCCTTTCAAGTATCTCAATATTCTCTTAGTTTTTGTCATGTGGCTCTCTTTTGGAGCATATTGAAATCTTGCACATACACCTACAACAAAGGTGATGTCCGCCCGCTAGTGTGAGATGAGCGTGATCCAATAAGTGCTCAGATCTTGTTTGATCTGAGGCTTGCCATCCGCATCCATGTCCATTTTGACCGATGTGTTCATTGGTATTTTTCTACGAAGACTTCTCCTCCATACCAAACTTCTTCATTAAATCTCTCGTGTATTTTGTTTGACTTATGAAGGTTCCATCCTTCACTGCTTTTTCACTTGGAGTCCAAGGAAGAATGTCGGCTCTCCCATCATGCTCATTTCAAATTTACTTTGCATGAGGTTTGAAAATTTTTCACACACTTTCTTTGTTAGTGGATCCAAAAATGATGTCATCCACATATATTTGAACAAGCAAGATACTCTTCTTGTCTTGAATTAAAAAAAGTGTTCTATCTACTTTTCCTTTTGTGAATCCATTTTCGATTAGGAATTGTGACAGGGGTATCATACCATGCTCTGGGTGCCTGTTTCAATCCATACAGGGCTTTCTTGAGTTTGTATACCTTGTCTCCAAGAGTGTTACGCTCAAATCCTGGAGGTTGTTCAACATACACTTCTTCTTCCAATAAACCGTTTAGGAATGCACTTTTTACATCCATCCGATATACAATGAAATTCTTGTGAGTTGCATAGGCAAGAAACATCCTTATAGCTTCCAATCTTGCTACAGGGGCAAATGTTTCATCAAAATCTATCCCTTCTTCTTGGCAATATCCTTTGGCTACTAGTCTTGCTTTGTTTCTTACCACGTAACCTTCCTCGTTCATCTTATTTCGAATACCCATTTGGTTCCAATAACATTTTGATGTATGGGTCTTTGCACTAATTCCCATACTTTATTTCTCTCAAACTCGATTCAACTCTTCTTGCATAGCTTAAATCCAATGTGTGTCGTCCAATGCTTGTGACACATCTTTGGGCTCTATTTGCGAGATGAAGTATGTGAACATTGCTTCTGTTGAGTTCGGATCTTGTCTTGACACCTTCTCTTATATCTCCAATGACAAGTTACGGTGGATGGTCTCTCGGCCATCTTACATCGAGTTGGAGTAAGTTAGCCGATTCATTGACTTGCACTTTTGTTGTTTCTTTGGTCGCTCTCTCTCGTAATCACTTAGCCGCAAATTTTCCAAATTGTTTTTGAGATTCACTATCTCATCTTCTTCGAATTGATAATTCCAGACTTGAAATGAAAGATAGGACTCTTCTCGTATGGTTGGATGATTTAGCTTATCACCGACTCTTCAATGTCTTCTCCATTTACATTTGGCTCATCAAATATCACATGAATGGATTCTTCGCAACCATAGTCCTTTTGTTGAGTATTCTCGTAGGCTTTGCTTTCAAATTTGAGTATCCTAAGAAGATACCTTCATCGACTTTAGCATCAAAAGCCTTTAGATTGTCTTTGCCATTGTTGTGGATGAAGCATTTACATCCAAATATTCTCAATATGCAACATTTGGTTTTCTTCCATCCGGATCTCATAGGAGTCTTTGTCACCGTCTATTTATCATACATATGTTTTGAGTGTAGCAAGTCAGTTGATTGCTTACCCAAAAATCTTTTTGGTAACTCGCTTGACTATCATGGTCCTTCTTTGCTTCTTTGAGGGTTCTATTTCTTCTTTCTCGCAACTCCATTCTGGCAGTGGAGTCCTTTGCTGCCGATAGTTCATGAACAATACCATTCTCAATACAATACTGAGTTATTATTCCATTGACAAACTCGGTTCCTCCGTCGATCTTATTTTGATAATGGTTTGACTCTTCTCGTTTTGAATCCTCTTCATCACCGTGGTAGTTTTTGTAGAGTTTCTTTCTTCTTACACATGAATATTGTCCATGTATATCTTGAGTAGTCATCTACTACCACCAAGGTGTATTTCTTTCCACTTATCTTTGGTTGGTTCCACTGGGCCAAATAGATCCATATGAAGCGGTCTGATATTCTTGTTGAGGATGGGCATGTCTTTTCTTTGAATGACGACTTGATTTGTTTTCCTTCCGATATGCATCACATATACTCTCCTTCTTGTATCTTGAGTCCGGAAGTCCTTCTACAAGATGACTTCTTGCCACCTTGTTAATTGTTTTGAAATTCAGGTGGCTCACTTTTTGTGCCACGACCAACTTGATTCGATGTGCTCTTTGCTAGTAGACAAGTCTTTGGGTGTTGCGATTGACCAATCCACCACATACATATTTTTCTCGTCTACATCCTTGCAAAGACCACTTCATTTGATTCAATATCTTTGATTTGGCATATACCCATGTTGAATCCAACATTGTAGCCCTTGTCACGTAGCCGATCGATACTCGATGAAGTTGAAGTTGAGTCCTTCAACATATGCAACATCCGTGATTTCTAATCCATTCCTCTTGATGGATCCAATGCCTCTTATTTCGCCAGAGCTTCATTTCCTCCAAATATGACTTTTGCTCCTTTAACTTCCTTGAATTTTGACAGATTTCTCTTATTTCTGTCATATGTCCGGAATGACCACTATCCATGTACCAGGTTCCTTGGCACTCACTTGTTCCTTGAACCCGCAATCAAGGAAATTAAGTTTTAGGTACCCATACTTGTGCGGTCCCGAGGGGTTAGAATTGTAAGATGATCCAACCAACCTATAGCCAAATGATTTGACTCTAAGAGGTTGCCATCTATCGATGCCATAATCATAATTAATCCTGGCAAATTGCTTGGGGATTCTAGGTTCATACACAATTGTCTCTTTTGTCCGTATGCCCGCATATGTTTTAGCAATTGCCTTCCTTGGGTAATTGTGGTGTTTTTGAGTGTAGTGCCTAGGTGCATATGTGTGTTGATGAAAGCTCTTATACTTTTGGAATGGCCTTTCTTGAGTTCTGTGCCTTTGCCATTTGGGCTTATATTCCATAAGTCTATTTGATAGTTCACATTATTCCAATCACTTGCTTGGATATTTTCTACCATTCCCATTATATGTATTT
Organism: Rehmannia glutinosa; assembly: GCA_016081115.2. Taxonomy (NCBI): domain Eukaryota; kingdom Viridiplantae; phylum Streptophyta; class Magnoliopsida; order Lamiales; family Orobanchaceae; genus Rehmannia; species Rehmannia glutinosa. The sequence continues at coordinate 27,931 of JABTTQ020000671.1, read as the reverse complement.
CTTTTATGGATTTTCCGGGGTTTTTGGTAGCTCGCTTCTTCTTTACAGATATTTTTAAATTTGGAGTTTGGCCGAGGACTCGGTGAATCTCTTCTCGCTTGTCCTTTCAAAGACACTCAACTGGCCGTTTTCCTTTTCCTTTATAACCAAGGCGTTTGCTTATTATTGTGCTTTGGAGTGAATGTGTGTGCAACATTTAGAGTTTTGGATTTTTCGGACTCTTCATGACTTGAAGATCCTTTTTCCAAAATTACTTTTGAGGTTTGACATAGCACGAGGAATTAAATCCTAAGCCCTGTCTTGTCTCCACATTCTCTTTGACTCATAATAAGATCATCCAATGATTTAGATGCCTTAGTGAATGAGGCAATAACATTCTTGAGGTCATTCTCCCTCTTTTCTATAGCGGCAATTTCTGCTTATTAATTTAGCATTTTCACCTTTAAACTTTTATTCTCATCGGCTATTTGACTTAGAGTACTCGGCTCCTTAGTCGACTTTGAGTTTTGACTTTTGAGTAGGCTGTTTTCCTCATTCAATAGTGTGTGTGAGGATTTAATGTGTTCAAAATCTTTCATCATTTTGCCTAATGAATCATAAAGATCAGTGGGTGATGAAGTGTGTGTGTCACGATCACTATCATCAAGGTGTCTCGAGTTTGATGAGTTAGATTGTACCTCATCTTCTTGGTTAGGTTGATCTTGTTCCTTGGCCATCAAGCGGATCGGGGCTTCTTCTTCGTGAGTCACTTGAGTAGTCGGCTTCACTTTGCTCTCAAATCAATTGTCTCTCTTGACTTGCGTTTTTCAGCGATCTCTCTTTTTGCCATCATTGCCTTTTTTTCCTTTCTTGTCTTCTTTCTCTCAAGACCTTCCTTTCTTCTTCATCCCCGTTTGTTGACTACGAGGATATGAGCAATCAATGGCATAGTGACCTGGTTGTCTACTGTTTCCAACATAGATATTCTCGCTTTTTGATCGCTCTTTCCATTCTTGAGTTGTCGACCCTTTGATACTCAACTTTTTGATGATCTGTTCTCTTGGTTGGCCTGTCTTCCCTTGATTTGGAGGGAGCCGAGTGTCTTCCGGAGGATTCACCCTTTCCTCTCTTGTAGTTCTTATTGAAGAACTTGTTGAACCTTTTAACCATCGGGCTATTTCTTCGGGTCAATGACTTCTTTGACTTGACTCTCTTCCCATCTTTAACAATTAGAGCAAATTGTTTTGGTACAATTGTCTCTTCCTGGTCTTTTTCTTCTCGGCTCAAACTCATAGGCTTTGAGGTCCGAGAATAGTTCATGGTTGGATGTCTTTGATAGGTCCATGGAATGTCTCGGTGCCATGACCTTCATTTCCCATTCAAATGGAAGACTTTTTAGGATCTTCATACACATTTCCTTCGTGTATATTCCTTTCCAAGTGCGAGCGGCTCATTTGTTATTTCGTGAACCGAGCATCCGGTTGATCCAGGTTTTCTCCCGAGATCATTTTGAAGTTCTCAAATTTACGTACGACCATCGACAATTTGTTTTCTTTGATTTGCTCGAGCCTTCACAAATCAATGTCGGCTTGTCCCCGATTTCCTTAGCCGTTTTGCATGATTTGACTTTATTGAACATGGCTTTGTCTAAGGTTTTGTAAAGAATGTCCTTGGCTACATTGTCCAGTTGTATCTTTTTTCTCATCATTTGTCCACTCGGTTCTTGGTTTTCAACCATGACTCGTGCGGGAGCAAGATCTTCTTCTCCTTCATCTCGCAATTCTTCGCAATACAATTTGTGTTCACCTTTAATATTTGCGAGAGGCCCATCTTCTATCACTATCCACATCTCATCATGTAATGCTTTGATAGATGAGCCTCGCATACGTATTTTCCAATCATCAAATTCTTCAATAGTGAACATAGGGATGCGTGTCAAATTTGCTTCCATGATAATAACTTTTAATGATAGAAAAGAGTTTTGAAAATTTAAGTACTAAAGCGGACTTTGAAAAGTTTGGAGATCTAGTTCAAGAACCGGTGCGGAGGGTTCAATGAACCAACCGCTCGATACCACTTGTAGGTCCCAAGGGGTGTAAGTGTAAGGTTTAGAATGGGGGTTGAATAAACCTTACCAAATTTTCGATTTAGTCCTTTTAAATCTACATAGTTGATTCTACACACCGTGTCCTTGATGGACAATCGAATTAGTCACTCAAGAGTTAATCTCTCAACAGACTCAATCGAGCCGTTGATGGAGTAACTCAAATTTGTTGGCTATAATTTAACTCAACTGTGGTTTTATTTTCAATTGGAAGACTTAACACCCTTAAGTTTGATTAAGAAAGATTTTAGAGCTTGATTTAGTACTTATAAATTATCAAATGGATAGCAAATTTATCGTGAGATATAAGCGATTAAAAGTGCGAGAATTTAAGAAATCTTGAAATGTAAATGACACAATGAAGTTTTTATAGAGGTTCGAAGATGGGGTAATTCTTCTACTCCTCTCTTCTCCAAATCCTGGAGGAATCCACTAAGTAATGATCAATTTACGAGTGGTAACAGTCCCGGATACAAGTCTTGATCACAACAGTGACTTGATCCTTAGGGACTCGGTCCGAGACGCCTTGATCACTCACCAAGGCTTCTCGTGCGACTCGCTTTCTTCACAAGGCGGTTGCCTTGCTACTACAACTCACTCGCTCAAGCTCTTTGGATTTGATCACGAAGCCCTCCAAAAGCTTAAGACTTGGTTCACCTTTGAACCTTTCTACAATCCTTCCCGGAATGTAGACCCTTTTCTTCAAAAGTTTCCTCTTCAACTGATTGAAGTTCTCTTTCCTTCACAGGTGAGTGTTGGATTGATGTACTTCGTAATGTAGGATTGAGGATTGAGAATGTTTCAGTTTTTCTAATATGCTTGTATATTTCACGTGTGTGTCATCATTCTTCTCAAACAAACTCCTCAGCCTTTTATAGTGAACTTTCAAAAATTTGCCCGTTGAAAAGATAGGCTTATTTTTGAAAGTCACTTGCAGACGTTGGCTTGTCTTGTTGCAGTTCTTGGAATTGCCATTTCCTCGTATGAATTGTTCTTTCACCTTTTCAGAGTTCTGACACGGTGTAGTGCTTCCCATTGGTTCATTCCTTTTGCACGCTTCGGGGATGAGCACTCCAAGAAAGGTGGTATGGAGATATTACTTGTTTAAGTAAATCTCTTGATTTACGTCTGTTCTTTTACGATTATCTCGACTTGATTGCATTTTCTTGCTTTCCCCAGGTGACTTAGAGTCAGCTTCCAATCATGGATGACTCTTCCACTTCAACTTGAGACTTGGCTTTTCTTGAGTTGACTTGGTGATGCTCCACTCAGTGCATCTCACCGCTTCTCCAAGATAGAGTTTCATCTACTCCTCTTTGCCATACTCAAATTGTCTCACAATGAGTCTTCCTTCAAGTCTTGATTATCTTCTTGCATGTTAGGGCGTAGGTGACTTAACTCAGCTTGGCCAGCTCTATTCATTGCAATGCATTTTACAACAAGAATTGGGGTGCCAACTTTCTACTCTAAGTTTTACATGGCATTCATCAAAATCTAAACAATAAAATTCCTAACACCTTTCCACAAACATAGCTTTGTTGATAACTTCGCGATAAGTAGTAAGCTCAAAATGAGTCAATGCAAGCTTGATTTGGGATCGGAGTCCTTCTTCAAATCGCCCGGCTCTTCGTTACTCGGAGAACCAAGTCAGGAGCAAATTTGGACAATTTGGCGAATTCCGCTTCATATTCGGCCATCGTACGGTTCCTCTGTTCCAACTGTATAAATTTTATTTCCTTCTATTGGAGAACACTCCTCGGAAAGTACTTATCATAAAAGACTTCTGTGAACCTTTTCCAAGTAAAGGGGCTAGCGTCGCCATCGATCCGACGTTGCACCATCCTCCACCAATCATATGCATCGCCTCGCAACACAAATATTGCATAGTTAATACATTCCTCATCAGTACAATCAATTACAGAAAAGATTTTTCACATCTCAGTAAGTCATCCTTCAGCTTCGATAGGATCAGTGGTACCCACAAAAGATGGCAGGGATAACCTAAGAAAATCTGATAACCGATTTCTTTCAGGGACGTCAGCACGTCTGGTCTGATTAGTTTCACCAAAAGTAGTTAAGGCTTGCAAGAGAGCCTCGACAGTTACGGGAGTCCCTTGAGCATTGTTGGTGTTGGAACCATTCCCGTCTAGGTGATTCGAGTGAGTGTTGCAGTTTATTTTATATTAACTGAAATAAGTTTATTAAGTTCATTAAATTCTCACAATCATATGTTCCATTCTAATAGTATTTTCCAACTTAGTGTAAGTAATCATTAACATTCTTCTGGTAGGATAAAACTTAACGCGGAATAATATTTATAATAATCACGTTGAAATTTTGAAATAAAATAATGTAAATAATTTTATTTGCATATAAAATGATTTATTTATTTACTTTCAAGAAAGAAAATAGCAAGTTCATCTATCTTCTATTCGATCCAAACAACAATCAATCTCATACAGACATAAGTTTCATAGAAACAAAAATATATCAATTATTTATGACAGTAAATGTAATCCTTACCGAATTGCGGAGGGAAATGCTCGAAGCGCGACTTAAGACCCATGACTTTTTGACTTAAAATATTTTTTAGATAAAAACTTTTGAAGTCTACAGAACCAATTTTAAAAGTCTCGTCTCGATACCGAAAATGTAGCACCTTCAGCTTATTGAATTTTAATGCGAAAATAAGTAATTATAATAGAAATACTTTAAAGATTTCTTAAAAATACGAAATAATAAAAACTTTACTTAGTTTCAAAGTTTGCAGCGGAAATAAAGACTGAAACAATTATAAATCCAGAAACATCCATAATGAAATGAAAATGACAGTCAACATCCCAATAGAAATTTCAAACTTTTTTTTTAGAAAACTTGAAAGACATGAAAATCATGAAAGACGTGGGTTCGCGAGTCACTGCGTTGCGCCATCTCCTTCCTCATCAGGGTTCTCATCTGAAAATATTAAACATTTGTGGGGTGAGCTTAACGAAACTCCACAAGTAGTCTCATGCATGAATACATGCCTAAGGCAATAAAAAAAACATTTACTTCAAAACTTTTCATTTTCTTTACTTAAAACTTTCTTTAAGATGCGAGCTCACTTGGTGGCACATTGTTTAATTCAGGGTCGCTGTGAGCCTTGTTATTTGGAACCCGATCAACACAATCTACCGATAGCATTTTCTTTTATTTGCCCGAAGGCACATTTTCATAAACATTAACCTTAGCCGCAAGTAGCACATGGTCGGAATGCCAGTCCCCCACGCCCATTTCCCACTCACTCCCATCATAGATACAATGTGCACGCATTTCTTTTTGAAAATATAATTATTAACATTAAGCCTTAAAATTCAATTTTACTTATTTTTCTTATGCTCGTGAAATGCTATGAACATAAATTAACATGATGCATGAATCTATGTTATACAATTTTAATCATAGCACGAAAATAAATTAAAGCATACCAACAAGGCATAAAACATATATATCTATGAAATCGAATCGGATAAATGTAATATGAATTAGTAGAATGATTAGAGAAATTCTAATTACTATGATTCTAAGTTGAACCAAATATATATATATATATATATATTTTACATTTAAATATAATAGTTCAATGTAATCAGTAGAATGAAGAAATCAAAGGCTCGTTTTTTTTCTTTTAATTTTCAAATGAAATGTAAACTTGTTGTATACATGAATTATTAGGTATAAAATTGTTAATATACGAGTTTGTCAATAAATGTCTAGATATACTATATTTAAGTATCACAAGGAAATATTGTTCAAAATACATAACTATATGTTCCAAAATTTAAATATTACTAGCTTAAGTCCCACTTCTAATCAATAATTAACTATATTACTAGCTTAAACCCCATTATCAATCAATTATTAACACTAACAATCACATAAAAATACTTTCACTTAAAATAATGTGGCTTACCATATTTTATATCATTCAACTAAAATGATTAACCTCAAATTTTAAACGTACAACTATCATGTTCAACTAATTTAAAAAAATATGAAATTCTATCTACATGCCCCATTTCAGAAATATTTGGACTACCATATCCATTCAAAAATCGACGATAAAGTATTTAATTAAAGACACGTAAATTCACATATACTAGGTAGCAAGTCTTAAGATCAACATGATGAAAATCATATAGCAATAATCAAACCTAAATCTACATGAAAATTAAGGAGATTACTTGTCTGGTTTGTCAGACCAACTATAATAAAATTCACTCCGACTTCTATTCTGTAGAATCTATACATAAATTATTATATAATAGGATTAGTAAAACTTAATCAAATTCAATAATAAACTAAATAAAGAAATAATTACGAAACCTTCAAATTGTTTCGGATGTTTTGTACCGTGAATTGTATTTATTTCTTGTATTTCCTTGATTCTTCTTCTTTTTCTCTTTTCTCTTCTTTCTTTATCCCTCTTTTCTTTCTCTTCTTTTATGTTCCTTCTTCACTCATCCGATTCCTTCTTTCAAACTAATCATCTTCATCATCTTTTATTTCTTCCTTTTTATTATTTTATTTTCCACTTTTTCTTCCATTATCATCACTAATTTCCCCCACTTATATATTTTTTTTCTTTCTTTTTCTCAACTTTTCATTTCATTATCCCCACTTTCTCTACCTTTATTTTCCATTGTCCCCCAATATCCTCCATTTTTTTCATCCTTTCGATTATTTAATAATGAGTGGTTGTTACACCTAAGACAACCCCTCCCCCCAAGCTAGGTATGGTCACTCCGAGTTGGTAGTAATGCTTCAGGTTGACAAATGCCCCACAACATTCGTGGACCTGATGCACCGAGTCTTCCGACCTTACTGAGATTAATTCATAGTGATTTTCATCAATGGCATACTCGTGTACTCCAAGTCCGGGGAAGGATCACGAATATCATTTGAGTATCGTGATTGGAAGCAATCATGAGAACACAAGTTATATACCAAGTTTAGCGGTGTAAATTGTAGCTTAAGGAAGTCACATTTCTAGGACATATAGTGCCTGGTGATGGGATCGCATTAGACCCGTCAAATGTGCAAACCGATGTTGAGTGGAAGCGACCAAAAACAATGACCCAGATAAGAAGCTTTGGGATTAGCAGGATATTACAAAGGATTTATCAAGGATTTCTCCAAGATTCTTTGGACCACTCTGTCCTAACGATTGACTCGGAAGCAAGTCAAGTTCAAATGGAGTGATGGGTGTGAGATCGGGTTCAAGAACTAAAGAAATGACTCATAACCGCTTCGCTTGGCTCTCCCAAGCGGCACAAAAGGTTATGTCGTCTATAGTAATGCGTCAAAAGAAGGGTTGGGAGCAGTACTTATGCAAAAGGGAAAAATAGTCGTTTATGCCTCACGAAAACCAAAACTATACGAGACCAATTACCCAATGCACGATCTAGAATTAGCAGCAATAGTGTTCGCATTGAAAAAGTGGCGACACTACTTATACGGGGCAACGTTCACCGTCTTTACAGATCATAAGAGTTTAAAATATTTATTCTCCCAGAAGGATCTCAATTTGAGACAGATAAGGTGGGTGGAACTAATAGAAGATTATCACTTTGATATCCAATACCACCTGGGAAAGGCAAATGTAACGGTTGACGCCTTGAGCAAAAAGCGAGTCTAGCTAAGCAATGATCCGAGAATGAAAGTCATTGGAAGAATTGAGTATCGAATCCAACAAGAATTGACACTTTCGGCTTACTTGCGCCAACATTTCTACCCAACCCGATTTGTTGCGAGAGATCAAAGTGGCACAAGATAAAGACTCTAAACTTCAAGAGTTAAAAGGAAATATACTTAAGGGGATAGACCCAAATTCTTAGTATTAGAAGATGGAACCATAAGATTCAAGAATTGGAGTGCTGCGCCAAATGATGAGAAGTTAAGAAACGAGATCTTAGCGAAAACACATCATTCAAAGTACACGATGCATCCTGGAGGAAAATTGAGCACGAGATACATTGGGCGTATAAGATACTCAAGAGAGTCGGAAAGTTGGCATATCAATTAGAACTTCCGCCTGCTATAGCTGGTATGCATGACGTGTTCCATGTCTCCATATTAAGGAAATACCAGCCTAGCCCGGAGCACATTATCACAGCAGAAATTCCACCCATAATGGAAAATTTGTCCTACACCGAGAAACCGATACGGATCATCGATAGGCAAGTACGCCAATTAAGAAGAAGAGAGATCCCAATGGTCAAGGTAGTGTGTCAAGCACATGATCGAGATGAAGATGCCACGTGGGAAATGGAAGATGATATGCAAAGACAATACCCGAAACTATTTTAAGAGGAATTTGGGTACTAAATTCTTTTAAGGAGGGGAGAATGTGAGGCTCCAATTTTTTTCAACATATTCTACGATGATGTATAGTGCGAAAATCTAGGTGATTGGAGTGAGTGTTGCAGTTTATTTTATATTAACTGAAATAAGTTTATTAAGTTCATTAAATTCTCACAATCATATGTTCCATTCTAATAGTATTTTCCAACTTAGTGTAAGTAATCATTAACATTCTTCTGGTAGGATAAAACTTAACGCGGAATAATATTTATAATAATCACGTTGAAATTTTGAAATAAAATAATGTAAATAATTTTATTTGCATATAAAATGATTTATTTATTTACTTTCAAGAAAGAAAATAGCAAGTTCATCTATCTTCTATTCGATCCAAACAACAATCAATCTCATACAGACATAAGTTTCATAGAAACAAAAATATATCAATTATTTATGACAAGAAATGTAATCCTTACCGAATGCGGAGGAAATGCTCGGCGCGACTTAAGACCCATGACTTTTTGACTTAAAATATTTTTTAGATAAAAACTTTTGAAGTCTACAGAACCAATTTTAAAAGTCTCGTCTCTGATACCAGAAAATGTAGCACCTTCTAGCTTATTGAATTTTAATGCGAAAATAAGTAATTATAATAGAAATACTTTAAAGATTTCTTAAAAATACGAAATAATAAAAACTTTACTTAGTTTCAAAGTTTGCAGCGGAAATAAAGACTGAAACAATTATAAATCCAGAAACATCCATAATGAAATGAAAATGACAGTCAACATCCCAATAGAAATTTCAAACTTTTTTTTTAGAAAACTTGAAAGACATGAAAATCATGAAAGACGTGGGTTCGCGAGTCACTGCGTTGCGCCATCTCCTTCCTCATCAGGGTTCTCATCTGAAAATATTAAACATTTGTGGGGTGAGCTTAACGAAACTCCACAAGTAGTCTCATGCATGAATACATGCCTAAGGCAATAAAAAACATTTACTTCAAAACTTTTCATTTTCTTTACTTAAAACTTTCTTTAAGATGCGAGCTCACTTGGTGGCACATTGTTTAATTCAGGGTCGCTGTGGGCCTTGTTATTTGGAACCCGATCAACACAATCTACCGATAGCATTTTCTTTTATTTGCCCGAAGGCACATTTTCATAAACATTAACCTTAGCCGCAAGTAGCACATGGTCGGAATGCCAGTCCCCCACGCCCATTTCCCACTCACTCCCATCATAGATACAATGTGCACGCATTTCTTTTTGAAAATATAATTATTAACATTAAGCCTTAAAATTCAATTTTACTTATTTTTCTTATGCTCGTGAAATGCTATGAACATAAATTAACATGATGCATGAATCTATGTTATGCAATTTTAATCATAGCACGAAAATAAATTAAAGCATACCAACAAGGCATAAAACATATATATCTATGAAATCGAATCGGATAAATGTAATATGAATTAGTAGAATGATTAGAGAAATTCTAATTACTATGATTCTAAGTTGAACCAAATATATATATATATATATATATACATTTTACATTTAAATATAATAGTTCAATGTAATCAGTAGAATGAAGAAATCAAAGGCTCGTTTTTTTTCTTTTAATTTTCAAATGAAATGTAAACTTGTTGTATACATGAATTATTAGGTATAAAATTGTTAATATACGAGTTTGTCAATAAATGTCTAGATATACTATATTTAAGTATCACAAGGAAATATTGTTCAAAATACATAACTATATGTTCCGAAATTTAAATATTACTAGCTTAAGTCCCACTTCTAATCAATAATTAACTATATTACTAGCTTAAACCCCATTATCAATCAATTATTAACACTAACAATCACATAAAAATACTTTCACTTAAAATAATGTGGCTTACCATATTTTATATCATTCAACTAAAATGATTAACCTCAAATTTTAAACGTACAACTATCATGTTCAACTAATTTAAAAAAATATGAAATTCTATCTACATGCCCCATTTCAGAAATATTTGGACTACCATATCCATTCAAAAATCGACGATAAAGTATTTAATTAAAGACACGTAAATTCACATATACTAGGTAGCAAGTCTTAAGATCAACATGATGAAAATCATATAGCAATAATCAAACCTAAATCTACATGAAAATTAAGGAGATTACTTGTCTGGTTTGTCAGACCAACTATAATAAAATTCACTCCGACTTCTATTCTGTAGAATCTATACATAAATTATTATATAATAGGATTAGTAAAACTTAATCAAATTCAATAATAAACTAAATAAAGAAATAATTACGAAACCTTCAAATTGTTTCGGATGTTTTGTACCGTGAATTGTATTTATTTCTTGTATTTCCTTGATTCTTCTTCTTTTTCTCTTTTCTCTTCTTTCTTTATCCCTCTTTTCTTTCTCTTCTTTTATGTTCCTTCTTCACTCATCCGATTCCTTCTTTCAAACTAATCATCTTCATCATCTTTTATTTCTTCCTTTTTATTATTTTATTTTCCACTTTTTCTTCCATTATCATCACTAATTTCCCCCACTTATATATTTTTTTTCTTTCTTTTTCTCAACTTTTCATTTCATTATCCCCACTTTCTCTACCTTTATTTTCCATTGTCCCCCAATATCCTCCATTTTTTTCATCCTTTCGATTATTTAATAATGAGTGGTTGTTACACCTAAGACAACCCCTCCCCCCAAGCTAGGTATGGTCACTCCGAGTTGGTAGTAATGCTTGATTGACAAATGCCCCACAACATTCGTGGACTCGATGCACCGAGTCTTCCGACCTTACTGAGATTAATTCATAGTGATTTTCATCAATGGCATACTCGTGTACTCCAAGTCCAGGAAGGATCACGAATATCATTTGAGTATCGTGATTGGAAGCACTGCGAGAACACAAGTTATATACCAAGTTTAGCAGGTGTAAATTGTAGCTTAAGGAAGTCACATTTCTAGGACATATAGTGCCTGGTGATGGGATCGCATTAGACCCGTCAAATGTGCAAACCGATGTTGAGTGGAAGCGACCAAAAACAATGACCCAGATAAGAAGCTTTGGGATTAGCAGGATATTACAAAGGATTTATCAAGGATTTCTCCAAGATTGCTGGACCACTCTGTCTAACGATTGACTCAGAAGCAAGTCAAGTTCAAATGGAGTGATGGGTGTGAGATCGGGTTCCAAGAACTAAAGAAATGACTCATAACCGCTTCTGTCTTGGCTCTCCCAAGCGGCACAAAAGGTTATGTCGTCTATAGTAATGCGTCAAAAGAAGGGTTGGGAGCAGTACTTATGCAAAAGGGAAAAATAGTCGTTTATGCCTCACGAAAACCAAAACTATACGAGACCAATTACCCAATGCACGATCTAGAATTAGCAGCAATAGTGTTCGCATTGAAAAAGTGGCGACACTACTTATACGGGGCAACGTTCACCGTCTTTACAGATCATAAGAGTTTAAAATATTTATTCTCCCAGAAGGATCTCAATTTGAGACAGATAAGGTGGGTGGAACTAATAGAAGATTATCACTTTGATATCCAATACCACCTGGGAAAGGCAAATGTAACGGTTGACGCCTTGAGCAAAAAGGCGAGTCTAGCTAGGCTAATGATCCGAGAATGAAAGTCATTGGAAGAATTGAGTATCTGAATCCAACAAGAATTGACACTCGGCTTACTTGCGCCAACATTTCTACCCAACCTGATTTGTTGAGAGAGATCAAAGTGGCACAAGATAAAGACTCTAAACTTCAAGAGTTAAAAGGAAATATACTTAAGGGGGATAGACCCAAATTCTTAGTATTAGAAGATGGAACCATAAGATTGACAATTGGGTCCAATGCCAAAATGATGAGAAGTTAAGAAACGAGATCTTAGCAGAAACACATCATTCAAAGTACACGATGCATCCTGGAGGAAAATTGAGCCTGAGATACATTGGGCCGTATAAGATACTCAAGAGAGTCGGAAAGTTGGCATATCAATTAGAACTTCCGCCTGCTATAGCTGGTATGCATGACGTGTTCCATGTCTCCATATTAAGGAAATACCAGCCTAGCCCGGAGCACATTATCACAGCAGAAATTCCACCCATAATGGAAAATTTGTCCTACACCGAGAAACCGATACGGATCATCGATAGGCAAGTACGCCAATTGAGAAGAAGAGAGATCCCAATGGTCAAGGTAGTGTGTCAAGCACATGATCGAGATGAAGATGCCACGTGGGAAATGGAAGATGATATGCAAAGACAATACCCGAAACTATTTTAAGAGGAATTTGGGTACTAAATTCTTTTAAGGAGGGGAGAATGTGAGGCTCCGATTTTTTTCAACATATTCTACGATGATGTATAGTGCGAAAATCTTGGCTAAGTGTCATAATATCTATTATAGATGAGATATGATACTTAATTATTTATTTCTTCCAACGACGATTACTCTTTCCCTATTTCGAGCATACCGGTTATATTCTTCCTCAAGTATTAATTTGTGATCGACTATAGATGACTTTAGAAATATTGGATCCTCAATAATTTAAGAGTTTATTCCAATCCTTATCCAAATATTTCACCGTATTCTATAATAAATTCCCAACCAACTTCCAATTTATTTTGAAAAAAAAACACATTTATTATTTCACATCCTTAATTTTAAACTTCTAAATAATTATTTATGAATACTTATACATTTTATTTTCCTCAAATTTTATAAAAGAAAAGAAAACAAAAATTTTACCACCACTATGTCTTATTTTTCGAAAAAAGGAAAAATTAACTCAACTTTTCTATTATTATTATTACTATTATTATTAATATTATTTTACTATTTTGTATCTTCCAACAAGGTTAAATTTTGGACAAAAAACAATAAAATTTTGACATTCCCTTCCCCAAAAATCGGCCACAAGTGGAAGAGTGGGGAAAGTTGTTTCAATTTTTTTTGCCTACAATATTTTAAAAATACCCTAGAAAACCTACTACTTCACTAATTATCAATCAAGACAAAAAAATATTCCTCCTCAAGCATTAGCATTTCGGCCATAGCATTGTAGAGAGGGAATCCTCTCAATTTTTTTTATCTCCCAAAATACTTTACCTAAATTATTAATTACCAAAAACAAAAGTGGAGGAATGGACGTCCATGAGGAAGATATGGATGGATTAATTATTAATTACCAAAAACAAATGTGTTATATTCTCAAAATCATGTTCTATACCTGATATATATTCTGTAAAATATGACATTGTACTCGAATTTGAACAAATATGCCATTTATGCAATTTTTGCAAAGTTGAGGACTAAACCGTAATTTCGAAAACTGTCCAAGGGCCAATCTATAAATTTCAAAATTTTGGACTGTATTAATTGTAAAATTTAATAATTTAAGTTAATAATAATAGTTTAAAGGTTTTGAGATAAGAAAACCCATCCATGGAATTTTAGGGACTCAAATGTAGAAACTTGAAAGTTTAAGGGCCAAAAATTTAATTTTAAAAAAACTGTTCAGGTATCCTCTGAAAATTTCGAAATTTTGACTCCCTCAAATTAAAAACTTATATTTTAAGAAATTTTAAAAGGCTAAAGTGGTTTGGGTTGAGAAAACCGACTTTTGAAACTTTAAGTACTAAAGTGTAAAAATTCCAATCTCTAAGGACTAAAATGAAATTTTCAGAAAATAAACATCCCAGACACCTGGAAAATTTCATAAACTAAATTTTACAGCAGTTTGAACTCATGGTTCAAATTTCATAACAAACGAACATCAAATAAACCCTTAAGGACAAAAAAAACGAATTTTTGGACTAGAAATGGAATTTGTAAACATTAAGGGACTTAAACTGACCCTATTTCAAAACTGCTTTTGTCCCAATATCCTACTGTTACACATGATATTTTAAAGTTGGAATCACATCAAAATCCCTCCCGGTTTGTGAGATCCAAAATTTTTAAGTTCGGGTCCGAAAATGACAATTTTAATAAAAGAAGAGACCAAACTGAAATTTTCTTAAAACTCGACCCAAACCCTTTGAAAAACTGAATCTTTGAACAATTTAGAGAATTTAGAAACTGACCTTACATTTTTTTTAGGGCGAGACCATGACTTATTCAATTTCAAACTCGATAAGTACAATTTTTCCCAAAACGAGTCTACTTATAAAAAGAAATCCTTTTATCAAGGGCCCCAAAATAAATTATATTTTTCTTCTACAGTCCTAAAACTGATGTAGTTATATTTGAATTGTACTTCAAAAATTTTCATGAAAATCCCGAACCATACGCACTACGCGTGGCGACTTTCTCGCCTTAAGACAATTTAAACTTAATGTGTTGATATATTGTGCTACTTTTATATGTACCACCATGTCTTTATTCGACTGTCTTGTTGACATGATATGAACTCGTAAATCTAATTGCACTTAATTCAACATGGTGCGTCGAGCTCACAGTCGGAGTGGACTAGTCGTGTTTTAAAACCGAGCAGCGCGACTGTGATTCCTTATCGGCCCCACCGTCACAACTGTGGACGGAGTGTCTAAGAGAAGTGGGTCGTAGTATGGGTATAATCATGATTATGACACTCTGGGCGTTTGTAGCCATAATCGTTGGAGTTGTCTAGCCCGGGTAGTGATAAGGTAGATATGGCTATGTGCCAAACGTGCTTGGGGAGTCATAAGGTAGAATAGAGATATCGTTGTCTGATCCACACTGTTCCAATGTTACGTGCTTGGATTGGCGTCACACTCCGTCCACAACCATTACTTGCTTGGGTTGGCGTTACACTCCATACACAACCATTACTTGCTTGGGTTGGTATTACACTCCGTACACAACCACTACTTGAACTACTTGCAACGCATCATAGTGCCTGAATGATCATGAACTATTTTCATCAAATTATATAAAGTTATATTATTTTGAAAACCACGTTGCTTATGAATCGTGTATGACGCATGCATCATGAATCATACATTCTTCATATAATTGTTTTCCTGCATCTATATAAGCCACACTTATACAGGATAACCCATCCACTGAGAATTTTTGTCTCACCCCCACCTCTTTCAACGGCCAGTTGTTGATCCACCATATCATGAAGACGTTGATGAAGAAGATCAAGCGACGGAGTAATTCCTAGACTTAGTCCGTCGATCTAGCCTTAAATTTCATTTATGAACAATTTACTCCATTTGATGTAATGGAGGAGCGTAGGACCCCTTCACATGGATAATTGGTTTGTATTAGTATTTCTGCTGCGACAATTAATTCTGTTTCCGAGAAGTTATGATGAACAATGTCTAATTGGGAATTAATATTGCTCAAATATTTGGTGGATTATATTCTTAGAATGGAGAACTAGCATAAGTTAACCATTGTGTCGCGACTCCACTTTTGGGGCGTGATAGTTAACGCTTTGGATTCTTGGAATCATGTTGATTTCTTGCGTAGAAATTATATCATGAATGGCCTTGCAGATTCGCTTTACAATGTGTATAGATATAAGAAAATTGCAAAGGAAATGTGGGTGTCTTTGGACCATAAGTATAAGACCAAGGATGCGGGTGCGAAAAAATTCATTGTTGGCTGCTTCTTGGATTATAAAATGGTGGACTCAAAAACGGTCATCAGTCAAGTGCAAGAGCTTCAGATGATCATACATGATATTCATGTCAAATGAATGGTTCTTAGTGAGACTTTCCAAGTGGCTGCAACCATTGAGAAATCGCCACCAGCTTGGAGATACTCCAAGAACTATTTGAAATATGAGCGAAAGAAAATGAATGTCAAAGAACTTGTTGTTAGACTTCGCATTGAAGAAGACAACAAAAGTTCCGAAAAAAAGTCGTTCAATCATGTGATGGCTAAAGCCAATATTGTTGAACATGGGCAAAGTTCCAAAGGCAAGAATAAATTTGGGCCAATGGGAAAAGGCGTTAAGTTGGGATCCAAAGGAGGCATTTCCAAGAAGAAGTTCGAAAACAATGCTTTAATTGTGGCGGCAAAGGTCACAAGACTTCTGGCTGCAAGAAACCGAAAACAAATAGAGAGGCTAACATGGTTAAGGAAATTTCTCAAGAGGTATCAGATATGAATCTGGCTGCAATGATCTCTGAGGTGAACTTGGTGGAGTGACTCGGTGCCACTAGGTACGTGTGTTTTGTCAAAGAAATGTTTAGTTCCTTTGAGCCGATTGAAGACGGCGAGAAAGGCGTACATGGGGAATTCGGCTACCTCTGAGGTCAAAGGAAAGGAAAAGTGGTTTTGAAGATGACGTCCGGGAGGGAACTCACTGTCAACAATGTGTTGTATGTGTTAGATATTCGAAAAAATCTAGTATCTGGTTCGCTTTTAGATAAGCATGGTTTTCCCATTATTTTTAAGTCAGGGGTTGTAACTTTTGTTGAAAAATGGAATGTTTGTAGGCAATGGTTATGCTTCTGATGGGCAGTTTAAGCTCAATGTAATGGTTGTTAAACCAAAAATCAATGAAATGAATAACTCTTCTATTTACTTGCTTAAATATTCTAATTTGTGGCATGGTAGACTAGGACATGTTAATTATGATACTCTACGTAGATTAATTAACTTGAATTGTATACCAACATTCTATATTGATTCCAAGCACAAGTGTGAAACTTGTGTTCGAGCAAAGTTAACAAGGACATCATTTAAAAATATTGAAAGAAATAATGAACCACTTGATTTAATTCACACCGATGTATGTGGTGAAAACAAAAGAGTCAATCGAGAGTGGGAAGAAAGCGTGAAAGGAAGACCTGCCGCTAAAAGAGCTTATGAAAAGAGAAAAGGGGAAGAAGAAGACAGGAAGAGGAAAAGAGCTAAAGAAGTTAAGAGAAGAAGGAAACAGTCGAGGCGTTGAAGACGACAAAAACCCCTTCAAATGTATTTTATTTAGTTGTAAATACAAATTTTTAAGTTTATCCTCATAGCTCGATACATGTATATTGTTGTTATAATAAGCTCTAATACAGTTGTATATAGATAGTATAGCTCTAATATAGTGTATAGGGTATACTTTGTAAAACGTTGTAAAGTGCATTGTAAAGTACAAGAATGATATGTTTAATAAAACTGACATATTTCACACATACATTCTGTGTTACTGTACTATTTACTTTGTTGTATTTATTTAAGTTTTGGCATAATCAAAAATGGGGAAATTGTTAGGAAAATTTATGTTTAGATTTTGACGATACCATGTAAAACTTAGAATAGGAAGTTGGCACCCCATTTTCTTTGTAATTCAACTTGTAATAGATAGGATCGTATGAGTGAGTTGGAGTCGGCTAAGTTGAAGATTACAAGAGTCGATCAAGATTGAAGAGGAGACCTAGGCGTGTGTGTCACCAAGCCAAGTGAAGGATCGGAGTCAGTGACGAAAAGTCGCTCTCTGTCGAACTACTCACAAATAAGTCATTCTAAGATGATTGGAATTGAATGTCAAAGGGGTATGCAAATGCATACAAGACTTGAAGGAAGTTGATAGAGATCTCATTGTCAACACAAGTCAAAGGTTTGGAAATAGGTGCATGTCAGTTTGCCAAAAATAAAGTTATTTTCTGAAAGAGTGCAAAAAGCAAAGAACCAATTGTATGTACCTGAAAACCTGCAGTGATTAAGGAAAGGCTGCAGAGCATTAAAATCATGGTACGATCCTCATTAATGCTACAAGGACAAGACATGCCAACAACCTACGAGTGAGATTTGAAACATATGTTTATCTCTTCAACGGACATATTTTCAAATCTTCACTATAAAAGGTTGCGGAAGCAAGTGAGATAAGGTTACGATTTTTATAAGACTATCAAGCGTTCAAGCAAGCAAAACCTGCAAAATACTCTCAAGCTTTCAAAGACAATCCTCAAGCCTAAATCGAAGGAACTCAACCCAACACACTCAGTGAAGGAAAGATTACTTCATCAAGTTGAAGAGGAAATTTCTTTGAAGAACAAAAGGGTCTACTCTCCAAGGTTGAAGGAGAAGTAGTAAGGTTCAAGTTCAAACTAGAAGCTTTGGGCTTGTTGGAAGGCTGTGTGATCAATTCCAAGAGTTCGAGGGAGCTGAAGTAGCAAGACAACCGTTTTGTGAAGAAGCTAAGTCCCAGAAGCAGCTAGTTGTGTGATCAAGGCTGACTCGGACTGTTGACTGCTTTGTAACCAAGATTTGTTACTTAGTGGATTCCTCCAGGAGTTGGAGAATAATGGATTAGAGGAATTATCCCATCCTCAAACTACTATAAAAATTGCTTGTGTCTTATTTACTTACAGCACTTTAATTTCTTGCATATCATTTATATATGTTGTTAAGTTATATTTGCTGAACTCAACTGATAATAACCATTGCTAAAATCAAGTGTTGAAATACAAGTTTAAAACAACAAGGGTGAAAGTCTTCCGCTGAACAAAAATCAAATCAACTGTAAATTTAAGTGTTAGCTAACACCAGCTGAGTTATACTATCAACAACTCAGTCGAGTCTATTGAGTGGGTAACTTTGCTGAAGTAAGGCAACCTAGTTGTGTCTCAAGGACTTAGCTGATTTGTGTTAACTCTGGAAATTATTTAAATGGACTAAATCGAAAATTTGGTAAGGTTTATTCAACCCCCCCTTCTAAACTTACTACTCACCCTTTTGGGACCTACATCTTCCATGCCACAGCTCATAAGGACTTTTGTCTAATTTCTTACGGGGCACCTTATTTAAAAGGTAATTAGCTGTCAAAACAGCTTCTCCCCACATGTTATGAGGCAAACCAGAACTTAATAACATGGCATTCATCATTCTTTTAGCGTATGAGTTTTTCATTCTGCAATGCCATTTTGTTGAGGTGAATAAGGTGATGTTGTTTCGTGTCTAATTCCATGTTGGGCGCAAAATTCAGTAAATGGTGATTCATATTCATCTCCACGATCACTTCTTAGCACCTTAGTTTTCTTGTTGAGTTGATTCTCAACTTCATTTTTATAGAGAATAAATTTCTCTATAGCTTCATCTTTACAGCTTTTAAGAAGATATACATAACAAAACTTTGTGTTATCATCAATAAAAGTAATGAAGTACTTCTTGCCACCACGTGTTTCTGTCGATTTTAAATCTCTCCACTTCAATGTTTGCAAGTGTATCGTACCCGGCCCAGTAGTTGACTCCCTTCTTTTGTGGATCAACGTACCTTACATCTTTGGGTCTTGGCTGTGGTGGAGTACCTCTGCCTCTTCCACCACTTCCAAGCCTTCCCCTTCCTCGATATGACTCAGCTCCTCCTCTAGGAGTGTACTGTACAGGAGTTTTCCCAGTCGATTGACTACTCGAACTCTGCTGCATCTCAGCTGATTTGCATAAGTCGAGTCCTTTCTCCCAGTAAAAATCCCACGCATGTGGTAGAGTCATTGTCTTGAAGTATCCTTCAGCAGCTAGAGTTTGAAATTCCTCTAGAGATCTAGGTTGAGAATTGAGGCTGTAACATCACCTTGCAGCGGGGTCTTAGCAAGCATGATTTTCAAGGGTGGCGTCTTTATTGAACTGACTTTCCCCTTGCTTGCTTCCCCTTTCAATTCCTTCCTTATCACTCCGTTGTTCTTCTTTCTTTTCATTTTCCCCTTTTTTTGGCATCATCACCAAGGGGTAGAGCCAGGTTAAGGAATATTCCACTGAGGAGTAGATCAATCTTATTATTTTTCATGTCATGCTTATCGTGAGTCGTGGGTATCTTTGTTCAATTCGAGATCTCAAAGCCATGGTCTCACCGCCATCGCCTTCATCTCAGTCTGGAGCACTTTTATTTGTTGTTCCACATTGGCCTCTATTCTTTGAATTTCTGATATATGTTGAGCCTTGAGAAACTCCATGTTACTCTTATGTGACTGATTCATCCTAAACAAGTGGTCCCTTTGCCGTTCTTTGGAACTTGGCGTTATCTCGAGCTTTAGATCACCATTTTTGTGAATAAAGATTTGAAGTAGGTGACATGCTCACGCCTTAACACTCAACAGGGAAGCAACAAGCTGGAGCTAAAGAAGGCTGTTGAGGAGACAGTGAGGCCCCGATCGGCTACGCATGCTAACACAATGTGATTGCCAATGAAGCTCCCATAGTTGAGGCACAAAGAGTCAAGGAAGTTAGGGAACAAAGAAAAGGCTCCCGAAGGAGGAGTATGAGATGTTCCCTGAAGTCCCTAGTGACCTATTTGCGGACTATTTTCCGTTTGTCGAAAAAGTTCCACCGGAGACACACTTCTAAAGAAAATGTGAATTATAGAGTGGAGATCCATCCGGAAGAATTCAAGCTCGGATGATTTGAGAGTGGTACCATTTGTGTTCTATTTTTATCGGTGTGGCGGAGGATCGACCACCTGGCAAAGCGGCAGACTTGAAAAGCTTTTAAGGTTATGTGTTCTGAAATGGAAGCGATGGAAAGAAGCTTTGTTGCACTCAACCAACGAATAGACAACCATGATGCCATAATTTCTAGAGACATCCGACGAGCGGCGATTATCGAAAATCGGGAATGGACAATACAAATAAAGGCACTTGAGAAGAGAGCGCGGTGAGCTACTTCAAATCACTCTTCACTCTTCAAATCACTCTTGAGAGACAATGAGACCACATGTTCGGGATGGATCGGACTCACAAGATCGATATGGAGTTGCTAAAGGCTCAATACAAGCAAGACCTTCAAAACACAGGAATCACTCTGCGAGTAGAGATGATGCTTTGATGAACGCATAAATGAAGGCTCTTAGATCGAACATCGAGCAGCTCACTCAGCTACCCATGACAAACTTGATCGCATCTTGACAGTTATTCCTCCAACCTCTCTAGTTGGTGATGATGCCAAAAAGGGGGAAATAGAAGGCATAAGAAAGGAGGAAAAAAGTGAAAGTAAGGGGAAATGACCCTCTAAGAAGACTCCCATGAAGATCGTATTGGATGTGTCCCAACTTGGCTCATCAACCAACTCTCTCCTTCCCAGTTGCCGAAAGAGTTGTCAGCTGATGAGAAAGCTGACATAGTACTTCAGAAGTCAAGAGCTGCAATCGAAGCTGAATTTGCAGAGGTTGATAGAAAGCAGCATGGTCGTATTGAAGGTCTAAAAAACCAAGTTCCAAGGTCCCCCATCGGGGTTGCTACTGATTTTCCAAAAGAAAGCTCCTAGAAGAACCGCTCTAGATGCGGTGGTCAGAGCCAAGATCACTTGAGGAGTTTCAAACTCTCAAGTCGGAAGGATTCTTCTAAGGATTCACTCTCAAACAAGCATGGGATTTGTCTTTGGGAAAAGACTTAGAAATTTGTCAAATAGTTAGAAGCGCAGACTTAATCGAGTAGTCGGCGGACTTCAAGGGCTCAACTCATGCAAGACACTCCTAGAGGAGAAGTTACTTCCGGAAGAGGAATGGGAAGATCAGGTGGAGGCGGGGCACTCCACCACAAAGGCCTAAAAATGTTCAATAAATAAATCCCCAAAATAAATCTCTCATCTATTGGGTGGACTAAATGAACTTGAGAATAGAAAAGTTGCGAAGAAATGAAGAGGAAGCTAAACACCAAGAAGATGATAATATAAAGCAAATGCAAGAATGGGAAGAGAGAAAGAGAAGAGACCAAGCTCGAGAAGAGAGCTTATGAAAAGAAAGAGGAGGAAGGGAGAGAAAGACGGGAGAAGGGAAGATGAAGAGAGAAGAAGAAGCGAGAGCGTTGAAGGCTGCTGCGGACAACTTCCTATTGTATTTTTACTTTATAGTAAATACACGAAATACATGTAAGTACCTTGTAATTTTTCATTGTACTTTTTAATACATTGTAAGGTGCAAGAATGATATGTTCATAATCATTCTTTTTATGCACTATTTACTTTGTTATTTTATTTATGTTTTGGCATTATCAAAAAGGGAGAAGTTGTTGGGAAATTTATATAATAGATTTAGATGATGCTATGTAAAACTTAGATTATGAAGTTGGCACCCCAATTCCGTTGTAAAAGCAACTATGTAATAGATAGGGTTCTATTAGCTGAGTCGAAGCAGCCAAGTTGAAGAATGTAGGAGTTGATCAAGATTGAAATGAAGACTACATTGTGTGTCACCCGAGTAGTGTAGTGAAGGATCGGTCAAGTACCAAAAAGCTATCTCGATCAAATTGACCGCGAGCAATCAAGTCATTCCAAAATGATTGGAGTTGACTCAAGACAAGAGGTAAAGTAGTTGTTTAAGTCAAAGTCGATTGTGATGGATTCGTTTCACTCAAGACGAGGAAATTACTTATTTTAATAATACTTCCGTATTCGCGACTTAAAGTAGCTATCCCGAGCGTGCAAATAGAATAAACCAATGGGAAGCACGAAGCAAGTGTCGAACACGAAAAGTCTGATTTCAATTAAACTAGGATATGTCACCATCACTTTTGCGATCAAGACAAGCCAATGACCATGACGTGTTTTTGAAAAATGGATCTATCTCCTCAACGGATACATTTTTCAAAAACAGGCACTATAAAAGACGAGGAATTCATTTGAGAGAGGTTGCGATTGCAAACGAATTACAAGCAACGACACATACTTGCAAGCAAGAGCAAACTACTCTCAAGCATTCTATTCAATCCTCAAGCATAAACTCGAAGGAAATTGATCCAACGCGCTTTCGGTGAAGGAAAGACAACTTCGATTTATTGAACAGAAACCATTGTTGAAAACTGGGGTCTACACATCCAAG
Source organism: Rehmannia glutinosa (assembly GCA_016081115.2). Lineage (NCBI taxonomy): Eukaryota > Viridiplantae > Streptophyta > Magnoliopsida > Lamiales > Orobanchaceae > Rehmannia > Rehmannia glutinosa. The sequence continues at coordinate 4,751 of JABTTQ020000671.1, read as the reverse complement.
TTGAAGGAAGTGTAGTGAGGTTCGATTCGAACCAAAGCTTTGGACTTATTGGAGGGTGCGTGATCAAATCCAAAAGTTTGAAGGAGTTGAAGTAGCGGGACGGCCCGTCTTGGAAGAGGCGAGTTCGAAGTTGAAGCCAATGTGTGATCAAGGCCTAGCTTGGTATCACATCCTTTGTAACGAAGTCACTGTTACTTAGTGGATTACCTTCGGGGTTGGAGAATAGTGGATTAGAGGAATTACCCCATCCTCGAACCACTATAAAAATTGTTCTCATCTTTTACATTCAAAGACTTTTAATTCTTGCATAACTTATTTGTTGTTTGTTATATTTTCTAAGTCTCGATAATAACTTAACCATAAAACAAGTGTTAAAAACATATTTTAATCAAGGGCGATCTCTTGTGAGACCGTCTCATGGATCTATATCCATGAGACGGAGCCTAAAATACTACACCTAAAACCCAAAACCCGCATATGAACCTACGCCCACTCGAAAACAAAAGGAAAAAGAAATAGAAAAAATTGATCAGTGGAACACGTTTTTCTCTTTCTCACTCCCCCACATTATCGAACCACCGCCGCCGCCGCCTTAATTCCATCTATTTGAAACCGCTGGAGTCTTGAATCAATGTCTGGTTAACAACCAAATTGATGTTCAAGAATTCGAGAGAGGATACAACAAGGTGACGAATTCGAAAGATGATACATCTGTTTGTTTCGATTATGCTTGAAGCTTTTCAAGAATTGAGAAGATGGCTGTTGGCTAGAAAATTGAGAAACAATTGGAAAATTTTCAATTTTTGTTAAAGACATTGTCGACTTCTTGAGTAGATTATGGCTTCATATCTTTCTTGTATGAAAAATTTCAGCAGATGGATTAATTGCTTCACGTATTCCTTGTTCTTCCACATTTCTTTGCTTGCTTCAACTTTTAGTTGACTCGTTATTAGGGGTGTCAATTTGGGTTGGAGTCCCCGGGTTCATATTCGCGTGTCGAAACAAATGGCCCAGGACCCGACTGTTTAATTATTCGTGTTAGAATCTTGAACCCGGACCGGATCGCTTATTTCACAGGTAACCCGAACCCGACCCGTTTAACCCGTCTAATAAAATTATTTTAATATACATTTAATAATTTTAATCGGATAAATTTATTTTTAGAATCAATCACTATCATACAATATTCGATCAATAAAAAATATCACAATTCACAACATACAAAAAGAAATAACATAATTACATAAATAACATTACATACTAATCATATTTTGAGGACAATATTCAAAAAGACATGCATAATAAAAACAAATACTTAATTAAGGAGGTTTTATCATTTGAGTTTTAAAGATATGACTTGTTTGTTATTTTTTCTTACAATTAATTATTTACTTAATTTTCTTTTAAATTCACAAATGGGTTAGACGGGTTAAGCAATGATCATAGTAGGTTGACCAACCCGATCTGTTTAATTGCCAGGTTATTCGGGTTCGACCCAATTTCAACCCGACCCACGAAACTTGGACTTATACCCATTAATTTCGTGTTAGGTTAGTGTCGGGTTTTGCGTGTCGGATCCTAAATTGACACCTAATCGTCATTGAATAGAATTAGCTTTTTGAAGATCATTATTTACTGGTTCTACACGAATTGTTTGTTGTTGGTCTTGGTTTTGTTTCTTGAAAGTTGGTGATTTTTGGTTGAAGTGAAGGAGTTTCTTCAATCTGTAGCATAAGAAAAACTGAAAAATATGAAACATTAGACAATTATAGTGCTTCACTTAGTTTGATATAGACTAGTGGCAGAGAACCAAGGATTTCAATTGGTGTATTGGGACATGATGCACAGTGACTGGGACATGAACAAATTTTAGTAGTATTACAACATGATTCAAACTGTGCCCTATTAATATTGTAGCTGCTGGAAGCATACTTACTAAGTGAGCAGTAAACCTAGGCTGGGGATAAATTAGAAATAGAAAGTAATACTTTCCTTTTACAAAATAATACTTTTCTTTTTAAAAAGTGATGCTTATAATACTTTTTTATATAAAATGATTTTTTGGAGTACAATGGGGGATAGTAAGGGATGGGACACACGCACTCGTATGAGATTGAACCCGAGTCAATCGTCATGGCAATATATGTCTCAACCACTAGAGCATAAAGTTGATCCCATTAAAATAAAATAATTTTACAACAAATAGAAAGTAATATTTTTCTATTAAAAAGTGATACTCTTCGAGAGGAAAGTAATACTTTTCTATTTCAAAGAAAATATTCTAGGGGTGAAAAGAAAATTCGAGTAAATTAATTCCAAGCAACCATCATGATATATAATTGTGTATTCTATATTAAAAAGCGTGATACTTTGTGATACTTTTGTACTAAAGAGTGATACTTTTGTACTAAAAAGTGATACTTGTAATACTAAAATATAATTATTCTACAAGAGATAGAAAGTAATACTTTTCTATTAAAGAGTGATATTTTTTGGGTGGAAAGTAATACTTTTCTATTAGGAAAAACATTCTAGCGGTAAAGAAAAATCGAGTAAATTAATCCAAGTGGTTATCTTGTGATGATACTTGTAAATTGTAATATTTTCCATTAAAGATAAATTATTCTACAATAAATAAAAAAAGTAATACATGTCTTTTGAAAAGTGATACTTGCAATAATTTTCTATTAAAAAGAAACTAAAATTACCAATAATGCATTCATCAAATTATTCTATCTGAGTTCTGATAACCTTTTTCCTAAGTAGTTCAAGAACAGAGCCATTGGTCCCACAACCACGACCTCAAATTGCCATGAAGACCACTGTGGTCCAGCCGTTTCGTTTCATCACCATGAAGCCCACCTCCAAAACCACCACCACTACAACATATCTTCACCTCAATCAAACTCATAATATTAACACGTGTATACAACAATAACATCTTAAAAAAATTCACGATATTTTGCTTGCAAAATCATCAATTGATATTAGTAATTCTATCTTTATGTGACAAAGCTGACACCATTGCAAGTTTTTTAGTTGTGATACACTCATTCGCAACTATAATCACACCTTCATTTTTATCAACTCACCATTTTCTCTGTTCACTTCACTTTCTCCGGTATTGAATTCCTCCATTAGCTGGAAAAAATAAGAATTTCCCAATATGAGGATTACCATTGGTTTTAATAATTATATTACTTCTAGAAGCAAATATTTTCTTCCATAAAGTGGTGGTTAGATATATAAAATTCCAAACCCTAGTACAATGATGAGCTACTCAGGGATAATGCCATAAAAAATTTATTAGCAAGAAACTAACCTCTGCAGAGATTTAACCCAAACAAAATTGGAAGTAATTGTACATGTAAGCCCCATACTTTCAAATAACAAGGTTATATTCCCATTTTTGCAAGTAATTCCAAACCAATCAACACACATGTCATTTTCGTTCCAATTTTCAGAACTTTTTCAAGGGTAATTGATCAATATAATTTTATAATCGAGAAGCAACATATCAACTCTAGGATCACATTTACCATGTTGTGGCAAGCTGAAACTTTGGGGCTAAATTGCATTTTTAGTCCTGTATCTTTGGGCCGGTGGCATTTTTAGTCCTTTAACTATTTAGAGTTACAGTTTTGATCCCAGGACAATTTTGCCCCTATGGCGAAATAGATTTTTAGTCCCTTATCTTTCTAAGATAGCAATAATAGTCCTATAACTTTCGAGATTTAGCAATATCAATCCTTTCATACCATAGCTAGTTTCAATATTAAACCCAAATTTCATAGATTATAGGAATTTGCTTTTTCAAACTTATTTTGTTAAATGGCGTTATTCTTACACATACTTGACCAGTCTATTCAGAGGTTTTAAATGGATCATGTCGGGTTTTATTTTATAAACTCATAAGACATACTTACGCAAAATTCTCATAATACTAAATAATTTGATTTCGTTAAGTTTTTGTTAAAACGGATATAGTCCATCACGACCATATCGGCCCAACATGCTTCCGTAAAATTAATAAATCCCTTAAAATTCATACCTTCTTTGGCCAAACAAAGACCGGGTAAAATGGTTCGCAACACCACTAGTCGGAAGATTACTGCCCCAGATCGTTTGACAAACAGCTCCTCAATGTTCAACCTCACCCTCAGGGAAGATGATCTGCAAGTTATCTGACTCCTTCAAAGAATCGTTCAAAGACGGCCTTGGTTCGTTTCCTTCTACTCCATCGTATAAGTAATTCTTAAATGGGATGAACTAATGGAACATTATGAAGACATGTTGAAGCAAAAAGCCCCTTTGTATTAAGAACTTATTGAAATATTTATTACATTAGTAATCTCCTTTTGTGAGGAGAATACTTGTTTAGCCTCTCATATCCGAGGCTTTCACTCGAAAACACATAAAACTTAAAACTTAAAACACTCCGCTAATACAAATTTTTCACTCAGAATTTATTATAAGAAAACTAAGGAAAATGTTCGATGTCCTCAGCTTCCTTCAAATCCAGCATTTTATAGAGGTAAGCCCAGACTTCAAAGGCGGACTTCAAATCTTGTTGATATCTATGACATCACTGCTTACGTCATATCCCACATTATTGCCTCTCCAACTATTTTTCTTTTTCTTCCGCGTGACTCAAATTTTGTGATGTTTGTCGGGAAAAATCTTTTAAAAATTTGGTTTGCGTGGTCCCCGAGATAACACGTCTTGTGAGTGGGCCCTTGTCCTTTCCGTTG